>OZ010585.1:109857329-109864829 GCA_963932145.1 Acanthosepion lycidas | reverse complement strand
AAACCCAGTCTACCCCACTATGCTAGATAGTCGTTGACACTACAAGAAAATTCATCCACCCTTTGGCAGGTCTTGCTTTTAATCCAACTCGGTGTCTAGCCACCCTCCTCAACGGAAAAAGCCTGGCGTGAAAATCGGTTTAGTTGCCGATGACCCAACCATGTTGCAGATCATATTGGGTTACATGGCACCTTTAGCATTCGTACAGTGACTTAAATAAACTAGTTAAAATATAAAATACTAGCAGTATAACCATTTCACTGTGTCTTTTATTACTGGGAATTTTTACCATTCAGGTGGAGCAGTTTCAGTTTAAAGTCAGCTCACTCGAAAATCAATATTAGTAACAACAATTGGGTGCAACTGAGTCATCCCCAAATAGGGGGGATTAATAATTTGAGTGGGGATGACCCTAAAAAGGAGGGGTTTTGCGTTCTCAATCTTGTTTCAGCCTCACCCACATCAGCAGTTGAAGAGGCGTTTCTTTTCAGCCGTTGAGTCCTTTGATCATCATTTTCAGATCACGCACGCAGAAACGTTCTGCTATGTTCTTCTGGAAAGCCGACGGCTACGTTGATATTCGGACTCAGGGGCTCTGATTGAAGCATTCCGAGAGGAATTTTGAGACAGGCAAATTGAACGTTCTAAAGACGATTCGTTATCTATTTTTTCAAGTTCTTCTCTTTGGTCGTATGAATTGTCAAATGGAATGCGTGGGCAAGTACCAGAAGAGAACGCTGTAAAGCTACAGGGATTACTAAGCTCGAATAACTTTAGGAAATGTTGGAAAAATAAATGTTGAGTAATAAAAAAGCAAGCTTACTTATGCAAAAACTGTCAGGAAAATAAAAGAAATTTTAATTGAGAACGGCTATAAACAACAATGAAAGCAACGCCTTTAAACTGTATTAGTGGGCCTTATGCAACGGAAAAGGTAACCTCAATTGAGAGAGATTGACGTTTGACCAAGAGAAGGGGAATGTGTAATTACGACACAAAACCGACACTGAAGAATTATCTATCAAACAAAAAAATGTCATTGAAATCGGATGAAAACTGTGGAAACGCATACACAACATCCGATCACACACATACATACATACGCACAGACATTTTCAGAATTATAGATATAGATAATATCACTGTAATTTAAAGTATTTATTTTTAAAGTTTTTATGAAAGATATATATATATATATATATATATATATATATATATATATATATATATATATATATCTCCAAGAACAGATAGTAAATAGTAAAACGTTGCTGAGTGTTATAATAGACATGAAGTAGTGGAGAGCCATTGTCGCAAACAATTTGGACTCAAAGCTGGCACTGAAGAATTATCTATCAAACAAAAAGAAAAATCTCGAAATTGAAAACGCAACAACATCCTATCACACACACACACACACACACACATATGCATACACGCACATTTTTTAGAATTATAGATATAAATAAAATATTACGACCAGATATTTTTACCGTAAGTTCTGTTAATGTAAACTACAACTCGTTGAGAATTCAACAATTGTTAACTTATAACGCAAGTACCATTATAGATTTAGGATGATAATTTTCCAGATTTTGTTGATGGCACTTTCCAGTCGAACATTTCTTCCTTTGCTCTAAACATAAGCATTTTTCTGTGATGTTCATTGCTCGATTACACTTGCTTAGTTGCCGATTGCAATCCGTCCCTTATACTGTACCTATGAAGTAAACTCATCAAACCTTTCTAGCAAGAAATCATTATATAGCCTATTAAGGAAAAAAAATGTCTGACAAAGTGGAAAAAGACTTTTCATATAACGCGCTTCATACTTTAGCACTTTATCGTCACACGAAAACCTTTTTTTTTCTACTTTGTCATACACTTTATCCAGATATTTTTCTTGATATATAAAAATGTATATATCATTACTTCATTGGTTATTATATAATAAATCAATCTACTGTAATTTATATGAACACAACAAAGTTATTCAGGATTTATTTATAGCATACAGACAAAATTTAGCCGGTATTTCTATTTGAAAATATATTGCATTTAAACAACGAGTTTCATAAAGGAAAGATTAATAAAGAAACGATAGAAAGTAAGAAATTTGCTAAAAATTTATTGTCGAAGAACTCTTTACGCTTAACATTTGTAATTAGACGAGAACAGTTGCAATAAATATGGTAACAAAGATGAGGAAAATAGTCCGAATAATGTAAATAGTGTGCATAATACCTCATCTCAGAAATATAGACAAATACTGAAAGGTCGAAACGTTGTGATAAATATGGCGACAAAATGAAGACAATAGTCCGAATATTGTCAATAGTGTACATAATACGTCGTCTCAGAAATATAGACAGATACTAAAGAAGGCCGGAGCGTACAAAGGCCGAAACGTTGTAATAAATATGGCGACAAAGATAACGACAATAGCCCGAATATTATAAATAGTGTACATAATACCTCATCTCGGAAATATAGCCAGATACTGAAAGGCCGAAACGTTGTAATAAATATGGCGACAATGATGAGGACAATAGTCCGAATAATGTAAATAGTGTCCATAATACCTCATCTCATAAATATAGACAAATACTGAAAGGCCGAAACGTTGTAATAAATATTGCGACAATGATGAGGACAATAGTCCGAATAATGTAAATAATGTACACAATTCCTCATCTCATAAATATAGACAAATACTGAAAGGCTGAAACGTTGTGATAAATATTGCGAAAAAGATGAGGGCAATAGTCCGAATAATGTAAATAGTGTACATATCACCCCATCTCAGAAATATAGACAGATACTGAAAGGCCGAAACGTTGTAATAAATATGGCGACAATGATGAGGACAATAGTTCGAATAATGTAAATAGTGTACATAATACCTCATCTCATCATAGACAAATATTCCCTTTATTACAATGAAGTTTCTTTGCAGCATTGTATTTTCAGCTTAATTTTTGCTTAATATTAAGTCTGACGAATCACTGAGTGGAAGAAACAAACGATTTAATTAATTTAATTAATTAATTTTTCATCATAGAAATATCTTCTTTTTTTTAATTTAATGATGGTTAAATATGATGTGGAAATATGTTATTTTGCAAAGTATTTCGTCATTGCGTAACGAAGATAGGGCTAAAATTATACGAGTAATTTCAATTGACTTCTATCTAGTCTAATTTCACTAAGGATAAAAGAACCTTATCTACGCCATATTTGACTTTTGTGATAAAAATTAGGATAATTGATAAACATGAGTCGTAATTATGATACTTCAGAAATTTATCATTTTCTTGTTTTGATAAGATAACTTTTACGATAAGATAATTTTACTGACGGCATCTGCTGACTAGAGAATCGAGGTAAAGTATGTCACTCAATAAATCTAAATGCTCTTTGCTGATCACTTGTCAAACGATTGAAGCTTTTCATCGAATTCTCGTGACACCATGAATAATTAAACGTGACCCGGAACAAAACAAAACATGACTGCAAAATGAGAGTTTAGCTCCTTTTTCCAGGTGAATCATAACATTCAAATGAGAGAAAAAAAACTTTAACAGAATCTCTGTTTATCAAAAACATCTCATTTCAGAAGCTGACCCGAGTCTAGATTATGTGATAAAAAGTAAATCAGATGAAATAGAGCAATTATATTATCTGTCTATATTTCTGAGATGAGGTATTATGTACACTATCTCCATTATTTAAACTATTGTCCTCATTTTTGTCGCCATATTTATTACAACGTTACGGCCGTTGTACGCTCTGGCCTTCTTCAGGTAGTTAGAATGTCGATGAGGACAATAGTCCGAATAATGTAAATTATATTATTTACTCCATTCTCTTTCTATGTATTTGCAAATTTGTCAATCCAATAAAAAATAAGCATCCGGAATAAAATTCAGTTTCAAAGAGAAAATTATTTGAATGCGCCTCTTCGTCCCTGGTGGTCTACAAAAATAACTTGTATTTGGAATTGACCAGCTTTTCTACTGCCTCAATGGTCCCAACAGACAAAAAGACGCCTGGACATTTTCTATTGGCTATTTCTTACGTAACACAGTTAATGTTAGTCTATAAGGGAATCTTTTTATGAAGTAAAAAAAAAGCAGTCTAACAATAAATTCGGCTTTTATCGCAAAACAATCAAAAGTTAAAAGATTATTGAAAAGGCAAAACTTTGTAAGAATTTACTTAGATGAATCGAGCGCGCCGTCTGCTCCCCACTACGAGTCACGATACTAGTCAGAACATAGTTTCTGCAAAATGAGAAACAACTCATGCGCCATTGGTCCAATGACAAGCTCACAAACATTCTAAGTTTGGGTATTTAAAGGGAAAATCTGATTTAATAAAAAGCGAAAATTTACATTATTTACATTATTCGGACTATTGTCCTCATCTTTGTCGCCATATTTATTACAACGTTTCAGAATAAAAAAAATATGGCATTTGTTTCTCTCTGTAAAACCGCCGATGTGCTAATGGTTATTGCTGAATCTGTCTATTAACGCTTCACCCACAAACACACACGAACATAATAAGTCCCACTCAAATATATTTATGAAGATTTCGTTGTATATCTAATTTAATTCTAGGGGGAAAAAAAGTCTCGTTTTAAAATTTCCTTTCCTCGATAACTGTTGCATTACAAATCAATTTCGTGTCTATACCCTTTTTTACCACTATTATTTCATGTACTATAAAATACTCACGTAAGAAACATTACACATTTTATTTTGAAGTAGCTAACACACTAAACTTTCTGTTGAAGTTTTGATGATTACATTAAATGATCAATCATTGTAACATGAAAATAAGAATTAAACCAAACCTAAAGATCTGCTTAGATTTTTAAAACGAACAAGCATGATTTACCTAAAGATAACGAAATAAAAAATGTTTTAACGAGATCAGCCCAAACAACATGCAGTGGTTTTATCGCCTCTTGTTTGGCAAAGAATTTCTGCTAACAACCGCCAAATGGCACTGCGAATATCAGTATAAAAGAAAAGTATACAAAGCCTCTTTCTGTCTCTTTTAACCATCGGATGCCTCACAGATAGAAAAAATCATATTTCCCCTTTTAATTTGATATTTTCAACACCCAAAGAAATCTTACGTCACATTGAAAATAATGCAGGAAGTATAATGTATACAATGCCGTCAGCTTACTTTAAAACCCAATTATATCTGATAACTACCAAAAAGATTAAAAAAACTTCTCTAAATATGTCACTAAAAATCTTTCGTATGCATACACGTATGTACGAAAAAAGTATATACCTACACACACCTACGTTCACGCCTTTTTGTATTTTCTATTTAGGTTGTTCAGAGAATGGGATATATTGCACGGAAGTATTTGTATGCTCAGTCTTATAGTTTCTTGTTAGAAGAAACTTCAATATGTCGACTATCACTATTATAGATACACTATCTCTCACACTAAATATATCTCTTCAACAATTGCTAATCCCGCTACAATGTGTCTGTCGTCTTGGCGGTATAAACTGCTAGGGTTTACTTTCAATACCAGCAATAATATTTAACACATCAGATGATGACCCAGAGAAGCGAAAACCATATTGCTTATCTGAAAGATGACCAATGCTTAACCAGTACTTCGCCAAAAACGTACTTCGGTAGAAGGACGGTAGTTAAACGAATCAGACGGTTTGCCTCAGTTATTGAAGACTGGAACTACAGCAGAAGAATTTCAACAAGAAGGAAAGCAATAAACAGCAAGTCATTTATCGTACAGCATAGAAATAACAAAAGTCAATTCAGGAGTACATTTCTTAAGGACTATTGCAGGTATGCCATCAAGTTCACATGCTTTGTGGGGGTCCAGTTTAAAGATTATAGCAGAAGGCGTAGACGGTCTTATATCCATATCACTCTATAGAGACTGTCCTTAGTGGCAAGTCAGAAGGTGTACTCCAGGTAAATCAAGGGAAGAATTTAGAGAACTTATGGACGGAACATTCTGCTTTATCAGCAGATTTTAACACCTCAAATTTGAGTAAAGAGAGGAGGAATAGAAGACTAGATCTTAATTAACACACTATTACAAATCCGCCAGTAGTCACAAGAAACAAATTTGTTAGGGGCTATACGGCGACTCATTCTATCAGCAAACATAGGCTTAGCTTCTTTGATGACGAGTTTACAATTATTTTAAGTAATTTTTCGTGAGACTCGCTTTTCGTAATGCTGATTTTCAAAGTGAATATCTTTTACTTCAGGAAATGATCGGTTCTCGATTTCCTTGTTTCTTATGTGACCATTTGTGCATTCGATGGATGATAGCAAATACGTATAAATAACCCTTTACATATAAACAACGTATAGCAGACGTAATTTATTAGTCTGTGCTTGAACTCCGGGGTATTTCAATGCTCGGATTAAAATGTTATAAGATCATTTAGACATTTTAGATTGGAAAGTGAAGTACATTTACGTTTGAATTCCGACATTTATTGTTACGTCTTTCAAACACGATATTTGCACTGAAGATGTGGGCGCATCAACCTCAGCCATATTTATCTGGAAATGTTCTCCATTCAAAGCGCAAATAGAATGTTCATTTTTATTTGGAATACTTCATTTTATTAACGCGGACTTGTGGAGAATTAACTTCCATTTTAATAGAATTTTCGCTTTCTGTCTATATTTCTGGGAGGTATTATGTACATTATTTACATTATTCGGACTATTGTCCTCATCTTTGTCGTCATATTTATTACAAGGTTTCGGCCTTTCAGTATCTGTCTATATTTCTGAGATGAGGTATTATGTACACTATTTACATTATTCGAACTATTGTCCTCATCTTTGTCGCCATATTTATTACAACGTTTCGGCCTTTCAGTATCTGTCTATATTTCTGCGATGAGGTATTATGCACACAATTTACATTATTCGGACTATTGTCCTCA
This sequence comes from Acanthosepion lycidas, assembly GCA_963932145.1. Classification (NCBI taxonomy): domain Eukaryota; kingdom Metazoa; phylum Mollusca; class Cephalopoda; order Sepiida; family Sepiidae; genus Acanthosepion; species Acanthosepion lycidas. Next base: position 109,857,864 of record OZ010585.1, on the reverse strand, counting down.
TATTTGTCTCAACATCTTGCGCGAATTTATTTCGTTCCTCTTCACATATGGCATGAATGAATTTCGTTTCTCTTCACATATTGTCCATATGTACTTTTTCCTCTTTGTACAATCTTATTTTTCGTCTTTCTAACGTGTATAAATTCGCTTAGTTCTTCTTCCTATCATGTATAAATTCGTTTAATGGTTCCTCTTATCTTGTACAAATTTTATTAGTTCCTCTTATTATCTTGTGTAAGTTTGTTTAGTTTGTGTCGTAAAAATTCTTATTTCATAGTTTCATTGTAAATAGAAACCCCACATAACTAATGATTATTTGGGGTCTGACATCTTTACCTTTTTACTCGACACTACTTTTAGCACAGATGTTGAGAAAGTAGGCATATCAAAATGAAAAATATTTATGATAGTAACTAAGTATGGTTGTCAGTCTAAGTACATTTCTTATTAAACAAAGAAACTATTTAAGGAGACAGAAATATAAATGAAGTTATAAACCGGGAAAAGGATTCTTTAAAATATCAGAAATTAGACG
>OZ010585.1:109847329-109852329 GCA_963932145.1 Acanthosepion lycidas | reverse complement strand
ATGGGTCATTTAATAACCTACATATTCTAGCTTTTCTTATTAACTTCCATTTTACTGTAGGTGTTTTATTTGATTCTTTTAGGTGCCAGAAGTATTTCGATAGAGATGTCTGATTTTTATATTTATTTATCCTAAATGAGCTTTGATGTTGGTTGAATCTTTTTTTGAATTCATGGCTAGTGCAACCTATATATATTTTTATGTTTTCAGGTCTTTCAATCGAAGAGATATTGCATTGGTATACTAATGATTCAGTGCAACATTTATTTTGTAGAGGGCAATTATGAGGGTTTCTACAGTTACATAATTTTTGTTTATTTTCATCAGTTTTTATTTTTATTTTTTCATTGTCCAAATTTTTTTGGTTTTGGTATAAGTGTTTAAGATATTAGCATTATTGTTCTTAATAATTTTTTCTGAGATTTCCGTACACCTGTAACTCAATTTTAGTATGTTTTTATTGAAAATAGTACTTAGTTTACTTTCACTAGGAAAATGCTTGACTATTAATGCGAGGAATTTTTGTCCTAAATTCTTCTTTACCATTTGGTTATATGGGGGCGTATACCAAATTATTTTTCTACATCTGTTTTTTCTATGCTTTTCATTTTCATTTTTTATATAAGTTAGTTTTGGGTTTTTGTAGCCACTCATTTTTAGAGCCTTATTATAGGAATTAATATGCTCATCGAAAATATTGTCATTTGCAGAATTTGTACTTATTCGTTTACTGATAGATAACGGTATGTGTTTAATTATAGTTGGGGGGGATTTGATTTAGGGTGTATATATAAAGGATTGGTGTTTGGTTTTTTATAAGGTGTGTATGTATTTTTATTTAGATCTGTTATATCTAGGAAGTTCACTATTTTAATTTAGTGCTAACCGTAATTTTTAAGCCCATGCTTTTAAATTCTTTATATAAAACCTTTCTAATTCTATCTATTTTGAAGTTGGTTTAGTTTCTAATAACCATAACGCCATCGTCTCTGTACAAACCAATGTCAGTTATATTAATATCATGGTGAGCTGTTAGGTTATGTAATATAAAAAAAAAACAGATGAGATCAGAAGACTCAGATGAGTCTAGTGATCCCATTGTGATGTCGAAGTGGTAATATGAATTCTTAATCCATTGCTCACCTTTATGTATAAGAACCGATTTTTTCGCATATGAAATAATGTTCTTTTCTTCATCTGTAATATCAGTATAGTGGGTGGCAAAGTCCAACGCATTCAAAAATATTTCTTTAGATATTGATTGGTAATAATTATCAATATCAAACTGCATTAGTGTACAAATGTGTGATGCTTTTAAGTGAGTAAAACAGTTTATCAATTCCTTGGTATGAATCCAAAGATTCAGGCTTATTTTTTTATTTACCCTTTAAGGATCGTTTTACTGATTTTTTCGATATCCGGTCCTGTAGGATTTATTATCCTTAGATTAGCCACAAAATCTGGTTTATGAATTTATGAATTTAATTTTAGCTGTGTATTTAAAACCCAGCAATTTTTAAAATTATTCCAAAATTCGCTTGACGATGAAATGGAAATAATGTCTTTAATTTAATTACAGAATTAAATTCGGGGTTTTTAGCTTCCATTTTTTAAAACATGGTTAGAATTGTGTAGCGAAAAAACCATATTTTAAGTCAATTAATTAAATATATATATATATATATATATATATATATATATATAGTCATGTACATATATATATATGTATATAGTCATGTATATATATATATATATATATATATATATATATATATATATATATAGTCATATACATATATATATAGTCATATATATATAGTCATATACATATATATATATACATATATATATATATATGGATAGTCATATATATATATATAGTCATATACATACATATATAGTCATATATATATATATATTGAGAGACATATATATATATAGAGACATATATATATATAAATAGTCATATATATAAATATATATATATAAATATATATATAGTCATATATATATATATATTATATATATAGTCATATATATATAGTCATATAAATATATATATAGTCATATATATATATAAATATATATATTATATATATAGTCATATCAATATATATATAGTAATATAAATATATATATATATATATACATAGTCATATATATATATATAGTCATATAAATATATATAGTCATATAAATATAGTTATATATATATAGTCATATATATATAGTGAAATATATATATAAATATATATAGTCATATATATATATATATAGACATATATATATATATATATAGTCATATATATATATATATATATTATGTATATAGTCATATCAATATATATATAGTAATATAAATATATATATATATATACATAGTCATATATATATATAGTCATATAAATATATATAGTCATATAAATATAGTTATATATATATATAGTCAAATATATATAGTGAAATATATATATTAATATATATAGCCATATAAATATATATAGTAATATATATAGTAATATATATATATAGTCATATATGAATATATAGTCATATATATATATAGTCATATATAAATATATAGTCATATATATATATAGTCATATATAAATATATATATATAGTCATATATATATATAGTCATATATATATATACATAGTCATATATATATATAGTCATATATATATATATATATATATATATATATATATAGTCATAGAAATATATATACATAGTCATATATATATATATATATAGTCGTATATATATATATAGTCATATATATATAGTTATATATATATAATCATATATATATATACTCATATATTTTTATATAGTCATATATATATATTTATATATATATATTTATATATATATATAGTCATATATATATATAATCATATACATATACTTATATATATATAAATATATATATATATATAGTCACATATATATATAATCATATATATATATATATAGTCATATATATATAGTCATATATATATATAGTTATATATATAGTCAGATATATATATATATAATCATATATATATATAGTCAGATATATATATATATAGTCAGATATATATATATATATAATGATATATATATAGTCATATATATATATATATATATATAGTCATATATATATAATCATATATATATAAATATAGTCATATATATATATATAGTCATATATATATCTATATATATATATATATAGTCATATATATATCTATATATATATATATAGTCATATATATAGTCATATATATATATATATAGTCACATATATATATATAGTCATATATATATATATATATATAGTCATATATACATATATATATAGTCATATATATATATATAGACATATATATATATATAGTCATATATACATATATATATAGTCATATATATATATATAGTCATATATACATATATATATATATATAGTCATATATATATATATAGTCATATATATATATATATATATAGTCATATACATATATATATAGTCATATATTTATATATAGTTATATATATATATATATATATATATATAATTATATATATATATATAGTCATATATATATATAGTCATATATATATATATAGTCACATATATATATAGTCATAGATATATATATAGTCATATATATATATATAGTCATATATATATATATATATATATATATATATATATAGTCATATATATACATATATTCATATATATATATATATAGGCTTATATATAAATATATTCACAAATATATATATATATAGTCATATATATACATATAGTCATATATATATAGTCATATATATATATAGTCATATACATATATATATTTATATAGTCATATATATATGTATATAGTCATATATATATATAGTCATATATATATATATACATATTGTCATATATATATAGTCATATATATATATAGTAATATATAAATATATATATAGTTATATATATATATATATTCATATATATATATTTATATATTACTATATATATATATATGACTATATATATATGACAATATGTATATATATATATATGACTATATATATATATGACTATATACATATATATATGACTATATAAATATATATATGTATATGACTATATATATTATAATATATGTATATATTCATATATATATAGTCATATATATTAATTATTAACTTTATTAATAGTCATATATATAGTCATATATATATATATATACATATATATGAATATATATATATATTCATATATATATATATATTCATATATATATATATATTCATATATATATATGAATATTTATATATATATATTCATATATATATAGTCATATATATATATATAGTCATATATATAGAGAGAGTCACATATATATATATGTAGTCATATATATATATAGAGTCACATATATATATGTATAGTCATATATATATAGGCATATATATATAAATATATAGTCATATATATATATAATCATATATATATATAGACATATATATATATATAATCATATATATATATATAAATATATATATATATAGTCATATATACCTAGCCATATATATATATAGTAATATATATATTTATAGTCATATATATATAGTCATATATATATATATATAGTCATATATATATATATATAGTTATATGTATATATATATATATTAATTATTAATATTCATATATATAGTCATATATATATATATATAGCTATATATATGAATATATATTTATATATTCATATATATATATATTCATATATACATATATATTCATATATTCATATATATATATTTTCATATATATCTATAGATATATATATATATTCATATACATATATACATATATATACATATATTCATATATATATATATATATTCATATATATATATATATAGATATATATATATATTCATATACATATATATATATTCATATATATATATATTCATATACATATATATATATATATTCATATATATA
>OZ010585.1:109774829-109844829 GCA_963932145.1 Acanthosepion lycidas | reverse complement strand
ATATATTTATATATAGTCATATATATATATATATATATATATATAGCAATATATATATATATAGTCATATATATCTATATATATAGTCATATATATATATATAGTCATATATATCTATATATATAGTCATATATATATATATAGTCATATATATATATATATATATAGTCATATATATATATATATATATATATATAGTCATATATATATATATATATATATAGTCATATATATATATATATATATATATATATAGTCATATATATATATATAGTCATATATATATATATATATAGTCATATATATATATATATAGTCATATATATATATATATATATATATATATATATATATATATATATATATATATATGTATACGACTATATATATATAAATATAAATAAATTTGTATAATGTTACCTTAAATTGGTCTGTGTTTCTTTTTAATATTAGCTCTGGATTTCATCCTCCTTGGGATTACCGAGTTATTCATAACTTTATATATATATATATATATATATATATATATATATATATATATATATATATATATATATATATATATATATATATATATATACATATATATATATTTATATATATGTATGTATGTATGTATGTTTGTATGTATCTATGTATCTATGTATAGCCAGTTATCGTCAAAGGACGAAGCTTATACCGCAGACTATGAGCAAACCGCTCGGAAGATTCGAACAAGCAGCAAAGAAAGAGAAAAAAAGTCAAATTCTGTCATTGCGGCTTGTATTATAGATACAGTTTTGGCATTTCTTTGGCATTGGATACTTCAATTTCCAAAAGAGAAATGAAGATCAGTTATAGAATTCGTTAATTTTCCCCCCACCCATGATTATTTGTCGAAATTTATAAATGAGTGATCGCAGTGCATATTTTCGCAGCATTAACATACATATCATTCAAATATAATCCTTATCAACTGAGATTCTGTTAAAGGAAAAAACTTATATATAATACATTGGTAATTATGTTCTAAATTCCAGTTGTTATTTGAGTTGTGAAGCTTCACAAGTGGATCTTCTAGAAATCGCAATCACTTCATTAAATCATCATCTGTAGAATGAGGATAATGTGCGATCATTAACGGATATATTAAGTACTCAACAGATTGATATCTCTTTTGTCAGACACCTATAACACTTGAACCTTTGTATACACTTCTTGCGGTATTAAAGATAATTTTGAGAGTTTTCTGAAAGATGAAGTTTGGTGTTATTTCAGTGCAACCTGAAACAACCAACAGGTTTAAATTAGTTCTGAAATATTTAGACAGTGACTGGTTAACTGGCTAAGAGCGAACGTGATACTTTCTCTTGCACATTGCATCATTACAAATGATTGAATTGAAACCAAAAACTGTCTGCAAGTATTTTGCTGAAGATACATGCTAAAGTGAAAAACCAGAAATGTGGAACTCGAAAAAAAGAGCAGTAAAATACAGGAATCCCTCACAAAAAATTGATATCATTTAAATTGTGAATATCTAAGTAACTACATGTCCCATACAAACAAAATTAAATAGGATTCATGTTGAAAAATAAAAGATTTATTTATCAAAATTCGAACAATATATTCAAAGAGGTGTAGAGTTTATAACCGATTTCACAAAGCTTCCCAAATGTTTAATATGCGCACCACCTCTAACACGCCACACGTCAAGTCGGTAGTTCAACTCCTGCCAAACACGTTGTAGCATATTGTAGCATGTCAATATATTTGGAACACTCTGTATATTTTCCTTGTCATATTTTTTTAAACGTCAGAACTCTCTTGTCCGAAAGCGCGGTAGTTCTCAAAAAAGTGGTCGAATTCTACCCGTATAAGTAGCACAACATGGATTAGCATTCCGGGATTTCAACATTTATTAATGAATGATTAAAATATCTCATTCTTGACATACAAAATATTCGCATAGCGTTTAATCAAAGATAAAAACTATGTGTGGATGAGACAAAGAAAATGATAGAATTTGAAAATCAAGACAGAGATTCGTCAAAAATAAAGCTAAGTTGGACATTTTTCAATCAGCCAACACACGATGTATCAAAATTCGAACACCCCCAAAACTTGCTAACCAACTAGAGAGAAGAATGTCCTTAAGCTGAAACTTTATAAAACCTGTTGGTAACTAGTCTCGATCAAAAGTTGGTGAAAGCATTTTGGCTGCTTCAGCTGCCAGCCAGTTATCGTCAAAGGACGAAGATTATACTACAGACTATGAGCAAATCGCTCGGACGATTCGAGCAAGAAGCAAAGAAAGAGAAAAAAGTAAAATTCTGTCATTGCGGGTTGTATTATAGATACAGTTCTCCGCTTTAAAAAATAGGGATTGGCATTTCGTTGTCATTGGAAACTTCAATTTCCCAAAGATAAATGAAGATCAGTTATAAAAGTCGTTAATTTGTCCCCCCCCCAAAAAAAAATTGTTATTGGTCAAAATGTATTAATTAGTGATCGCAATGTAGATTACCACAGCCTTAACATACAATTTTTTCAAATATAATCCTTATCAGTTGAGATTCTGTCAAAGGAAAAAAAAACTGAAATCAAAGTAGCTAAGTATTTTGTAGTAATGATTGTCTCTACTAATGATATCAAGAGCACAACGTATCTGTTTTCTTTAGTTATGTTACAGTGAGAATTGGTTCTGTACAATGATTCATACAATTCAGTGAATTACCAGTATCAATGACTGAAGATTTTTCAACATTCTTTTTCAAGTAATCAGAATATTGGCACTGGTCTGTATATGTGGCATACAGCTAGTCTGACAATGGAACTTTGATGTCTCCTTTCAGATAATAAAGGAAATGGCAAATCCAGAGGTCTCTCTCGCAGCATTATTGTAACAACACCTCTGAATGGTCAATAGATGAGCCAATGACAGCCCTGCCTCGTTTCCACCTTGGCGGAGAATTTAGTATGTCTCTCCTCTTTTGACAAATGACCCTGAAGCAGTGAAGATGTACCTAGACACTTTCTGACCAGCAACTACGTGAAAAGGTCAACGGACTTGTATGTATCATTTGGATAAATATCTCTAATTATATATATATATGTATGTATGTATATCCAAATGTAAAAGAAAAAAGAGTAAGATCTCAGTGTTTAGAACATTAATTTAAACAGGGCTCAATACAAAAATAGAACAATAAATATTTATTTATTATGGAGGTACCCAGTGAAGATCGAACTCATTACTCAGTTGTAATATTTCTAGCGAGGAAAGCTTGCTAACAATTACACCACCTCGGGGTGCTCTCTTCTGTTCTGAAGTAAGACACCTTATAAAGCTTTCAATTTATCTGTATATTTACAGTAATGGCTTCTCGTTTCATTAAACTTCATTTTTAATTTGGAATATATTTGAAATGTGTATGGATCTCAGCTTATAGATCTAGATTATTTAGCAAAATGCAATGCTTTGGGGGATGAAGCCAACCAAACTGAGTCTAAAAGATGATATTAATTCATAATAAAAGCAGAGCAAAAAAAGTAAATGAAAACGGTTTCATGATGAATAAATTCGTTTTTTGAATTCAACTACTATTTTTTTTTTAATTATATTATAAATAGCAATTTTTCTACACCCGTCTGCAAATATCTTTGTGTTCGGCGACTTCAGTGCCTACCATGTCAGGTGGCTTAATCATTCTTAATCATTGACTTAAACCAATCATTTCTAACAAATCATGTAATGAAAGCTCTGTTGACCGGGCATGCTTTCAGATCATTTCATACTAACGAGGGGGACAACCGGGACTCTATCCTTAAACTTACACTGTTTCTGATCTTCATCAATAATCTGCCCGATGTTATTAGTTCTCAAATAGGTATTTTTGCAGATGGCACAACCATTTAGTCATGCCTTAGTAGAAAATATGAGAGACTCGATAATGGTAAACCAGCACCTGCTCTTGGAAAGGACCTCCAATCAATGCTTAACTGGGGCAAAAAAAATATCTAGTAAATTTTAAGGCCTCTAAAACAAAACAGCTTTCATTTAATCATAACAGAGAACCTTTTTCTGTCTGCCATCAACATGCTAAACTCCAGGATAGTATATACGCCTTCTTGGCCTCACGTTTTCCACTAACATGAAGTGGAATGACTATATCGAATCGATTGATACGTCTACTGCAAGGAAAATTGGTTCACTGTGTCGTGCCAGAAGTTTTTTCTCGTAAAAATCCATCTTGCACATTTATAAATCTGCTATTAGGTTGGTGCAAAAATAATGTCGTTTTTGACGTTCAACTTCAAAAGAAAAACGACATTATTTTTGCACCAACCTAATATTAATCCATGCATTGAATAATTTTGTCTTAACTACAATCTTCGTATATTTAAATGCTACTTAAATCGCCATTTTCTGTCTTCTTGAACCCTGTTCCGTTTTGTCCTTACGCAGTTATCCCCACTAAGGTTTTCTCATTATCTTTCACTCCCTGTAATCGCCTGTGTTCTAGTGCCACTATCACCTTGAAACGATTAAAAAGTACAGGTAAAAGATTTGGGTAATAAAATGGTGATGTTTAAACTTAGTTCTTGAAATTCCAAACATCATGACAACTTCGATCACGTGAAAAAATAGGACATTTTAGTGAATACGTACTCAGACGCCATACGAAGTTTCTTTCAATCAAAAACGCGTACAGAAATTTTGAATTTAAATACAAAATAAAGTACAGTGTGCGATGGAGAAATTGTCGTTTAAATTAAGCAAAAATGAAAATAACCTATTTTGACAGATATATTTACCAAAATTACACAAAAATATCTTGAAATATTAAAGTGTAAATTTATTCAATAAAATCGCCATTGGCTCCAACCATGGTCTCCAAACGACTTCGGAATCTTCTGCAACACTTCTGGGCGGTCTCCTTGTTTAATTTGGTGAATGCTGCCATAATCCTTGCATTCAGTTCATCTTCGGTTTTACAAGGAGTTTTGTTGGTCTCTCGCTCAATTGCGCCCCACATGTAATAATCAAGGGGTGTGTAGTCTTGGGAGTTAGGTGGCCAGATTTAAGGGTTGATGCGGTCGCAGAAATTGTTTGACAGCAACGATTAGGTTCTGCTTTTGTGGCATGCTGCAGAGTCTTGTCGCTAGATATGGGGTCTTTCAGAAGCCACCCTCTTGACCCAGGGCAGCACTATTTCCTCAAGGCACTTGATATAGGTCCCCGTGTTGAGTCGTAGGCCATGTGGGAAGATGACTGTAAGCAAAACGTTGCCATCGCTAGTGATAACACCAAAAACCTTCGTAATCACTATTAGACTCATCCAAATGTTTCTGAAACACTCTCAAATGTTCATATTGAAGCTTCCGGCGCGAATTCCAAGCAATGCAACATGCCGTTCCCAAATTTCTGGTGGAGTGAATTGTATCATGGTAATCTTTTTCTTACTGACGGTGCCCAACTGACCCTATTATATCGACAAAATCAAAAACAATATGTCTCTGTTTTTGATCGAAAGAGCATTTTCTTTTGAAAGAATTTATCAAAACGTTGTTCATTTTTCTTGAAATCAACAAAACCACCGAAAAGAAATAAGATGAAAATGAAATCTTCAAACAAGTTAATAATTATCGATTTAAACCGAAAATTAATTCTCGCTATCCCCCGTGATAATAGCAAGTAACTCTGCTGGTATGCGTACAAAATGCAGTTGCAAGAAAAACATTGCATAAAGTTTATCCGACAAAAGATGTGAGCTGCTCTATCGCTTATTTTTACTTTTAAGGAATGAGAAACAAAACGATGCTCTCTAAATAACCGTCTGCAGATAAGTTTCTTTTGGAAATGAACTCTGAAGAAGAAAGGAAATTGAACGGAAATGAAAGCTTCACACTTATTTATGACCAAGGCTAGCAGTTACAGTATAGAAAGAGAAAATTCTTTTCACTTTCACTTCAATGAAAATTTGAATTACAAATTTTGGCTTTATTTCCAAAACTCCAATAAAATGGCCCAACCCGTTTGGTCTTATGAATAAACGTCTAAAGTTTAACTGATGAGACCATATAAGGAAAAACTGATAGATATATCGAGTAAACAACGTGGATTTTACTCATACAAAAAACTTATTAATAATGCAAGAGTTTTAAAGAAATTATCAATACAAGCTATTTTGGAAGTAGTAGAAAACTTCTTTCAAAAATGCGCTTTTGAAAACTCATATAATGATTGATCTAAATATTGACATTTCTGTTATTTTGCGCAAGAGAAACAAACAGGTAAAAAGTGAGGGAAATAAAAGGAAAAATGTCTTTTTTTTAATAGGCAATTATACTTTAGTGGGTAATATTAGGCAATAAAAGGAGAGGCTTCAAAGATTTTGCTTTTGTTATACAGATAACAGTCTATTTAATGATGAAAATATGTTCGAGTACTTGTAATAGTAAGTTTTCAATAGACTTTTTTTTCAAGACGATGATTTCTTTCGGCTTTAGATGATCTTTAGTCGACTGCTTCGTAAAACCGAAGTCAGTTTTAATCCTAGATTGATATTTGATTTTATGAATCCATCAGAAAAAGTCATGAACTTAAAAATGTGACCAGAAAAATGTAGTCAAAAATCAATAATAGAATATAGACTAAAAGAAAGAATTTTTTTTAAATTCATTTCAATTGATACTATAAGAAAAAGAATTTATCACAATCCCCATACACACATTTATTATTTCTATTAGCACTCTATGTAAACGTTAGCGTAACAAAATCCCATCTTCTCAATGGTTCTTTTTTCAAATTATACATCATTTTAGTTCAGACACACACAAACACACTTACACACACTTGATAATATACTTTGATGGTATGCGAAAAATGCTCAATATCAGTGACAGAACGTGTGTAAAAACAAAAGTAAACACTAAATTCAGCGCCGAGCGGCAATAGGGTTTTATGTTTGGTTTGGTTTGGTTTGGTTTGGTTTAACGGCATATCAACCTCAATGGGTTATTTAATGCCGAAATTTTTAGGATAGATTCGTATGAATAGAGTATGTATTCTTTAGTTTAAATTGGTTTGGTTTATTTTGTTTAACGGCATATCAACCTCAATGGGTTATTTAATGCCGACATTTTTAGGATAGATTCGTATGAATAGAATATGTATTCTTTGGTTTAGATTGGTTTGGTTTATTTTGTTTAACGGCATATCAACCTCAATGGGTTATTTAATGCCGAGAGTATTTCTAGGATAGATTCGTATGAATAGAGTATGTATTCTTTGGTTTAAATTGGTTTGGTTTATTTTGTTTAACAGCATATCAACCTCAATGGGTTATTTAATGCTGCCAAAAATTTTTATTGCTGGTAATATTTTGTTTTGTCAAAAATCTGTTTCTGGTAATATATTTCCTTCAAAATTGTATTGCTGGTAATAATTTTTAAAAAAAAGTATTGCTGGTAATAGTTAACTATTTGCCCATATCTGGGACCCTAACAGGTGCTACCATCCAGGGTCAGGGTGGACCTGAGAACGCCAGCAATTAAGAGGTTGTTCTACGCTCCTCAAAACCTCCTGATCAGAGGCCTTGCTACTGGACGTAGTTTAACGTCTTACCCAGGACGCGGATGTAGTTTAATGTCTTACCCAGGACGCGTTTCCTGTTTGAACACAATCTTCATGACCTAAAGATTACCTTCAAATTTAACTATTTTTCTATTCGAATAACAGACGACAGGAATTATGATACAGAAATACGAAAGCACATGAGAATAGCGAAAGATGATTTTCAGATACCAAGCAAGATATTAAGGTATCGGAAAACGCCCTTAGAAACAAAGAAATTAGTGCTAAATTTTTAACTTTCGATATGGCACTGAATACTACCCAAATTCGTCACAGATAAAGAAAATACTTAAAGAGATATAGACATCCTATGAAATAATGATGAGTACACCATGGAAATCTCATGTGAGAAACGACTAATAATAGAAATCCCAAATTGTTCTTCTAACCACCCAAAAGCGATGGCTGAAACGTTTAGTGTACATAATGAGAAAAAGGTGTTCAGCTCTAATTTGTACCCTGTAAAATGCATATTAAAATTCATAAAATGTACACCAAAACTGGCAGAGAAACTCAAACTAGAATTTAAAATAGCATTAAAAAAATATTAAATTTCAGAAACCTCTGATAGCCTTTTGAACAATTTCTGCTTCTGCATTTTGGATTGAGCATCGTCTCGGAATATCATCCCAGATAATTTATTTTCAAAATGCCTGACGAAAGACATACCAGGATTGAACAGTGACTTCCTTTATTTTTTTTTGTTTTAATATTTTTTCTGTCCTCCCCTTTCTTAGTATTTTGACGTAGTAGCGTTCATCTATTCCTCTGTGACACTAAGCCATACCAACCTTTGCCTTCTCAAAAATGGCAGTATTGAGAAATGTAGACAACTTATTGCTTAAATAAAAGAATATACAAAAAATATATGCAAAATTTAAAAAAAAACTCACAAAAATGATGAAGAGGAGACTTTAAGCAACAGAAATATGATTCTACAGAATGATACTGAGGATACCATGGACCGAACATGTGAACAACGTTGAAGTTCTGGAGAAAATGGAAACAAAAAGGAAACTGATACTTAACACCAGGAAGAGACAGTTGAGGTTTTGGGGGCACATAATGAGGAAGGATGGCTTGGAAAATCTGATACTCACGGGACAGATAGAGGAACAGAGGAAAACCAACGCATAACATACTTAGTGAGCTTGAGTAAATGCATGGCGGGACAAGGTTTAAATGAAATAAGAGTACGACAGAATGTATTAAGACCTACAAGGGACAGGAAGTTGTGGAGAGCCGTGGTTGTCTACGTCCTGAGGGGACACGGTACATAAAGAAGAATGAAGAAACAGGGCTTGGAGACTTTAAAACCCGCTAGGAACGTCGAAAGCAAGGAAAGCAGTGAGTAAGCTACAAGATAAGTTTGAGAAAAGGGATAATGTAAAAAGTAGAATAAAGTGGATTTGGTAAAGAACAATCATTACAGCGTAAGAAAGGAAAGTAAGCTGTGGAGAGAGTCGTGATCGATGGAGTACTGGGGGCACAGGGTACATACAGAGGACGAGAGATTATCGAATCTGCTTGTATTCATTTTCTTTGTACGAGTTATTGTTTCTTGATGCTGTCCAGATAAATGTTCCATTGAAGTTTGAATTATATGATATCGTGGTTCTCAAATTCATTTGTTTTTTTCCTGACATTTCAACTCTGGTTATTGATTTTTTGAAAATAATTTCCAGAATTCAGCCAGAATAAATTCTACAAAAATATAAAATCAGCTAATCGACTCAGATTTCATAAAGCAGTTTAGAATATGAAGAAATAACATAGATTTCATAAAACGGAAATATCTTTGTTGTTGCTATTAGCGTTATTTTTATTTTTTGTCTGAATTGGGATTGACATTCTTAAAAGGAACGAATAGAGAAATATTAGGTTGGTGCAAAAATAATATCGTTTTTTGACGTATTTTTTAACGTCAAAAACGATATTATTTTTGCACCAACCTAATAGTTTTTTTTTTTAAAAAGTCTATCAGTTCTAAATCGTACTTGGTACTAATTTAAGTAATAATTTTTAAAAAAATTTAATCAAGTAATAATTTTTTTTGTCTGAATTGGGATTGACATTATTATTAGGTTAGTGCAAAAATAATGACGTAGTAATGTCGTTTTCTGACGTATATTTTAACGTCAAAAAACGACATTATTACGTCATTATTTTTGCACCAACCTAATAAAAGGAACGAATAGAGAAATGATTAGTAAGCTTTTCTAAAAAGCCTATCAGTTCTAAATTGTACTTGGTGCTAGGTGATTTACTCTGTTAGATTTGACTTAGCTAAATATGTATCTACAAGAGTAAAGAGATTTGAAAAGAGTTAAATATTTCAATTGATTTAGACATGCAACATTTTTCAAATCAGTAATTTCTGTGTTCATAATCGTCATGAATGCCTTTAATTTATTAACAAAACAAGAAGGAATAAAATAGAGGTTCACCGCCATTTCAGAGTTTGTAATATTATGTGTTTGGTAAATAGCAAAGAAAAGCAAAGAAAAATGTAACATGTGCATCGATAAATGTTTGTTTTCGTTTTGGTATAGTGTATAATGCTAAATCTGACCTGCTTCGTGACGAAAACATTTCCTAGTGTTCGCATTCTCTCGTGATCTGGATAAATGGGTCAGTATAGACGTTTTAGCCCTATTTTGGTTCTGTTTGGATTTGTGTTGTTCTTAAACAGTCAGTTTTGCTAATAATGCTATATTTGTTGATATCGGAAGTGACTTATTCTGAAGCTAAGTTATTAATTGAATCCAGTCGAAATTCTTTTAATGTTAACGATCAAATCTACTGAGATAAAACTGATTTATCAACTGCCAATTGACTGTATCACGCAAAAATCAGTTTCCACAAAAACTTGCACAATGAAAGAGATTAAAATGGAGGGATTTTCATTTCGATTGTAGCTTAAATATTAGCTTTCAGTTATTCACTTTTGGCTTTGTCTTCTTTAATGTTTTTTTTTTTTTAATCATTTACATTAATTTGGGTTAAGTTTCTCAAGTTTAGTTGTTTTTCATTGTAAGATAGCACTTTCTATTCTTCTACTGTCTGTTTTGGAATGTCCAACCCCTGATCTAAAGTGTGAGGACAAGGCATGTCCATCTCATTGTGAGTTATTGAAAATATAGGTCGTCCCAACAAACTAATGCGCATTTTAACTAACAAATGATCGTCCAGGATAGGCTTTGTTATCGGATGTAGTTTATCTACATCCGGTAACAAGGCCTCTGATCGGGAGGTTTTGGGACAAGGGTGGTAGAAACTTTTAAGATTTTAACGATCGGATCTGTATCTACGAAAGTTCAAGTCAGGTGCTAAGTGTTTGATATACGTATCAATTTATTCATACAGTGTGCGATGGATAAATTGTCGTCTAAATTACGCAAAAATGACAACACTGATAACTCATTTTAACAGATATATTTACCAAAATTATACAATAATATCTTGGAATAGTAAAGAGTAAATTTACTCAATAAAATCGTCATTGGCTTCAACTATGGCCTCCAGAAAACTTCGGAAATTACTGCATGTCTTCTGGACGATCTCCTTGTTTTAGATGGTGAATGATGCCATAATCCTTGCCTTCAATTCATCTTTGGTTTTACAAGGAGTTTTGTGGTCTCTCACACAGCTGCACCCCACCTATAATAATCAAGGAGGATGCATTTTAACTAACTTATCTTAGGGTCTTCCTGGGTATGACGATAAACTACATCCGGTAGCACTCTGATCAGGAGGTTTTGAGGAGCATGGAACCACCTCTTAATTGCTGTTGTTCCCAGATCTACCTTGAACCGAGGTTGTTAGTACCTATTAGTGTCTCAGCTATGAGCAAACTAGGGTAAAAAAAAACTATGAAATTATAATATATATATATATATATTATTTCTATAGTATAAATACTAGCAATACGTTTTTGAAAAAAAAATATTACCAGCATTACATTTGACACTCAACAAAAACCCTCTTTACAAAAATACGTCAATGATACGATACCTGATCTATCAACAGATTTCTTACAAAGAATACATATTCTATTCATACGAATCTATCCTAAAAATCTTGTCGGAATTGAATAACTCATTGAGGTTGATATGCTGTAAAACAAAATAAGTCAGTCAGTTAAATACCCGCATAGGCGTTCATGTATCTTTCGATACATGACTGATGTTGCCATTTTTTTCTGCGGTAGACCAGTTACCATCCAAGGCTGTAGAAAACGGTCTGTTCTGCTATTTACCCATAGCTGGGGGAGAATAAGAGGATTTATACATTTCCCAAGCACGTAAGTGAAGATAATGGACTCGACTGGAATTCGAACTCGACTCTCCGATTCCTCAATCCGAGCCGCTATCCATTACTCCGCCATGCCACCAAAACAAAATAAACCAAACCCAAAATTTTTTTAACAACACCTCTGTTTTTCAGGTTATTTCCCAATGGTAACTTATGTGGTGATTTTCGGGATACTCAGATTCACCATAGCTTTGGATTCATCTGAGCAGGGCATGTGTGCTGACTCCATCATTCGTTCTATCTTCCAATATTGTTCTGTGACTACTATACTTACTTCATTTCATAAATGCTTGTTTGTTCGTTATATATAAACATAAGATTATCCTGATTTTAAAGACTTATTATGGCATTTCGATGTTCTTACCGATTGGGTTCAACCATACAAAATGCAACAGAGATCCCCAATAGACCAGACAAAACTTGTTAAAATTTCGTAATAAAAAGATGAGGAAATTAGTTTAAATGATTTTACTGTCCCTATCTTTCAGACTTAGGTATCATTTGCGCTAATGATTCCATCATAATAAGTTAGCTATTTCCTACTAGAAAATACTTTACTACTTCTAAATAAAACCTTGGGTTCTCATTTTTTGTCTCTTATTTATTCGTTAACAGTAAGAAAGCAAAATGCATGTTGAGATACGTCTCGTGGACGTCAAAATCAAGCAGACACAGAAAATTAACTACCTAGCTAGTGAAGTCGACGGAAAGTATGACACCGAAATCCGAAGACGCATAAGCATATCGAAAGTTGCCTTTCAAAAACTAATTAACGTATTAGGAAACGAGAGAATATCCTTAAAAGCAAAGAAAATATACGGAACTGATCTGTAATTTCTTATCTCCTATATGGTAGTGTATGCTGGACAATCTCCTCACAGATGAAGAAGAGACTTGAAGCGACAGAGATGCCGTTCTACCAACGTTTGCTGACATTACTATGGAGTGAACATGAGAACAACGAGAAAGTTTTAAGGAAAATACAAATTACAAGTAAACTAATACAAACAATAAGACATTTCTGAGATACATAATGAGGAAATATGGTCTAGAAATTTTAACACTCACAAGGCATAATGAAGTCAAGCGAAGCAGAGGGAGCCGTAAATTAACAATCTTTCCGTGAATAGATGGCAGAACAAGGACAAATTATGGTAAAGGGGAAAAGTTTCTTACAGCAACAAAACAGAAGAAATTTTGGACAGCCATGGTTACACACGTTCTAAAATGATAAAGATTATAAAAGAACACTGTCTATACTATCTTGCGTTAACATTTTTTTTTTCTGGACACTAGACCTAATTTTTATAACGAGCGAAAGTGTTTAGATATTTTTCATTTTCATATGCTTTTTTTCTTTCGGTCTGTGTATTTTTCTCTCTACAACTACTTAATCTTGTCTATGACATGCTTTACGCCATGTTCATTTTATACAGATTTTGTTGCTCGTAAAGGAGGCTTGTAAAATTGGTATTTTCTCATTTTTACGTTTTTCTATATATCTTACTTTTTTTTCTGCTATTTCTTTATTTCCATCTATTTTCTTATTTAGTGTTCGACCTTGCCAATTAATTCGCTTATTAATTCATTTTTACCAAATCTTTCAATATACACGCATGTCTTTTGCTGCGGTTTATTTCTCTTATTAATTCTTCCTTCTTCATAATTGTTTTCTTTCGTTCTCTTTCACGCCTGTGTGTTAATGCCATATTTTTGATTTTTCTTTTCTGTAAATCTATTCTTTATTATTTCTACATTAGTTTTTTTTTTTTCCTTTCTCGTTTGCTTTCTCCTCCAGTTAGATTTTAGATGACTTCTTTTTTTTTGCTACTGTTTTTTTCTTTTTATTTACAACTTTTATCCTTCTTTTGGTTTTGCATCTTTTTCTCCGTTTGCTGTCGTTTTATCATTTTCATTCGTGATTTCGCTATTTTTTTTTCATCATTTTTCTTGTCTTTTTTTCTTTTCCATATATTTTACTTCCCTTTAAGCTTCTTTCCCAACTTGATCCACATACTTTCTACTTTATTTTGAACGTGACCTATCCCATATTTTCTCTCTCGTCTTCGTGTTAATGTTAACTTCCCTTCATACCTCCCGAGTTCATTTTAAATTCTTTATTTTTTTTTGTCTTCTTTACTCAATAATATTCTTATTCATTTTATTCCGATATCATACTTGAAGCTTCCTGATTTAATTATATTTACTAATCTTGCGTTAGAACAGCACATAGTTAAAATGGAGGACTTGAAGACATGAGGATTCTCGTGATATAGTTTTCCTAATGGCGACGTCCTCCCTGCCGTCGTCGAAAATTGCTATTTGAAATCTTAGCATTCTGACTGGGCTCGAACATTGACTAGTGGTGGTAAATATCTAACCAATCTAAAAAGCATTCTATAAATTATTATACAAAATAATATGAGAGAAAAGGATATATAAATTCTGTATATACCTAACACAATCAAAAATAAATCTCTCCCTACAGATAAATCTATAATTTCGATTTAAAAATGCTACTTTAATTAAAATAGAATCCAATTTACTAGGACAAACGTATATAGAAAGTGCTTTAATCACTCGATCCTCTACAGTAAATTTGCATCCAGGTTGTTACATTATTTCTCCTTTCTTGACAGATCATCACAACGTGGGATACTTATTTTTTAATCCTTTCACCCCAAATAAGGTAATAAATCCATTAAGACTCAAGGGGATTACTGAGTGTTACAGAATATGAGATAAACTGGTATTAAGGAGAGAGGACAATAAAAAAAAAGAAGAATTAAAAAGACAGAATATAACGATTAATATTGCATTTAAATTTTTGAAGGTCAAAGTTGACAGGGAAGTAACAAGCCGGAAGAGAGTCCTAGAAGCGAGAAGTGCAATAGAAGAAACTATTAGTATAGAACTTATGGTTACATCTAGTCATTTCAACTGTAAATTGATGAGACCTTGCTGCCATTTCATAAAGTCTAGGTACCATAGCGGAAAGTTTATCAGAACAATTACAATGAAAGTGTTTATAGAAAAGGCACTGGGAAGCTATGTTACGGCGGTTGGAAAGGGAATGAAGTCGAGATGCCAGGTCAGAACCAAAAAAATTTCTTTACATTTTATGAAGAATCTCTAAATATACAGCAGGAGAACCAGGGCATGTGTGGAAATAATATTCAAAGCAAGGAGGAATGGTAGATTTATAAATATGTGAGATAGATTCTGGCTAGAATAATTGTCAAGCACAACACAGTGAGCCAACTTTATTAGCAGCTGACCTAGCAATTGATCCAATATACTCTTTCCACGTCATGTCGCCAGAGAACGTTAGCCCGAGAAGGTGCAATGAGTCACTGTCCTGGAGGTTAGCATTGGTCATGCTGATGGGAGGTACGACGGTTCTCTCAGATAATTAAAAGAGAGCAGTTTCGTTTTTGAGGCGTTAAAATTAACAAACCATTCAAGTGGGGGTGATGGGATACCATCCGCAGTCCTAAACAAATGTTCCCCTGAGCTGGCTTCAGTTCTCTCTAAACTATACAACTACTGCCTCGCAGATTCTTGCTTTCCAGCTTGTTGGAAGCCCTCCTCTATCGCCCCGGTCTTTAAGAATTCTGGAGACCATTCTGACCCACCGTCCCATCAGTCTTCTACCATTCTTCGGTAATGTCTTCAAGACTTTAATCAATGCCGAAGTAGTTAAGCATCTCACCTCCCACGTTCTGCAATATGGTTTCCGCTTTTCCTGGTCTACCGCTGATATGCTTACGGCCATAAATGAATATGTATACTGAGCTCTTCATAATAACGGCGAAGCCTTAGCTGTTGCTCTTGATATATCGAACGCGTTTGATATGGTTTGGCATGCTGTCCTCCTACGTAAGCTTCGGGGATACGGTATTACAGGACAATTATTTGATTTAATCCAATCATTTTTGTCTAACCGTGAAATGAAAGTTGTCCTGAACGCTGGTGTTCTTCAAGGCTCTATCCTTGGTCCTACACTGTTTCTGATCTTCATTAATGATCTTCCTGACGCCGTCAATTCTCAAGTCGGCATCTACGCAGACGACACTACCATTTACTCCTGTATCAATAGTAAATCCGGCATTGCTAACAAAATTAACCTGGGATTTGGTCTCGAAAACGACCCCCAATCTGTGGTTGAATGGGGATGGAAGCGGTTTGTGGATTTTAATGCATCCAAAATTAAGCTGCTGTCATTTACTCACTACAGAGAAACGCCACTGTCTTCTATAGGCATGGTTGATGCTCAACTCCACGAGAGCAACTCACTGCATCTTCCTGGTCTCACATTTTCCACTGACCTGAGATGGAACAACTACATTGAATCAATAGCTGCATCTACCAGAGGGAAAGTTGGTTTTCTGTGTTGTGCCAGAAGGTTTCTTCTCGTCTGAGTCCATCCTTCACATCTACAAATCTACCATTCGTCTATGCATGGTGTATTGTTGCCATGTATGACCTGGTGACATCGCTATTCGTCTCGAGGTTCTCGACAAAATCCAAAGACGGATATACAATGCGAACGGTCCTGACTTAGAGTCTCGTCTCCAATCACAATCCCACAGACGTAATGTGGCATCTCTCTGTCTTTTCTATAAATATTTTCATGGTATCCGCTCTGACGAACTATTTTCCCTGGTGCCCCGACTGCTTGAATTTAAGCGTGCTATTAGGTTGGCATCTCCATTCCACCATTTTACTGTCAAAACAGTTAAATGTAGCCGCCTCTTCTGCTCCAACAGCTTTTTATCTCGCACTTCCCGACAGTCGAACTCCCTTCCTCTTACTTGCTTCCCTGATAACTATAATCTTAAAAAAACTTTAAAAAAAACTCCTTAACAACAGACTGTAGGCCATTTTTTAGTTCAACTGGTAATCGAACCTTATCGAACCGATTAGACTTATTATTGAGACAGGAGTAAATAGTTCAGTATCTGTCTATATGTCTGAGATTAGGTATTATGTACATTATTTACATTATTCGGACTATTGCCCCTCATCTTTGTCGCCATATTTATTACAACGTTTCGGCCGTTGTACACTCCGGCCTTCTTCAGATGGTTGGAATGCCGAACTTAACACTTTATTTCGAAATAAAGGGTTCAGATCGGCATTCCAACCACCCGAAGAAGGCCGGAGCGTACAAAGGTCGAAACGTTGTCATAAATATGGCGACAATGATGGGGACAATAGTCCGAATAATGTAAATAATAACTAAATAGTTGTTTCCATCAAAAATAGGTACCGCTACTTAACAGCAACACAATAAAAGAAAACAATAAAAACATAAAACAGAAACTAAATGAAATTTGCTGGATTATATATTAATGAAGAAAATTAAATTTAAAAGTTTAAAATTTCAGCGTCCTCTCTTCTTTTCAATGGAAACATCACTTTAGTCTGACGAAGTTCTAAGGCCGAAACACATCACCGAATATTTTTCACTGTGTCATTATTTTTCCTAACAGACCAATATGTAAACATCCATACACAAACAGTTTCTCCCTCTCTCCCCTCTCTCCCCTCTCTCTCTCTCCTTCTACTTTTTTTGTTTTATTAAGTCATCTTTTTTTCTGTATTCATTCCCTGAATCGGTGTGTAAATCTTTCCATTTAGGCTCAGACCCATTTACGTTTACTTTTTTCTTTTGATTCACAGAATATTTGCCAATTTCAGTCTTTCCACGCTAAACATTAAATCGTGACATCCTTTATTTATACATATAAGTATATTTCCTTCTTATACACATATACATTCTTATACACATTCTTTAAACGTAAAGTAACTGTGCATGTAATCTGCTGTCCACAAAAAATAGAACTTTGATTTACTTTTATTTTTATTGTACACAGCTAAAGTCATTTCCCTTCAACAAATGAAAAATTGGTTACTAGCTTTTCTATAAACGTGGTCACACTGTTTTTTCATTATTATTATTATTATTATCATTATTATTATTATTATTATTATTATTATTATTATTATTATTATTATTTCATTACTTTTGCTTCAGACATTTTCCTTTCAATCAAAGCTTTTTCCTGTCCTTCACTGCCACGGAATTTTCTATCTCACATAATGTCTATTTCCTTTTCTAGTTCATTTTTCCTACTTTTTTAGTTTTAGTACTTTGCCAAATATTTATTTTAGATTTCCTCTACTTTTCCTATTTCAGCCATTAGATTTTTTGTAACATTTCTTTCATTTTATTTTGAAATCTTTTCTCGTGATTTATATTGATTTATCTCTTTATATCTATCTTCTGTCAAGCGATGTGATCTAATTTACTTATTGCACCAAACACCTTTTCATTTCATTTTTCTTCGTGTTTTACTTCTTTCTTTCTTTCACTTTTCCAAATAACCTATTTTTTCATTTTTCATTTGGTCTTAGTTTTTATTCACACAGTCATTAGAAAATCCTTCATAACAGTTTTTATATCACTTTTCTTCTTCTTTGTTATTTTCCAGATTTCCTCTCTTTCCTTCCTTCATTTCCTCTTCCTTTTCTCTTTATCTCTCTTCTCTAGACTCATGATCCTTTGCCTTTTCTTAAGGGAAATTAAACGAAAGTATGGAAACAAAAAAGTAATAAAAAAATGGAAAACGCATAGTAAAACTTATGACACAGTTCTCGAACATCTGATGAAAAAGAAGAATTATTCCAATTCCTACAAAGAGCAAACAAAGAAGAAAATGAATCATTAGAAAATATATTTAAAATGATAGGAACATAACATGTGAAATGTCATTGAAAACGAGAGAAAGGCTGAGAGACAACTGAAAGAAAGAGAATGTGGATTTTATCAGAATTCAATTAATTTGTGAAAAAGAGCCACGAGTAATGAACGAATTCTCATGGAATAGATTGAGAGATAAACATTTTAAAGTATATACGATAAAAATAAGTAGAAAGAAGAAAGCAAAATTGGAAAATAAGAATGAAGAATATTAATACAAAAGCCGAAGAATGCGACTCTTAAATAGTCTTAAATATAAGAATTAGTAAGAAATGTTAGATGTGATATAATCAGGTGGTTGTAAATTCCGTTTTGTCCAATGAAATCTTGAGAGCTTTACAAGAAAATGCGACAATAGGGTAACAAAAGAAAGGAGGAGAATAATTTAAATTAATACTCAAAGGAGTATAGAGAGTATAAGGATTAAAGTGGGAAAAACAAGGCAAGATATGTGTAGATGAGAAAGTGAGAAATATAACTAAAATAATTAAAAATGAAAGAGATAAATTGATGGATCATTTTTTTTTTCACGACTTATCAACATTTTGTGAGTTATTTAAAGCCGGAACATTTTATACTGGAAGAATAAATTTTTGCGAGGGAATATTGTATTGACAATTTTTTGAGAATAACAATGATTCTTTCGGATAGAAGTATTACTATGTAACCCATAACTGGGGAGGAAATGGATATATACCTTTTCCAAAGGCATTTGCGCGTAAGTGAATGTAATGAACCCAACTGGAACTCAAACTCAGTTCTCGAATTTCAGTTAAGATAAAAAATAATGATGTTAAAATAAGTTTTTATAAGACCACTGAAAAGTAAATATTGAAACACGGGAAATAAAGAAAACTTGAATGTAGAAGACAAGACTGGATTAAGAAAAAACTGAATTTAAGGAGATTGAATAAATGAAAGAAGAAATAAAATTAGTGAAGGAGATGACTACATAAAGCGAAATAGAAAAGAAAGAAAGGAATAAAGAAAGAAAGAAAGAAAGAAAGAAGGAGAGCAGTTTGAAAGAAGGTGAATTAGGTACGTATATAGGAAAAAGATGTTAGATAGGCAGAAGTTAAATTAAAACCAAATCCTCCTACTTTAAACAAAATTCTTCATTTTTTTATATATTAAAAATATCATTAAAAACTGTTATTATGGAAAATGAACACTTCACTGAAATATGTTGAAAAATTGTGAAGTCTTCATCTGAAATAAAAAGAAAATACGAACTTCAAGCAAAATAGTCATAATATGTGAAGTAAAAAGGTGTCACTTCAAACTAACACCAAGAGGATACGGTAAAGATTTTACCATATGAGTACCTGTAATTAGAAAGTAGAATGATATGATTGAACAACAAGCAGGGGGAAGAGAGCGAGAAATAGAGAAGAGAGAAGGAGAAAACAGCGAGAAGAGAACATAAGAGGTATAAGAGAAGATAGTGGAGAGAATAGAGAGGAGAGAAGAGAAGATACAGAAGAGAGTGAAAAGATAGAGGAGGGGAGAGAAGAGAAAATGGGGAGAGAAGAGAAGACGGAGAAGATTGAGAAGAGAAGATAGAAAAACGATAGAGAAGAGAAAAAAAGAAGAGAAAAGAGACAGAAGAGAGGGGATAAAGAAGCGATAGAGAAGAGAGAGAAAAAATAAAGAGAAAAGATAAAGAGAAGAGAAGATAGAGAAGAGAAGATAGAAATGTGAAGAGGTGATAGAAAAGTGAAGGAGACAGAAAAGGAAGAGAGTAAAGAGAACATAGAGAAGAGAAGATAAATAGTAGAGAAGATAAAGAGAAGATAAAAGAAAAGAGATAGAGAAGATAAAGAGAAGAGAAGATCGAAAAAATATGGAGAAGAGAAGGGAAAGAAGAGAGGGGAGAAAAAGAAGGGAGAAAAGATGAGAAAGAAGAGAGAAGATAGAGAAGGGAAGATAGAAGAGAGAAGATAGAAAAGGGAAGATAGAGAAGGGAAGATAGAGAAGGGAAGATAGAGTTGAGAGTATAGAAAAGAGAAGAGAAGATAAAGAAATGAAGAGAAGACATAGAAGTGAGGATACAAAAGAGAAGGGGTAGAGAAGGGAAAAGATAAAGAGAAAAGAAGATAGTGAAGAGAAGATAGAAAAATGAAGAGGGGATAGAAAAGGAAGAGAGTAAAGAGTACATAGAAAAGAGAAGATAAATAATAGAGATAAGAGAAGAGAAGATAAAAGCAGAGAGATAGAGAAAAGAATATAGAGAAGGGAAATGGAGAAGTGTAGTTGAAAAGAAGGATAAAATGATGATAGATTATAGAGGAAGAATTGAAAGAAAATTAACATTCACTTCTGCAGTTATTTAAGAAAGAAGAATGAAAATCGGTATCGATGAAAAAAGGACAAATCTAAATTATATGGAAAAAATAGCGAAGATGGGAACATTCTTTATAAAAAAAAATATCAATGAATCTTTGCAAAGATGCTATTTTGTGTCGTACCAAATTAACATAAACGGCAAGAGATTATTTCCATGTTCCAATCTTTTTACCTCCTCCCAGGTCGATTTCTTTCCAGTTCGGTTGGCCTAAATTGATTTGCATGGGACTTACAAAATTAAGGCCTTTTCAATGCAAGGATGCGCAGATTTCGAAGCAGGGTAAATTACTGTTCATTTTAAATATTCTTATGCATACGAACAGACTAACAGCATGCATCTACTGAATTCGCCAGACATAAAGACTTCATAATATATATATATATATATATATATTATATATATATATATATATATATATATAGATAGATAGATAGATAGATAGATAGACGTACATGTCTATATTTCTGAAATGAGCTATTGTAATTATTTAAGGGTTCAGTTCGAAATTTCAATCACCTGAAGAAGGCCGGGGCGTACAATGGCCGAAACGTCGTCAACAAGGCAACAAAGATGAGGACAACAGTCCGAACAATGTAAATAGTGTAAATAATATGTAGGCACACACAGTAAGTTTCATGGAACCTACACTCGGATGCTAAGAGCTATACTTAACATATCTTGGAGACAACATCCAATTAAATCACCGCTCTATGGACCCATAGCTGACATTTATACAGTCTTAAACGCAGAATGCTGGCAAGCAAAACAAGAATTCGTGAATGACCTACTGCTTTAGACTCCTAACCATGGTGTAAGACGGGATGGTCGCTCAGCAATCACCTACATTGACCAGCTATATTATGACACAAAATGCCATGCTAATGACCTTCCGCTCTAGGTGCAGGGCGTAATGATTGGCGTGGTTGACTCAACTATGAATGTCCGAGTTAGTTCAACCAATTAAGGGTTAGGAGATTTGTGACCAAAATCCATTTGAAATACATATAAAAATTAATTTAGTTTTCATAAACTTATCTTTATCTGATATATCAATTGTATTCACGCATTATAAAGAAACAAAGATTTTTGAGTGAACTTCTTTTAATGTTGTCAATAAACTTAACTGTTAAAAATAAAGAAAACTTTCATTTTTATACCTTCATTTTAAAAAGATAGAAAAAAATGAAGTAAGTTTTTAAATTTAAATATTTTATCATTAACTTGATTTATTTATTAAAATCTTTTCTTAATGAGAAAATGGAGGTAAATATTTTTCCTTGATTTATTTTTAAATCATTTTACGAAATATCAGTAAACTGCCATTTTTATTGCGAATAATTTATATATTTTAAAAGTTAATTCTCGAAAAGTAACATAACATTGGGATCACGCTTGTTTTCAATCGAAAAATTTGAAACTGTAAAATATCAAAATTTACTTTTGTTTATTCATTTGTTAATTTACATTTTCACTTAATCTAATTAATTATATTCTAATTATATTCTAATATAAATGTTTTCAGATATTTATCCTCTTCAATCATTTATTGCACAGGAAATGTTTTAAAATGACAATAGTGCCTTAATTATACAGAAATAAAAGAATTCATCAATGATCATTATCTATTGTAAATTTAATATATTTTTTTTTTTTTTTTTAACTGGACAGTATAAATTTAGAATGTATTGAGGCTACATTGGATCATTTTCCTTCGAATGTTCACAGCTCGGAATTGAAAATCTGAAGACCTCACGTGATTATCTCAATTGTGAAAAATATTCATAATGTCATAGGGTTGGGTATCTATAATATGAAATGGGAAAATATTCTCTCTAGCGACCACCTGTACAAGGATTCTTAAATACGCCCGCAAACTGAAACGTATTAATTGAATCTCCAGCGTAAATTTTCACTGTATAATGAGACTTACCACTGAATTAAGCGCATTGCAAAGGAAATAGATTATATTAGGAAATACATATTTGCGTATAATAAATGCCTTTTCCTCATAAGGCTGCAGAATTATTGATGGATTTATGTAAAACCTGGAATATATAAAAGTGTGATGCATGTCTGGATGGATGGGTGTGCATCTGACCTACCACTATATAATAATTACTCGATTAAAAAAAGAATATAAAAAATAATTTTTATTCAATATGGACAGTTTAAGAATGCCTTAATATGCTAATTTAAAGTTGAAGAGATAAAAACATTTATTCTTTCTTAAGTCAAATTTATTTTCTCATGGGATATCCGAACGAGAAGCAGATCTTTTGTAGTTATTTAGTGTTTTTTGCCAATTTCACAAGACAAAAACGCACAGATAGATTCAATATAGATCCTTTCAAGAAACTGTCTGGGTTATAATTGTTGCTTAATATTTTGGGACTTGTCAGTCTTGAGTTTTCTATATATTTTCTATATGTAGCACTCAGTATGTTATGATTTGTTGGAAATCTTTATAAACAAAATATAAGAAAACATCGTTTAAAAATTTATGCAACATGATAACATTACTGAATATATTCTTTTACATTCAAATATTGTGGATTCCCACGAAACTGGCAGAAAATTTATAAAGAATTACAAGTGAGTAATGCAAATGTAATAGCTCATCCATAATTTTTGTGTTCTTTACAATGTATTTGACACTGATGAATGCAAAATATTGAAA
The DNA here is from genome assembly GCA_963932145.1 of Acanthosepion lycidas. Classification (NCBI taxonomy): domain Eukaryota; kingdom Metazoa; phylum Mollusca; class Cephalopoda; order Sepiida; family Sepiidae; genus Acanthosepion; species Acanthosepion lycidas. The sequence goes on along the minus strand of OZ010585.1, from coordinate 109,821,107 downwards.
GAAGCATGTTAAAAATAACAACCCTGGATTAATTTCGGAGAAACTATAGCTAAGCATGCCTAAGTTTTCTCAAAAAAATGATAAAGTATTTCAGAGAGTGAAAGATATTAAGTCATTAAATTTAATTTTGTAGAATATCTTTGATCAAGCTGCATCACTTTTAATCACTTTCTAGTTTGACAGATTACATCAATCGATTGTGTATTTGATTTAAGATTTGAAATATAAATAATCTCTTTCCTTATTACAAAAATATAACATCGAATTAGATAAACCCTTGAACATTATCTTTCGGGAGTGTCAGGCAAGAGAGTTAATATTCTCGTGTCATATTTCATCAATGCAGTGTTTTAAGTGTGCAATGTCGAAATTAGATCACATTTGTTTCAATGGGGATTTACTTCCTATCGCACACTAGATAGATAGATAGATAGATAGATAGATAGATAGATAGATAGATAGATATAAGGATAGATAGATAGATAGATCAGACTTAGATATATAGATAGATCAGACTTAGATAGATAGATAAATCAGACTAAGATAGATAGATAGATAGATAGATAGATAGATAGATAGATAGATAGATTAATCAGACTAAGATACATTAATTAGACTAAGCTAGCTAGATAGATAGACAGACTAATCCGACTAAGATAGATTAATCAGAGTAAGATAGATAGATAGATTAATCAGACTAAGATAGATAGATAGATAGATAGATAGATAGATAGATAGATAGATAGATAGATAGATATCGTTGTAATATGACCAGGTGCAGGAAGGTTGGTTTTATTCCTTCTTAATGATGGTATCGTGAAAATAGCATTAATAGATAAAACTAGATTTTTATGAGCGGCCATTGACTTCATTTTAAGACGATACCAATTGCGTTGCTTTGTGCCTACAAAACAGTTTCAACAGAATTTGTCAAGTTCGTACATACTGAAACATTACTACCTAGTAAAGTATATATTTCTGCATTACACTAATGTATTGTTAGCTTGTGCTTGAACATATCTAGAAACAACATGTATGAGTGTTAATGTAGATTTTGTACATTCCAGCATGTGCTTGTCAATATGTGTTAGGATAGAAATATGTTTAACTTGAAACTTGCGCCAGATTACTTACCATTTAGCAGCCGAGTTTGGTACACGAATAACTGTGTTGCGGAACAGGAAAAAGGAAACAGAAAATGGCTAAATCTGGAAATGGACACATATGAAATATATCCGTTGGCTCGTTGTTAAGCAGATAAAATGCAGTTGAACTGTTTAAAAGCCGTGCTAACAGATGTGTCGTCGAAAAAATACAAAAGACTATTTCAGTAAGGATTTCAAGAAAAGAAATAATAGTATATACTCTAATAAAAAAAAAAGACAGTATATTGGAGAAGAGGATTTAATTTTCGTAGGTGGGTGAATGTAAAATACGTCACGACAGAATGTCAGCGAATCTCCACAAGACATGTTAAGATGCCTGTTTTAATTTCCTCTTCTCCACATATTTTACGAATGGTTCGTATAGTTTTACGGATACACAAGCATATGAAAGTGTCATAATTCACACATAAAGAAATGGATTCTCAAATTAACCACGGTGAGAAGAAAATGTATCAAGATTTTCAAGGGTTTTTTTTTGGGGGGGGGAGTTCACACGCCATTCTCAATAATTTAATATACACATTAGCCGCAAACTAATTTTTGACCTAATCAATAAAGCAGAATTCACCTATTCAAAACATGTCATTTCTAAACGCCATAATTAAATCAAAGATTAGCATAATCATTGAAAGAATGGGAGTTACCTGACATTTGTAATGTGCAAGAATTTAGCGATCTGTCTGAATATTCTTTGGCAGAGCTACTAAGGTATTCACGTCACGAGACTAAATTTAAAAGTATCGAAAAACTGTCATCCATATTTAAAAGCAAAGCAGAAGTTCTATATCTGTTAAAAGCAAATTCAATACATAGTCTTTCCTGGCTAATAAGACGCCACTGACAAAAGTATTCATAAAGTCACGTGCTACTTGTGGCCTCGACAAGTGAACAGGTGTCGCTCGTAACGAGATCATTAGGAAATCAATTTAACTGGTCGCGTGGTAAATACATTAGTTTTGTTCCAGCAGTTCGCTATTAGTTGTCTCATTCATGGGACAGGGAATTATTCCATTAGTGTTTGAGCATGCGCAAAAACGCTGTCCGATGTCTTTACACGTTTGTTTAGTCTTGTTACTGACGGCTTTTCGTGTGAGTTTATATAAGGTGTGCATCTTTATCTGCAAGTTTCTCGCTTTCTCTCTAAAAACACATTGAAATGTAGATATTTGTATACAGTTTCTTACAAAATATATTAAGAGTATTTGTGTCAGGCAAATGAATGACAAAGTGGAAAAATTCTGTTAGGCGTTTCAATCCTCGATCGGACTAAAGTAATGTTATGATCTGTTTATATTTCTGAGATGAGGTATTATTTACATTATTCGGACTATTGTCGCCATATGTATCAAAACGTTTCGGCCGTTGTACGCTCCGGCCTTTTTCAGGTGGTTGGAATGTCGAACTGAACCCTTTATTTCGCTCACTGGGGTAGACTGTTCTATTTCCACGTGCCATGTCTAATGGGTGTCACTTATCAGTTATCTCCTGTTAATTCCCCTCTTCAAGTTCTCCACCGCCTTAACCAGGTATTGAACTCACACTCTTTATCATCTTTATCCACTGGGCCATGCATCCTCGAGGATACATGGCACAGTGGATAAAGGCGTTGGTTAGATCCAGTGACAGGACCCAAATCTGTGTCAAATATCGTACTTTTGTGAAAATCACTTACACGTTAGAAAGTTGATCGATGATTTAAAAAATGGTTGATGTTAATATTTTGAAAAAAAAATCTTTTGTTCAGGCAAATATGAACGAAATAATATATTTCCAATCAACATATTCCATTCATATAAAAGGAAACCAAAAATATTATATCGAAAGTTATCACTCATCGATAGCAAAAAAGAAATTTAAAAAATATAGATGAAATTTTTTTAGACATAATATTGAAAATATGTATTAAATTTAAATGAAATATACAAAAATCACTTAATCATTATTCTTTTAAAATCATGATTATATATGAAATGGTTTAAATGACATTAGATTCCTTGTGGGGACTGATCTCTCGGTAAGGAAAGACATAAACGACAAGTATCATCGGATCCTTATTCATCGACTGTTAGCATCAAACAAAAAAATAATATCAGAACAGTGTGCCTAAATAGAAAGTATAAGGCATGAAATGAATATGTTAAATGTTAATATTTTAGGCGTTTGTGGAACGGGTTAGGCAAACAATGGAGTTTTCCTGAGTGATAAATACAAGATCATATATGAAAGCCGAGAGAAAAATGAAAGAAGATTAAAATTGAGAATAAACCAAGACATGAATAAATGTGTTATTTGATACTCTTAAGTATATGTAAGAATTCTTGATATAATGAAAGGAAAGCATTTCAACATATCCATCAGAGTTGTTTATCTCCCGACAAATAAAAGTACAGAAGAAGAAAGTGAAAGAAAGTTTTACCCTATGCTAGACAATGGTAAGTCTCAATACAGAACATATTCAAGTTCCAGCTGTGGGAGCGACCACCTACCATTTATATGCAAACTTTGTAAAACTACGGAAATTGAAGTGAGACGAGGCAACACCCAATCTGCAATACGACAGTCTTCTGATTGACCTGAATGTTAAAGGAGAAATATATGAACAGCTTTAAAAGTAGATAAAACTGACGAAAAAGGTAATGTACACTATTTACATTATTATGGACACATTGCACATTGGTTAAAGGCGTTGGTTAGATCCAGTGACAGTGTCAGTTCAATACCTGTTTAAGGTAGTGTAGAACTTAGAGAGGTGAATTAACAGGAGATAACTGATATCTATTAGACATGACACATGGAACTAGAACAGTCTACCCCAGTGAGCGAAATAAAGGGTTGAGTTCGACATTCCAACCACCTGAAGAAGGCCGGAGCGTACAACCGACGTAACGTTGTGATAAATATGGCGACAAAGATGAGGAAAATAGTCCGAATAATGTAAATAGTGTAATGTTATTATTGAGGAAATTATGCGTTGAAAAAGATGTAACATTCTCCCATTAGAATATATAAGCGTTTACAAAAAATTGTCAAACTCTTCTAGCGTAAAATAATGTTTTAAAACAGTGCAGGTCAATATGTCATTAGAGATACATGAACGCCATATAGATCTGAAAATACTTATTGAACTATTTACATCGTTAGGACTGTTGTCCTCAACTTTATTGTCATATTCACGACGATTCGGGCGTTGTACGCTCCGACCTTCTTCAGGTGATATACGCTGGAATTTTGAACCGAAGCTTTTATTTAGTCCACAAAAGTAACTTGTTCTATTTCCACGTGCCATGCCTTTTTCTGAATATCTTAGTTTCAGTAAACAATCCGAACGATGTAAATAGTGTAATAAGTATTTTCAAATCTATATGGCGTTCATATATTTCTATAGTCATACTGACTTATACTACTTTAAAGCATTCTTTTACGGCGTGTGTTTATATTTGGTAATAATGTTATTATGAAGTTTTCGAAGTATTTCACCTGAAAGAATTATGTTCTTGTTTAACTGGGGTGGCATTAGTGAAATCAAAGTCATGTCCAGCATCATTTCGATGCCATACGAGATAGATCGTCTGTATAAACGCAAACTTCTTCTGTTCGTAGATGTGGGCTTTTAGATCACGTGATGTTTCCCCACGTAAACATTTTTGCATTCTAAACAATGATAATGTGTATTCGTGACTGTGCATGTGTGTCTGTTTAATGAGAGTTCTAATTTTCTCACCTTTGTGCTGTTAGCCAGCGCAGTGAGGTGGTACTTCATTCCTAAACTATGGCTGAATTTTAAGCGTCTATTCTTTGTATTAGATAGATATAAGATTCTTTAAGAATAGATTTAAAAAAGATGGCGATATAATGTAATATTTTAGACGTGTGTTTATAGTTGACAGTAATGTTATAAGTTTTCAAAGTATTTCTCTTTAAAGAATTATATTCTTGTTTAATTAGGGTGGCATTAGTGAAATCAAAGTTATGTCCAGCAACGTTTTCAGGCAATACGAGATAGATCGTTTGTCTAAACGCAAGTTTCTTGTGTTCGCAGATGCGGACTTTTAGATCACGTGATATCTCCACTACATAAACATTTTGCATAGTAAACAATTTATTTAATAAATTCCAGCATTTATACAAATCACACTTTGATCATAAAAAAGTTTGAAAAGTGTCTAAAATTGATCGACCGACTTCTTTAACATTATCAAATTTTTACCCTACATTTGTCATTGAATAATAGATTTATTCTTACCTTGGTGGAATTGCCACAAGTGTTGAAAATAATAATATAAGAATATCCAACAAACACAACAACTACTCCCATCTAAAACAAAAGAATCCATCCCCAAAACGAGGGCTACATTTTAAAAAGACGTACTGTATTGGGCTGAATATGACGTGTGTCGTTTATCATGAAGTGATAAAAGAAAAAAAACAGCAAATACAGAAAAGTACTGCCATAAACTGGAAGCATTGCAAAAAGATTGATCAATCATGAAAGTGTGTTGCTCTTATACGATGATGCAAAACCAGATTATAGGATTAAATCGAAAATTTGCCCCATCCTAGTTATTCTGCTAATCTCGCTCCAGCTAATTTTAAAGTTTTCAGATTGTTGCAACAATTCTTTAGAGAAAAATAGTTCATTAATTGTGAAAAGGTTAAGACGTATACTGAGTGTTTCTTTGCATCGAAACTGGAAGAATTTTGCGCCTGAAGGATCGACAAATATACGTTATTTTGATGTTATCGATAATGAAGGGAAATGTTATCTCCATTAAATATATCAATTAAGAGCATAGAAGCATTTATTTATTTTATTTTATTTTTTGTCATCTTCAAATGGGACAGAACTTTCTTACCAATATATATTAAAACGGCTATAAACGGGAAGAAATATATATATTAATACTGATGCGTCTTGAATATTCAAATCTCAACGGGGTCCGCCATCTTTAATATTATTGTTGTTCTGTTTTTTTTTTTGTTTTTTTTTTGTTTTTTGAATCACTAGTTAACAATTTCTCTTTTGAATTTCTATTGCTATCATACTTATAATAATGATTTTCGGACAATTCTCACAGCTTAATTGATCAGGATTAATATTGTTACTTTCAAGTTCGAAAGCCTTTAAATCACACTGACAAGGTGATGGTATTTTTTCCAATATTCTGCTTCACTCTCTCTCATCTTGTAGTAGTGCTCTCTCTTACGTTATAATTTCCTTTTCGCCGATTACAATTATATTTTGTCACCTAGGACTGAATGCAATTTCCTTTTTTACACTATATGCAGATCTGAACAGCATTGTACATCATTATATTTGCTAAAAACAAAGAAGGCTAAATTCCAGTTCTAGATCCGTTTTTAATATTGTTCTCATGTAAATGACCCGGCTACGCATGTAGCCAACTCTCTATATTTTGTAAGTTGGAATATAGACTTCAGCTTCTGAAGTCTATATTCCAACTTACAAAATATAGAGAGTTGGCTACATGCGTAGCCGGGTCATTTACATGTAAATCATAAGTCATAATTTGAACATGCACAGCATACTCAAAAGCTAATAACCGCTCAATGATATTTACTGATTGGTTTGGTTTAGTTTATTTTGTTTTACGGTATATCAACCTCAATGGGTTATTTAATGCCGAAAATTTTTTATTGCTGGTAATATCTTGTTTTGTCAAAAATCTATTTCTGGTAATATTTTTTCCTTCAAAAATGTATTGCTTGTAATATTTTTTTCTCCAAAAAATGTATGGTTGGTAATATTTTTTCTTCAAAAACATTGTTGGTAATATTTTTTTCCTTCATAAATTTATTGCTGGTAATAATTTTTTTACAAGTTATTTCTGGTATTAAAACCTATTTTTGCACTTTCATAATGTTTTTACCCCATTAAGAAAGATGACAATTTCATTACAATATATTAAGCAATACACGGACAAGACAGTGATGATAGTAAACAAAAACGTGTATTGCTTAATATATTGTAATGACTTTGATAATGGCTTATGTAAGTCGAAAGCTTAGATAGGATTAAAAAATATGTATTAATATTTTGATTTTCTTTCTTCGTTTAATGATAATGCTATTAAGCTTATCAGACGATGTGAAAAGAATTTACATAAAATAAATCGATAACACTTGTCTATATTATTTAATGAAACATGTATCTATATATATATATATATATGTATATATATATATATATATATAAAATATACAGTGGACACTCCTGTCGATTTAGAACTGAACCATCATACTACCAACTCATATGATTTCATTATAATGATTATGTTTTGTGTAGAAACAGGTACAATTAAAAGCACTGATAGCAGAAAAATTGAACACAGAGTGTTACGATGTCTCTAAAAACTTCTCAGATTTTAATTAAGAGTTTTCTTTTTCTTAGACTGCTCGCCAACTAAGGCGAGAGAGTCCTGCTATTTAACCCACAGCTAGAGGTGGAAAGAATAGATGGACCCATAGATATCCGAAGCGTATTTGTGCAAAAGTGAATGGATATCGGTTCGGAATGAGAGCCAGGAGATCTGAGTTCGAATCCTAGTCAAGCTTGTTATATTCACTTACGCGCAAATACCATTGGGAAAGGCATGAATCCATCCTTTCTCCGCCCAGCTATAAGTTGAATTGTAGAAGAGACTGGGTTCGTTGGCAACCAGTCTACCGCAGAAAGAAATGGTAACCTAACTGCTGGAACAACCTTCTGCCTCGTCAGTCATATATCGAAAGTTATATGATCGTCCAAGCCTGTATCACGTTTGACACTTAAATGATTAGCTGACTGACCCATTGCACTACCAGTAATGATACATTACACTATCTCCAATGGTAAAAATTATCATCGTCTCTTTAATAGTACATGTTAGTCGCGATACTTACAGCAGAGACATTCATAAGATAAGTGAAAAGAGAATTTATATAGATAATGGACTATCCTGCCGTTTTCTACGTATGAGAGTTTAATAGCATATTCCACCTTTGATATCCTACTTGAGAGTTGCGTCTTCGATGAGAGTAATGCCAGCTTGACACCAACACATCTTTCCAAAAATAGGACAATGAATAGCACACAGTTTGAGTTTTGTGTTCTGAGTTTTGCCCTGTAATGCGTGACTGCTTGAAAGCTGTAATGTCTTTTATGCACCCACTCACCGAATTGACACAATCGGAAGCCACTTCCTCAAAGGACGACAGAGGGATTTGAATAGAATGTTGGTTTTGTTTAAGTTTATCCTTGTACCTCAACGGGGATCTTCCTACTTTTCAAGAACCATCACTCAATTGGCAGCGCATAAGGATCTCCAGTGTCTTTTCATCACCAATGTGCACAACATAACCAGCTTAGTGAAGCTGCGGTCGCATTAAAAATGTATATGACTTCAATTTCGCACTTTGAAAAGACATTAATATTAGTTATTTTCTGCGTATCTGTTAGAAATGCTGGCATTGATCAGTGATAATCTGTTTTTGTTATTTATTCTACTAAATCAAGTTTTAGGTCCAAAATTGCAAAAGATTGTGTTTTATTACTTTCCTCGGAGCGTCAGAAATATTTATTTTTATTTGAACAGAAAATGATCAATAAACTAAGCGGGTAAGTAGTAGAGTAGACGTAAAGGCAGTCAGCACGTGAAATTTTAAACGCAGTCGACATTAAAATACAACCGTCGCTATTATTTCGTTTCCCTTACTAACTAAAGTTATTGCGTAACTGAGCTGGAGTTACTCAATCCTCACTTTTCACCCTTGGCAAATCTCAAAAACGCCTTTGAGGCCTTGTATTTCTCACCCTAAAAGCACTTTCCCATAGACGAACCATTGCCAGCCTCTCGCTATTTCCATGGAAAATGTTCTGATTAGCTACATTCCTTAGTTCCTCCAGCTTAGACCCACTATTCCCTTTATATTCTATCAGTAAGAAGGAATTTCCATTAAGACAGCTTCTTCCTGCGAGTTACTTTGTGGAATAGACTCCTGTACTTCCCCAATCACTAGTCTTAACCTCTTCATTTCTAGGGTCAACCATTATCTACTTTTTACAACCACATTCAGTAGCTCTCTACGTCGAGTGGCTATTGGCCCTTGTATTTGTTGAACAAAAATAAAAATATATAATCCTTAGCGTGAACGAAAATTGTTATGTACAGGTTGCAATGGATAAATTGTCGTCTAAATTACGCAACTAAATGAAAATAACACTGACATCTCATTTTAATCAATATATTTGCCAAAATTACACAAAAATATCTTTATCTAAATTCATTCAATAAAATCTACATCTACAGCCTCCAGACGACTTCGAAATCTCCTGCAACTCTTTTGGGAGGTTTCCTTGTTTAAGTTGGTGAATGCTGCCATAATCCTTCAATTCATCTTTGGTGTTAGAGTGAGTTTTGTTGCGCTCTCGCTCAACTGCATCCTACACATAATAATAATGAAGATGGTTGCAGTCTGTGGAGTTAAGTGGCCAGATGTACAGGGTATTGTGGTCGCAGAAATTGTCTGATGGCCATGACTGTGCTCTCCTGCTTGTGCGGCATAGCGTAAGGTTATGTTGCTTAACATAGGGGCTTCCAGGCCCAGAGCAGCACTACCTCTTCAAGGCACTTGATGTAAGACTCCGTGTTGAGTCTGAGGCTCTGACCAATAAATTCAAGAGTTCTTTTCTTATCAGAACGATCAGAGTTTTCCGAGCTACCGTACCTTCGTAATTGCCATTAGACTCATCCAAATCCTTTGCACTATCCAAAGATTGACACCCAAACACTCTGAAATGTTGGTATTGGATCTTCCGGCGCAAATGACAAATAGTACAAGATACCGTTTCCAAATTTCTGGCGGAGTGAATTACGTCATGGGGACTCTTTTTCTCACAGACGGTTCCGTATAATGTACAGTCGACAAAATCAGAAACAACAAACACGCATGCGCGAAATTAAAAATATAAAAGATACAATTTACTCATCGCACCCTGTATATATTGAACAAATTCTACCCATGATATCAGGAATTATATAAACAATATATTTGTAAAATAATCGCTGTTTAAAGCAGACATTTATATTAAAAGAGACTAGTGAAATATAAAAACGACTCAATTTGTGACATTGCAAGGAAGGACGTGATACTTCAAATAGATGTGTTAAAGCAGTTTCTATTTACAGTTAGGCTTATTGACCAACACATACTGACAATTGAAAACGACATGTAAGATAATATATGCATTTTTAATAATATACATTGAGTAAATAATCTACAGTACTTTACCTACTTATAACTTTTAGGAACAAAAAAGCAAATTTGACATTTCTAGGTTGAGATTTCTGTTTTCTGATGTCCAGAATATTTACATCAGATGAACTACTTCTTTACTTACAACCTTGAGGAACAAAGAAATCAAATTAGAATTTAACATAAGATTTTGAGATTACTAGCTTGAGATTTTTAATTTCTGATGTCCAAATACTTACATCAAAAGACCAACTCCTTTACTGCAACCTTTAGTAAGAAAGAATGCAAATTTGAACTTAACAGAAGATTTTTTAAATTTCTATGTTGAGTTTTCTACTTTTTGATGTCAAAATACATCAAATGAACGTCTTCTCAAAAAAACATTTTGGAAGAAGAAAAAAAGATTTATCTTAAACTAACAGCATGGCCCGGCGTTGCCCGTGCTTGATTCAAAAATCGTATGACTCATACAACAATCACTATCACTTGACTTATTTTTGCCCTTCCTTGCCTTTAAAGGAGTTCCCTTTACCGTGCTGATGTTGCTACATGCCTTACTTCTTGCCTATCTCACACTGCGATTTTTTCTAAGCTCTATACTAAACATTAAATCTGTTACGAAAACAGAACTAAACAAAATGAACACAAAACGATCAGCTTTAAAAAAAGGACTCGTAACTGGAAAAACCGAATGAAAAAAGAATGTTAACAACAAATACTTTTTCACATCCAACCCAGTTCTGCGGTATCAGAATCAACGTTGAGTTTAAGCAAGCGAATGAGCCAATTGGAGTAAAGAGCCATGCAGATTTAAATTTTTCCCACTTGTGACGAATGAAGCTATCGATTTTTTTCTTTTTGCATGCTAGCATGCTAGTTAACATTCGTGTCAGTCAGCTGCTGGCTCTCACGCTGGCCAATAGAATCTTCCTGCCTATTCGTGACAGCCAGCTATAGGCTCTCACTCTGGCCAGTAGAAAATGGCCACAAACTGCATGAAAACTGTCGTAGAAGCATGAAAAAATCGATTATTTCCACTATCGATAGGAGTTGGGAAGTGCAAAGTCGGTTTGGGCCTTCCCACTAACTTGGAGCATGTGCATGTAAATTTTTGTGCAAATCCGTCGAAAATTGCGGCCGTGCATTCGTTATACACACACACACACACACACACACATATCCTGCCCTTTATAGATAGAGATAGAAAAACACTGGTATTTTGGTTTAAGATTTCTAGATGCGTGAATATTTACTGCAAATGAAAAACTCCTTTACTATAAAACCCATTGGAACAAAGTAAATTTGAACTTAAAAAATTAATTGCTATTTCTGGTTTGAAATTTCTGTTTATTGATGTCTAACTACATAAAACGAAAGGCGTCATAAGAAAATTTGAACTGCAAACAATATGGTGAAATGTCTGGGTTGAGATTTTTATTATTTTATGTACAAATGTTTATATTTATATTTCAAACTTGAGCTTTAAATAAACAAATTAAATATTTGCTCTATCCTTCCCCAAATTATATGTTAGTAAAATTCTTTTAAGCAGTAATATTATTAAGCATTTCAGTTATGTGACATACGTGATACACGCATAGGTGATCATGTATCTTTCGAGGTAGATTTTTCCAGCAGTAGGTTGCCATTTCTTTCTGCGGTAGACCAGTTGCTATCAAAGGCTATAGAACCTGATCTGTCCTGCTACTTTCCAATAGCTGTAGGGGGGGGAAGAGAATTCATACCTTTCCCAATGGTATTAGCACGTAAGTGAATGTAATGGATTCGAATGGAATTCGAACTCAGCTATCCGATTCCTCGGCCGCTATCCATTACTCCACCGTGCCCCCGAGCACATATACACGAGCATAAATTTATTCGTTGAACAAACTCTCAAGATGGGTTAGATCAAGTCCCATAGAAACTGTCTTCAATTTATGTGAGATCATTTTTATTTTGTCATATCTACTGTTGTACTAATATATATGTGTGTGTGTGTGTGTGTGCGTTTAGGTGAAGATTGTGATATTTGCGCCAATATCATATGTGTCTGTTTATCCATTTACATATATTTAGCAAGCTAGATAGATAGATAGATAGATAGATAGATATGAAAAAGTATTAGATAGATAGATAGATAGATAGATAGATAGATAGATATGAAACAGTATTAGATAGATAGATAGATATGAAACAGTATTAGATAGATAGATAGATAGATAGATAGATAGATATGAAACAGTATTAGATAGATAGATATGAAACAGTATTAGATAGATAGATATGAAACAGTATTAGATAGATATGAAACAGTATTAGATAGATAGATAGATATATAGATAGACAGATGACAGATAGATAGATAGATATGAAACAGTATTAGATAGATAGATAGATAGATAGATAGATATGAAACAGTATTAGATAGATAGATAGATAGATATGAAACAGTATTAGATAGATAGATAGATATATAGATAGACAGATAGATAGATAGATAGATAGATAGATAGATAGATATGAAACAGTATTAGATAGATAGATATATAGATATATAGATAGATAGATATGAAACAGTATTAGATAGATAGATATATAGATATATATATAGATAGATAGATAGATAGATATGAAACAGTATTAGATAGATAGATAGATAGATAGATAGATAGATAGATAGATAGATAGATAGATATGAAACAGTGAGAGATAGATATGAAACAGTATTAGTATTTAATAAAAGTAGAACCATATTTAACGGTGTATTGAAAAAATAGAGAAGAGAAAACTTATTTAAAATAAAAATCTCCAAAATAAAATACATATTTTGATCTTTGGTGATTATTTGTGACTTTAATTCAGATTCACAGTTCTTAATATGTGGACATCAGAGAAAATAAAGAAAAAAGCACATGTCTACTTAAGTAATATGAAAAACCGTTTTAAAGTAGAGTCAAGGAAAAGAGTACTGAAATATTATGTAATATCAGTTCTCTTATATGGCAGTGAATGCTGTTCGATCTCCTCACAATGAAGAAGAAATAGAAACCTGTTTCTACAGAAGGATGCTGAGAATACCATGAACAGAAAATGTGAGCGACGATGTCTTAGAGAAAATGGAAATAAAAATGGCAAGTATACATAACATCAGAAAGAGAGAGTTGAAATTTCTAGGGCCCATAATGAGGAAAGGAGGCTTGGAAATTTTGATAGTCACAGGAGAGATTGAATGCAAGAGGGACTGAAGAAAACAATTCATAACCTACCTAGCGAACTTGTGTATATGTATGACAGTAAATAGTTTAGGACGGATAAAAAAAAAGATAAGATTTATTAAGAGCTACAAAGGACAGGAAATTGTGGAGAGTCATAATCGCCAGCCTTCTGAAGTGACACGTAACATGGAAAAAAAAGCTCTATAGAATTTGTATTTCTTATTAGATTTTACTGTACGTTTTTACTTAATCTTCACTTTTGAGATGGTCACAAATATGTTGATCCTTTATCTGTGACATGTAAAATTAAGTCTCATTTTGAATTAGATTTATTGTAACCCTGAATTCTTATTGCGCCAAATGAAATCCTCTTTTTCAACAAAAAAAATCGGCATGAAAATGTGATTTTTCATTCGTTCATTTAATTAAGCTGTAAGTATGCAGGTGCGACTTTTATTAGAAACGTGTCTCTTCCCGAGCAGAGATTGATTAAAGCAATGTATCTCTATTTAGTATTTTATGTTCTTTCCTCTTCAAGATATGAACGACATTGATTAAAAACATGACTTCTTCCTTACAAGTCAATACACATTATGCCGGCCTAGTTAGAACAAAGAGAATATTACAATTTATTCGATAATGAAAGAAACAAATTCTAACATACGGAATCAATAGATGTGCCTTAATCAAACCCTTTTCAATCAAATATGTTGGAGCCTCATTCGTGCTTAAAATTATATATATATATATATATATATATATATATATATATATATATATATGTGTGTGTGTGTGTGTGTGTGTGTGTGTGTGTGTGTGTGTGTGCGTTCGTGCGGCGTGCGTTTAGGTGAATATTATGATATTTGTGCCAATATCATATGTGTCTGTTTATCCATTTACATATATTTAGCAAGCGTTAGCACACATGGGCTTTTGTACAAAACAACATAGATAGATAGATATATAGATAGATATGAAACAGTATTAGATAGATAGATAGATAGATAGATAGATAGATAGATAGATATGAAACAGTATTAGATAGATAGATAGATAGATAGATAGATAGATAGATATGAAACAGTATTAGATAGATAGATAGATAGATAGATATGAAACAGTATTAGATAGATAGATAGATAGATAGATAGATAGATAGATATGAAACAGTATTAGATAGATATGAAACAGTATTAGATAGATAGACAGATATGAAACAGTATTAGATAGATAGATAGATATGAAACAGTATTAGATAGATATGAAACAGTATTAGATAGATAGACAGATATGAAACAGTGATAGATAGACAGATAGATAGATATGAAACAGTATTAGATAGATAGATAGATAGATAGATAGATATGAAACAGTATTAGATAGATATGAAACAGTATTAGATAGATAGATAGACAGATATGAAACACTATTAGATAGATAGATAGATAGATAGATAGATATGAAACAGTATTATAGACAGATAGATAGATATGAAATAGTATTAGATAGATAGATAGATAGATATGAAACAGTATTAGATAGATAGATTGATAGATAGATAGGAAACAGTATTAGATAGATAGATAGATAGATAGATAGATAGATAGATAGATAGATAGATAGATAGATAGATAGATATGGAGCCGGTGTATAAATAGGTGCTTATTACTCCGATGCCTCCGTTTCGCACAAAAACATTCAACAAACTCAAGCTCAGAGAGATTTTCAGTGAGCAATCGACCTCACTTCCGCTTGGCCGGTCGATAAAACCCAAACGAAGCTTCCGTTCGTTTCACTTCCGATGTCCCTTTCTTGCCAAATCAATTTCCCTGTGTTCTGATTGGACAAGGGAGTTAGTGACGCAGATATTGAATGTTAGTTTGGATTTCACATGACTCGAGTTGACTGTCCGGTAAAATGCAAAAAATCGTTGCCTGGTGAAGACACGTCTGAAATGATTGGGCGGATGTCGTTGTCTTTAAGTGTTTCTCACTTAAGGAAAACAAAATTGCGTGTTGTCGAAGGACTGTGTGTTCATCGCTAAATGAAGGCGCACCTGTTGCATTGTAATGAGGTCAACACGCAGGCGATATAATGATCTACAGCAGAACTCGATCCGATCTTTATTAAGATAACCACCAGTAAACTCACGTAAACTCTAGACTGATATTCCTATTAGAAACGAATCCATGCTTAATGTTTTGCTAATAACATACCATTTCTATATTAGCCGTCTTTGGAAAATAGTCTAGAATGACAAATTTAAATTCAAAACCGTATTTAGCCCTGACAAACCACATATTATGCATCCGTTAAAAAAAAATTAAGCTCAAAATTAATTGCTTAAACTCTATGGTCTTGATTGAGATCAAATTAAAAGAAAATTCCATGAAATAAATTTATACTTAACAATATCCATCTAATGAGGGACTCATTCTTTATGTTCTTAAAATGTTGATTTTCGTATAAACTTTTCTCTCATCAAATCTGATCAATGCTGATAAGATAAAGTCTATATAATTAACGAGTGAATCCAACACAAGGAAACTCAATTCACATTGTTTTCAAGCCGACAAATTCGTAACCGTATATTTTTAGCCACTTGGCCACTCTCCCGGAATAAATATCTACCTCCTGAATCCGGAAATATTGTTAATTCAGTTATTTTTCTCATCATATTAGCAACATTTGTATGTATAGCAGTAGTAATCATAACCGTTGGTCATTTTATGATATGGCTATCTTTAGTGTGAATCCAATACTCTCATAAACACGCATTCTTACTGTAAATTTTGTCTTGCTTTAACTTTTCTCAGTATAGTTTGTTTTTGTTCCGCTTTTGTATTTGACTACCATTTCTTAGATGAAGCTCTATCACTATCATGAATTCATGACGAGTCTTTCTTTCAACTTATCTTTCTTGCTTCTTATCAAAACTCCCGCCAAGCAAAGTATTCTGAAAGGAAAAATATAGCAGACAAAGACGACCGAACTGTTATGTAATATCGGTTCTTCAATATGGCATTGAATGCTGGACAATCTAATCACAATGAAGACGAGGCAACAGAAATGTCGTTCTACAGAAGGATACTGGGAATATCATAGACTGAACTTATGGGTAACGAAGAATTTTGAGGGAAAATGAAAAATAAAAGACAGATTCAGAAAGAGACAATTGAAATCTCTTGTGAACACAAGGAAAGTAAGGCTTGGAGAATATGACACTCACAGGATGTAAGAGATTCAGAGGAAAGCAGCGAATAACTTACCTAAGTGGCTTGCGCAAATGGTTGACAAATAGAAATTAAGAGAGACGGCAAAAATAGAAATGTTTCTTGGAGCTACAAAAGACGATATATTGTGGAGAGATATCAACGCGCACGACCTGAAGGGACGCAATCACACAGAAGATAATAACTGCCAGAGAATTATTCTACGACTGTTAAGTAAACAGCGGAAATAAATTAAAAAAAATAATAATCGTCCTGTGACACTCATCCTAGACCTCAGATGGAGCTCATATATATGATCCATCGCTAAAGATGCTGGAAAAATGTTCGGTTCTTTTTACCACTTCAGAAGGAATCTGACACCTCCTGCCATGTGCTATCTTTATAAGAGTGAGATCAGAACAATAAAAAAAAATGAAGTGTTGCTTTTATATCTGAGCTGGAGCTGTCCAGATTTAACAAAAGTACGAAAGTTTTTACGCGGCCTTGGGGTTGATGAATTATTTTTCACCCTACAACCCTTTTCCCACAGATGATAAGTCGCAATACTTTCATTACTCTATTGCTATTTCTTTGGGAAATTCCGATCTTTACAGTTAGGACCACGGATACGGCGTCAAATAATCTCCAACTCTCTTCCTATTGTATTTATAAAAAGGAAGTTCCACTATGACAGATTCATCCCTAGATGCGCGACTTTTCATAGCATGCCCATCAGAGGATGCCTTCCCGATCATTACAATCTGAACTTCTTCAAGTGTTAAATTTAGCCTGGTGGGAGGTGAATACATTCTAAAACTAGCCGACAAAATTGAGAATTTATATAAAGGCAAAGCCCGCGCACAAATTTACAAAAACTTATATATATATGTGTGTGTGTGTGTGTGTGTGTGTGTGTGTGTGTGTGAGAGAGAGAGAGAATTTATTAAAATTTCTTGAATATGCAGGCTGATAGACGTAATATAAACATTTTAATGAAAAGATAAAAGTGGGGCGTCTATTTCAAATATGAGTATCCACTCTGATATTATAGTGAATACTCGTACTTGAAATAGACGTCACACTTTTATCTTTTCATTAACATACACACACACACACACACACATATATATATATATATATATATATATATATATATATATATATATATATATATATATATATATAAATGACAGTAGGAAAACTGTAATAGTTGCCGACGCGTTTCGTCCAATGTGGATTTTCTCAAAGCAAAAAACGAAATGAATTTATTTAAACAAAGTAACTGATAATAACAAAAAACAAAATGTCCTTAGCAACTGGAAGAATTTAGAGAACGCTAATTTCATACTGTTAACTGAAAATTACGTCAATTACTGTTACGTGTGTAGATATTGTTATTACTGTGACAGTAATTTTTTTTTTTTAATTACTTTGTTTAAATAAATTCATTTCGTTTTTTGCCTTGAGAAAGTCCACATTGGACGAAACGCGTCAGCAACTATTACAGTTTTCCTATTGTCATATTTATAAATATTGTCTTTTCTACAGGTTAGCTCTGAGAAATTTTCTGATATATATATATATATATATATATATATATATATATATATATAATGTATTTATTTTAAATCGGAGATTTTGATATTACATCTCCGATTTAAAATAAATACATTAATTATATATATATATATATATATATATATATATAGATATATATAGATAAACATAGTGAGCCAGACAAACCTACCCAGGTTTCATGTTTTTAGCTCTTCCTTTTCTTAAAACCTTTTTTTTCCCTCAAAGATTGATTTGATTATTGGCAAATCAAAAATTCGAGGGTTGTTCGAAACGAGTATAGTTACCTTTATATATATATATATATATATATATATATATATATATATATATTAGGTTGGTGCAAAAATAATGACGTAATAATGTCGTTTTTTGACGTTATACGTCAAAAAAAGACATTATTACGTCATTACTTTTGCACCAACCTATATATATATATATATATATATATATATATATATATGAGTCGGAAAATAGAAAATGATGACTAATTTACAGATAGTATTCCCGACGCTCTCGTAAAGAGGAGGAAATAAAAGAAGAGACTAATAATGAACCTATAGTTTAACTCGGCCATCTATTGATATTTGTTAATTCTTATTTTTACATGAACAGTTTGCCTCGATACTTCCCTCTTCCAAAAATATATACTGACTTGATTACCATATTCATGAAATCATTTTCATATTCATGAAATCATTTACAGGACGTGTACATTATAAAGTTAGCGAGTTCGTTTTACTGACACAGATAAGCATTTGCTTCGAGCGACCACCATTTTACTTCATCCAACATGTTTCCTCTCAATTACCTCCCTTTCATACGAATCAGCAGTAGGTACTTGCGAAAGAAAATAAAGAATCCATAATCTATTAATCTATTGATGTCTATCTCTCGAATACTAACACACACACATTATATATATATATATATATCATAACATTTGTATACATTATGATACGTTGAACTCAGGAGCCCATGTAATGTATGGATGTCTTGTCAGTATTTTACAGTTTTGTGTAAATACACAATATGTTAGCGAGTATATTTTATATATTCCAGGAAATTGATTTTTCAAACGAAGCAAATTATTTAAAGATTAATTTTCTCGAAAGCACGTTTATGCAATAAAGAGTGATGCTTTACATTTTCCTAGAAATTGTAGTATCACGCAAAAATGTTAAATAAAGCAAATATCTATCAACTAAATGTAAAAATCATGATCATCTCGTATTTTTTTTGGTTCCTTGTAACCGTTTAAATGACACCAGGTTCCCACATATTTCCGTAATAACAAATAATTGTATTTGTCAGGTGTGGGAAGTACAAGACGCCTAAAAGGAAATGAAAACTATTGACATTTAAATGAATATTATTTTAATAATGTTATATTGATGCATCGTTGGTATAAGAAATTTTATGCCGTTTAGACAATACTATTCTCAAAGACGCTAAACGACAATGAAAGAAATTCTTTTTTTAACCTTTTATTTTCGTAATTGGTCTTTTGAGTTTATCATGAGGCGCGTTAAAAGACATAAATAATAATAATAATCTCAGTAGCCATTGGTTGATTGATTGATTTTAACGGCGTATCAACTATGAATTCCAAAGCTAAATATTTTGAACGCAATTTTACGGCTTGAATTAAATATATTTGGAGCCTAATTCTATGCCTTCAACTACAGATAAAATGTTTTGCTGGTCATTTGCTTTAAATCTTTATTGTTTGACATTTTATTATGAATCTCTATTGTTGGTCATTTTACTAGAAATCTGTATTGTTGGTCATTTTACTAGAAATCTGTATTGTTGGTCATTTTACCATTAATCTGTACTGTTTGGTCATTTTACTGGAAATCTGAATTGTTGATCATTTTACTAAAAAATCTGTACTGCTTGTCATTTTATTAGAAATCTCTATTGTTGGTCATTTTATTAGGTTGGTGCTAAAATAATGACTTAATAATGTCGTTTTTGACGCTAAAAAATACGTCAAAAACGACATTATTACGTCATTATTTTTGCACCAACCTAATACCATAAATCGGTATTGTTGGTCATTTTACTAGAAATCTGTATTGTTTGACGTTTTATTATGAATCTCTATTGTTGGTCATTTTACTAGAAATCTATATTTTTGTACTTTCATCGGGTTTTGTTTTTGTTTGGGGGTTCACTATTTTTCCGTATCTGGGACCCTAACAGTTGCTACCACCCCGGGTCTGGTGTACCTGAAAACAACGGCAATTAAGAGCCGTTTCCACGCTCCTCAAAACCCCCAATCTCCCGATCAAAGGTCTTGCTACCATATGTAGTTTGTTATACCCAGGACTACAGTAGTCGTTAGTTTTTAAAGTGTAGCTTGTGACCAGCCAAACCATATAAACATATTGGTTACATCGCTACGATGTTTTTGTTAATGCTTGCTGATTTTGGTGCCTTACCCATTCAATAAACGTTATCTCCAAGAAATGATATGTATAAATCGGATTTTTCCGTTGGAAGAATTAAGATTCAGTTGCCGAGTAAATTTATGTTGGTCGATAACGAACAAGTCTTGCCTGAAATAATGTTATGAGTTAAGATGTGTTCTTATTTTTCGTTTTGTGACTGAATTTCGACAACTAAAGACATTACACTGATATTATCGCCTTTTGGATTATTGGGAAATTGGCAGACTAGCAAGAGCAAAACGAAAAAACTCCAAATAGTTATTTTTTTATCTCGAATGGCTATGAAAAAATATTAAAATAATATTTCAACCATTTGATAAATTAGACATTTATTGTTGCAGGTAGTTTTATAACTTATACTTTTTCATCATTCCTAAATTTTACTAATAATATCGCAAGTAAATCTTCGAATTTCTATATTTAAAAAGTGATTATTAATAATAATAATTACTAATCTATATACACCAAGGAATGACTATGTTCAATGATCTGAAACTATATTGTATATAGGATATACGACAGATAAAAGAAAATGGTGGATGACTCATCAGCATTGAAGACTGGGTCGAAATAGGCAAATTCGATAAATACATATAATGCGAGGCAAGTATTATAAAAATGTCCGAGACTGTGCAAAAAGAAATAAAAATGACAAACGGAGTAAGCGAAAATAAAGGAAAGAAAATCAGAACAGCAAACTTGCAAATTCAAAATATGGCGAACGGAGAATTTACGACATGACAGCTGAAAAGAGAAATGGAATTGCTCATCATTTTAGCCCAGAGATCAGGACACACTACGTCAAGGTGGGTATAGACATAAAATTCCGAAACAGTAAATATTGCTTTTGCAGAAAAGTAGATGAGAAGGCAAAGCATATATTCAGTTTATGTAGCTAAGTGACCCGAAATGAATCCACAGGAAGAAATGATAGTGTAGTACTAGTCACTTGGATTTGTGCAAATTACATAGGTGTTATGGGATCTTACCCATAATAATAATAATGGACTATTCCATACTCAATAAATACTGCGCCTCAGGAGTAGGCAAGGAGACCGTCGTTCAAGGTTTGACCGACTGTTCAGTTATACTCTCATCCTACGGACGGGAGGAACCCGAAGGAGGCTACGCCGCAGGGCGGAGTCTCCTTCGGGGAGGTAGACCGGCCCTGAACCCGTTTATACGGGTTCAATGGGCATATTTTTGGCCGAGCCCACGGGCTCGGAGTGCCCACGTTAAAAAGGCCTTGTGCCACATGATGCCCACGTTGGGGGGTGACTAAATATAGTCCGTCGTTCAAGTCGATCGGCTGATCGGTTGAACTCTCTGCCTTGGGGCGGGGAGGAACCCGAAAGTGGCTACGCCGAAGGGCGGATTGTCTTTCGGGGAGGTAAACCGACCCTAACCCGTTTATACGGGTTCAATGGGCATATTTTTGGCCGAGCCCACGGGTTCGGAGATCCCACGTTAAAAAGGCCTTGTGGCACATGACGTCCTCGTGGGGGAGGGGGGTGACTGAATATCGTTAGTAGTTCAAGTCGAGTCCGAGGCAGTCCGAAACAGAGTCGCGTTCAGACAATTACTGCAGGACATTGGAATAATGATACTGGTCGAGACTACATTGTTCTCTCTACTAAACCTGATTGTTCATACTAACACTTCTACTTCTCTGTATTGATTCCTGTTTGTAATATATCTGTGTTATTCCATACCTGTGTTCGAGTTCTTCTTTATTGATTCTACCTTGGACTATCACCGTGGTACAAGGAACCGGACCATAACAATAGGTTCGATCAATCAGTCAAGCAAGTACAAGATTTAAATATCTACATTTTTTAACGGAGAATGGAAAATACGACACCGAAATCCAAAGGCACATTGGGGTAGCGAAAGGTGTCTTCCAAAAACTAAGCCAAGTATTAAGAAACAAAACAAAATCCTTAGAAACAAAGAAAAGAGTGCTGACTTGTTAGGTAATATCGGTCCTCCATTATGGCGGTGAATACTGGACAATCTCATTAAAGATGAAGAAGAAACCTAAGGTAACGGAAATATGGTTCTACAGAAGGATACTGAGAATAGTATGAACAGAATATATGAGCAAAGCAAATTTAGAGAAAATCGGAACAAAAAGGATACATGCTTCGACAGTTGAAATAAATTGAGAATACAATGAGGAAAGAGGACCTAGAAGACAGTAATACGACATTCTGAAGACAAAAAGGGACAAAGGGAAATAGCGTATAATCTACCTAACGAGCCTGTGCAAAATGGTTGACAAACTTTACGAAGAGCTACAAAGGACAGGAAATTGTGGAGAGTCACGATAGCCCGCTCCCCGAAAGGATACGACTTGTAGAAGAAGAAAATGGATTCACTCGAAATAGTAAAACTTCATTAGTATTTAATATAACAGACAAGTTAATATTACAAGAGCATATTTTGTTACTTAGTGAAAATCAAGAAATTGATTGATTTTTTACGGCTTCAGAGACAGGCATATAGTTGAAGAAGAATAGCTCTAAAAAGGCATTAAATTAAATAAAAAAATATAATCTCGTTTTATAGAATAATATAGCATACTGTCAGGATGATTATTATTCTATGTTAACTGAAACTAATCGTAATATATCAAAGTGGATATTATTATGCAAAAAAAAAAAAAAAAAAAAAAAAAAAAAAAAACAGAATCAATAAAAAACAATGACACAGAGCAACGATGGAATGCGACCAAACAAAACAATGTCTCGTTCCAAAATACTGAAAAACACAAAATTATATTGAAAAAGAAGATAAGCTTAGGAAATAATTCAGCCTACCTGAAAGAAGATTTTGATTCACCTGGGATCAAATCAACATGGATTATCCTTTGATCAACACCAGCCGGCAAATTAATCTTTAAGCATGTTTCCATGTGATAATGAGAATGGGTTTTACAACACATTACTTCGATGTCCGTTAAAACCCTGAAGAAGAATAAGAAAATACATAATACATTTTGTTGCAAAATCACGGACCATTCTTAGGGGAATATCAGAGAATTATAATGCATTTCGGTGCGACAACACAAGGAAAAGCAAAATGATACAGTTACAGATACAAATAGATAAATAAAAAAAAATTCGTTTAGTCTAATTATTAAATATTATATTACATACCGGATACGATTTATAAAACGAAAACATTCATTCACTCTAATGATCAATATATATAACGAGTACAATCTTTTAACCAAATGCGTCAAACGTTTCATTTACTATAATGATTACAAAAACGCGATATCTAAGTTTAAAAATGATTTTTTGAAAAATGAAAATCTTTCTTGAAGCTTTTATTTTCATTATTTACATTATCCAGACTATAGTCAGCATCTTTGTAGCCAAATTTATGACAACGTTTCGGCCGTTGTACGCTCCGGCCTTCTTCAGGTGGTTGGAAAGTCGAACTGAACCCTTTATTTCGCGCGCTGGGGTATACTTTTCTAGTTCCACGTGCTTTAAGGTAAGGCTTCAAGAAAACCAGAAAGCTGTAACACGAGGGGAAGTGAAAAAATCAGGCGTGGCTGACCACATATGGAGAGAAAATTGAGATCACCGCCCTCTGTGGGATCAGGTTGAGATCATAGACAAAGACAACCACTGGAAAATTCGGAAACTTAAGGAATCAGCACATATGCTAGGCCACAAATATAACCTGAGCCGACCAAGTATAGAAATGAATACAATATGGGAACCAGTAATAAGGAGTCCCAGAGAAAAGCAATAATAACAACAAAAATTGCAATATGAGCTCTGGTAAAAAAGCATGCAATGATAATAGCAAAAAAATATGAGCACTGGTAAAAAAATGTTGCTGAAGACGTTAGATCTATAATAACCAGAAATTCATACACAGATGTCCTCAAGTGAATAAAGGTGTTAGTTAGATCCAGTGACAGGACCCAAAGAATATGAGTTCAATACCCGGTTAAGGCAGAGGGAAAATTAGCAGGAGATAACTGATAACTGACATCCATTAAACATGGCACGGGGAACTAGAACAGTCTACCTCAATGAGCGAAATAAAGGGTTCAGTTCGACATTCCAACCACCTGAAGAATGCCGGAGCGTACAACGGCCGAAACTTTGTAATAAATATGGCGACATATGAAAGATGAGGAGAAAAGTCCGAATAATTTAAATAGTGTACATAATACTGCAACTTAGAAATATAGACAGCTTTTATTTTAGATTTAATTTCATGCTAATAGATTACATTTAATATGTCAATTAAACAAAACACTTATCTGTATTTCAAAAATAATTTATATTGTCTGAAAGGAGGTTTTGTTTTGAAATCGCTAAAAAATAGCTGCGTTTAACGTCATTTTTAGAAATCTGCCAGCATTCTCTTTATTAAAAACGTATTTAAAATTTAATTAATCTGATTAGAAACAAATATTATTTATTTTTAATTTAAAATATCGCAGAAATTCATTTTGTAATACTGTGATAGGTGTTTATTTAAGGTGTTGACAGGGTGACAGCTTGACTGAGACGGGGGTTTATCTAATCACGATTAAATTTTAGAGACAACTATATTTCAAAGAGATATACGAAAGCGATATTTATGATTTCCTTATATCTTTCCATCGATCTGACTGATGCCCCAATCCTAATTAGTCTTAGCCATTTGTTTTATGAACTAAAATATCGACTCAATTTTTGCCATTGTTATAATTTTAAAGTAAAATTCATTACACCATATCTGCATTAAAATCAATAAGAAAGGTATTGTCATTAGTTTGGAAGTGTTCGTTATATATGACAGATTGAACACACCAATCCGAGGCTGCTGGAGTGATCTCCCGATCGACGGTGTCACATTAGTCTAGAGCTGTTGATGTTTCCTCTGATCGCCCGAAAATCTTAAGTTTAACATTCCCTAAACAATATAAGGAAGAGGGTGCCATACCCTGACGACAGGATTGGAAATAAGGTTAAACCTACACAAGTAGCCATGGGGTACACAAGCAGTAGTACATGGTACTACATGCTACTCCTGATTTATGATTTGGGAAATTTATTAATTTTGTAAAAGTTGTAGATTTAAAAAATGTTGTAGATTTCCGACGAGTGTTAATGCTGCGTATTGAAATAATTTCGGGAGCCTTCGGACACTCTCGGAATGTGGGCACTTCCAACCTTAAAGGGGTTTAAATAATTTTTTCCTCTTTCATAAGGTGAGTTTACTCGCCTGGAATTTATACCCTCGCAATAAGGTTTTCCCATTGGATATTTTCCTCCTCCGTGGCAGACTGTCCTTACTACCTGCTAAGGAGCTCCATCCCATATTTTCACCACAATTCAACGGTGGTTTGAAATCAGAGTTGTACTTCTCTTAGACTGACTGCTCTCCCAGGCTAACGTGTTCCATCTCCCAGATTTAATCTTCCGGCAAGTGGTATTTCCAAGCAACCCCCTATCTATGTACTGACCACGCTTGGCTTTTAAACGAATATTACTACTACTACTACTAATAATAATAATTCGATCATACTATGAATTTCTTACCTAGTAAACAAACAAGAAAACAAAAAATACTAAATTAAGAGTAAAATGCTTTCTAAACTTGAAGAAAAACCGCAAAAAAAGTAGCAGAATTGTATTCAGTATACACTTAGTTTTGTTGACTTGGGAAATTATTTAAAATGTCAAGCCCTGCAGATAAAACTATTTTCAGAATTAATCTTTGTTATTTATCAGTACCACTCTTTTAAAAATATCCACAAGATCAAGAATTTCTAAACGAAACGAAAATGGACTGAAAAAGAGAGCCAAGAATGTTAACAGTTCTGCTGCCTCCCGAATTAGACTTTCACCTGTTGAATGACGACATGATTCTATTTACTAACCTTTGCTTTGTCTAGGAAAAGTCCGCAAAACCGACGACACAACTCAAAGATTCGTACTTGTTCGATTCTACTTGTGGGCGAAGGGAAAGTTCATATTCCGAATATATTCGTCTGCTTACGTGAGCAACAAACTGCCACCGGAAATTTTCGCGCACGCAAACTTATCAGTCGGAAATACTGGTCTGTCACGTTCGATGAAATATATTTGTAAAAGAAATTATCACTTGATATTCAATATATCTGGTGACCGAAATGTTCGTGCATTTTTTTTTTTAATGTTCTCTCTTTGATCAGGTTGAAATAGAATAAACTATTCGAATGGCAACAGGCCGCCAGCATTGCAGTAGCATAAAGCGTAAACAAATTTATTAATAGATGACATTCGGAAGCGTGTATCAATATTAGTGAAGAATGAAATCAAAATGGCGACTTAATAATCGATAATGGGGCTCGTTTACCTTACGAATTAAAATTTAAAAAAATGCAGAATGGAAATGGGAATCGTAATATTAGCCGTTTCCATATAAAGAAATATTCAGCATTCATCGATCGAGAAGGTAATCCTACATTCTGTTGAAATTCATAAAAATCTTTTTATATAAACACTCTTTCAGGAAAATAGATTTCTATGGCCCAGCAACTGTTTCGAGTATTGATGGGGGCTTCATCCTAACCTTTTTGTTTAAAGTTGAGTGCAACGTCAATATCTTGATTATGTTATTATTTTCTCTCCGAGTTACATGTGATATCCATTCTAGATATTGTTGTAGTTTAAAGTCCATAACTGAAGCGCTTTCTCTATTTTGGTAGAGTTCTTTGTTTATGATTCTGTAGCGCCAGTTATGATGGTCATCAGGCTACAGACTCCATTCGCTTGATGCCATTGTTAGTCATTAATCTGAAAAATCCTGGCTTGTAAAATTTGTGTATGCTTTGAGAAGAGGGAAATTTAATAAATTTTATTACTTCAAACGCTATTATTTAATAAAAAAAAATATCGGATTAAAGATAAAACTAGTAATCCTTTAGAAATTGCTTTGTTTACGTTGAGGATATGGACTTTTAAGAACGAAGGGATGTGCATTCTTTAAAAGAACCTTGCAGGTCTGTGATGCTCTCTATGACTGAGTGGTCTAAAGCACATCAGTTAAGATGGTGGTATCTCCAACAAAGGGAGACGCAGGTTCAGGAGAGCACATTTTATTTATTAAATATTCTCTAGTGCGTGGGTCTGTAGAGTAAAACTGTTTGAAAACAGCGCGTCTACTCAAACACAGGTTATCCATTATATATAACGTTTGAAGTAATAAAAATATCAGATTAAAAATAAATTAATTCTTTAATTATATATATATATATATATATATATATATATATATATATATAATGTTGTATCCTTACAGAGTGATACAAACAGTAAAAGGTGGTACCCGAGTGAAAGGAACAGCAACACGGCGTAGAGGAAAGAATAAGAGGGTTATTGTAAAAGAGAATACACTACTGAAAGACAGGGAATCAGTTGGCAGGCTAGTAATTCCCGAAGAAGGGATTCTACCAACTACTCCACGCGGTCAGATGTGGCACAATGCCTAATTTAATGTAGGGTATCCGAACCCGTATAAAACGGGATCGGGTAGCTGTTTCCCGAGCTGAGAATCTACCCTTCGACATAGCCTCGTCTGGAGATCCTCTCTGCCCGGAGACAGAGAGTTTGACCAGCACAGGTGGAAACAAATCTCCAACTCTAGACTAAATCCCGAAGCAAGGTTATTTACCTCACCACCCCGCGAGGCTGGATGTAGCATAAGGACTTTTTTAATGCGGGGATAAAACCTAGCCCGTGGGCTCGGGCAAAACTTCCCCGTAAACCACGTAAAAACGGGGTCATGTAGCTCTCTACCACCCCAGACGAGGCTATGCCGAAGGGCAGAGCCTTGTCTGGGTTCCTCTCCGACCGAAGGCAGAGAGTTCGACCAATTTAGCTGGAGACGAATCTCCAACTAAATCCCGAGGCAAGTCGCCAGGTATATCCTGTACACATTATATATATTTACTGATAGAGTCAGTCCACAAAAGGCGATAGGGAGAGTGGGACATTCCATTACAACAAAATATATATATATATATATATATAAAGAATTAACGGACTTATTTTTATCTTGAGCTCATAGTCAGCGAAGCCCTGATAAAATTGACAAATGTGTACGAGGAATGTTGAATAGTTCCCATTCCAATAAAGTTTTTTTTTATATTTTGATGTTTGTTATTTGGGCAGATTTGGGGAAGTGGGTCAGGCAGAGAACATTTTAACAACTACCCCTATGTGTTGCATACATTAATACAACTTAAAACTACACATAACAACCAAACAATATTTCGCCCTAGTCAAAAACTGAAACCGTTTTATAAAACGGAGATAACGATTTTCTTTAAGTGCATGAAAAAATAAGTGCAACAGTGTAGTTAGATATGAATTTGAGAATGTTTCTATTCGTGATTGAACACAAATGTACCAATGTCCAACATTCTGATTAGCTTCTCTGTTTAACAGAAGAATCATATAATAACGCATCATATAATTAAGTAACTATTTGTTTAAACGTTGCCAACGCATTGTTTAATAGATTTTATTAAGTCTCTTCATTGCATACAATTCTGGTTACAATTTTTAGAACCAGCAAGAAGTCTATTTTACAAAGTATGCTTCAAGCGGAAAAAGAATATATATTTCTGTTTTCTATCGTCTGTTGAGTTGTGAGAAAATACGTCTTTCTATGGAACACTGAAATCTCCGAGTTGGAAGAAATGTGAAAATGAATGGACACATTGTTTGGCTGTAAATTCTTTGTATAATTGGCGTTGCATCAGGAAACATTCTTATTTGTAGGTGCATATAGATCGACTAAGAAGATAAAGCCTGTGATTCCCGACTGGTATTGAGTATCCAATGTTTAGGCAACAATATATCCTTCCAGCTTTTATTTATTAATGGATGGGTAAAAACGTTTGAAAAGACGTTGCACAAATGAACACCACTTACGAACAAATGTAACCACGACGAGATTCACATAAAAATTGATATATATTAGAATTGTATTCAGGCAAAAAAAGACCGGTGCGTTAAAGCATTTCAAATTAATATATCTGCAGTAGTTTTGTATAAGCAATAAAATGTTTCGTTCTCAAATACATTGCTTACTGATAAGAATGTTAACATTCTAGAATGCTTTATCTGTGTATGGCTTAACGTAAAACCTAAAAGTAAAATGTCTTCACAAATTCTGTGATTCTTTCATCAAATCACATTGAAAAATACAAGAGTTTATTGACTGTATTATAAGTTAATGCAAGTAGAAATATTTATCGCCATTCTTTTTAACTGAACTACACTATATAAATAACGAGTACACTATTTATATTATTCGGACTATTGTTCTCATCTTTGTCTTCATATTTATTACAACGTTTCGGCCGTTGTACGCTCCGGCCTTCTTCAGGTGGTTGAAATGTCGAACTGAACCCTTTATTTCGCTCACTGGCGTAGACTGTTCTAGTTCCACGTGTCATATGTCCTCGAGGACACATGGCACAGTGGATAAAGGCATTAGTTAGATCCATTGACAGGACTCAAGGAGTGTGAGTTCAATACCCGGTTAAGGCAGTGAAGAAGTATCTACCGTTGGTATATTTAACCAAACTGCTAAATAAATAAACGTCAAATTCTATCTGTCCAGCTGCGTGCCTGACACCTCTCTAATTCGGATCGCACTTGCTCTATAAAGACATATTGTACCTGTTGCAATCAAGATGATTTCGGGATTGAAAATTTGTCCTTCATCTGTTGCTTGAATATCCAGCAAGGGAATTTGTGTCCGCGTGTGGCGGGAACAGTTAAAAATTAAAATGAAAATAACTGAAGGAATGTGTGATTTTAAAAATGTTTAATACATTGAGTTTAAAATAACACAAAATGTATGTGGATTAAAATTTTTTAATTTGTAAAATAAAAAAGCCATGTTAGACACATGGCACAGTGGATAAAGGCATTAGTTGGATCCAGTGACAGGACCCAAAGAGTGTGAGTTCAATACATGGTTAAGGCAGTGGAGAACTTGGAGAGGGGAATTAACAGGAGATAACTGATAAGTGACATCCATTAAATATGGAACGTGGAACTAGAACAGTTTACCCCAGTGAGCGAAATAAAGGGTTCAGTCTGAAGAAGGCCGGAGCGTACAACGGCCGAAATGTTGTAATAAATATAGCGACAAAGATGAAGACTATAGTCTGAATAATGTAAATAGTGTACATAATACCTCATCTCAGAAATATAGAAAATAATGAGTACTCTGCATAGAAAATTACAGTGCATGTGCAAACCAGGTGTAAATTCCAATAAACGTTTAACATTCTTCTGTATATGTAATTCAGTTCTGCAGTTTCAAAACTTACTTATATCCATTTTAATGTATATTTTAATTTAAAGTACTTAAATATAATTCGTAATGGGAAACTGGATGTGGTAGAATACAAAATCCTAAAACAAAATCGTTTAAAACAACGGAATTTGTCTTTTATGCCATTGAATTCCTGATACACATTTAACCGTCGAAAGGAGATTTTGCTAAGACAATGAATTTTCAAAAATCTAATTATATGAATTCTTTTCACTCAAGAAGAAAAGGATTTTCCAGATATTTTCGAATCAATATCTAATAAAACTCACGCGGCAGCAAATATTTAAAAGATGAATAAATTAAAATGCCTGAAAAAAAATGACTTCCAAAATTGAACAGTTTATTAACTAAGCATAAGGAATAATGTCCAATGCATCTTTCGTGAGTGAGTATGTTTGTACCTATAAGTATGTATATATGGGATAGCAAGATTCACTTAAAAATGAAGGCAAATCAAATGCTGTGTTATTACCTGTTTTATATTCACTTATAAGTATTCTCAAAAATTATCACCAGGGTTGCAATGTAGATACTTAAATAATTTCTAGCATTAAATATGAAAGAAAATATGCATATACACCTTTATTTATTTTAACATAAATATGCGACTCAAAAGCAAAATAAAATTTATGAAATTACTCGCGGAATTAGTTTCATCGCGTGAATGTGTCAAAAATAGTCACTTCCTGCAAACCGGTGCTTCATTTTCAACGGGATTAGTTGCGGCTGTTAGCTTTCAAATCAAGACGTTATTTGGGAATAATAACTTCATACGATGTTAGGATATAGGCAATGTTTTCAGGACGTCCAAATCGAGAGCTGAAAATCATTTGCAATATTAGTCGCTTTGATGTATGGCTTCCCCATAAGTTAAAACACAAAATGTTTATAAAATACTCAGACCGCCCAGGCTCCAACCCGAGTCAATCCAAAAGCACATATCATTTTGGTCTTTCAATATCTGATACAAATAGGGGCTGCAGACTCCTCTTTTAGTATAAGGTTTTACTCCTTTAGATGAACGGTTGTCATTCAAGGCATTCAACATCCTCTTATCCTCTGGTTTATGATCAGATTTTGCCTTCTAGATTGGCTACTAGCATAAGATAACGACTACTACCTACCCGGTAGGCAAATAGTAACGAGGGTTTAAAATTCAGAATTATTAAGGTGGGAGTCTATATCGTAAATTCATTCTTTTAATAGTAAAAGCAAAACAACCAAGGCATATTTAAAAGAATTGGAATTCATTTAGCAAATAATATATAAGAAAAAGTTTGGGGAGTTGTATTATTTTATTCAAAGCTTAATTGTTTGATTAAAAACGTCAGTCTGAACTTTCGTTCTACAACTTTGACTATTTTACCTAATGATAATCAATACATGTACAAAATTCATTTTTCTTTATACATTATTTCATGGTGCAATCATTGAGTGCAGAAGAGAAAAGAAATATGATTATGAGTCATAAGTAGCGTTTTAGCGTAACACTTAATCTTCACATCAACTGATTTGTGCAGGTAGCGTTAAATGCAAAATATTGAATATTGTACGAATTCATTTTACTTTCCATATAATCTATCATTCATTTCACACACACACACACGGACAAGCATTAATGAATTATACATGAGTAAAATGAGCTGGTGTTAAGAAAAGATATAAAAATTAAAAATCTGACTAAAAACCTAAAAGCAATTTAAGTAACATCAGAAAGAGAACCTCGCATGTTGTTTGAAGGAATTTCATGAAAACTGATTTCTCAATAATAATTTTTAATGATGAACGTAGTGTTACATTGGATGGATGAGATGGCTGGGCTAGAGATTGGGTTCTTAATGAAACTAATTAACCAATATTGTTTAGAAGACAGAAGGGGAGAAGTGGAATAAAATAGGCAGTAAAATTATAGGTCCTTGCAAAGTTGATAATTTGTATTATGATAAATGTAGAGAATTCTTCTAAGTTCTTTGATAGGATTTTTTTAGCGAGTTACAAGTCGCAATCAAGAAACTTTAAGCTAAAGAGTAGATTCATGGAAGACGATGCTCCTTCAGATTCTATAGTGATTTTCCAAGCGCAGCTTGGATGTAGCACAAGGCCGAAAGTAGTGGGCACCCAGTGAGAATCGAACTCACTACTCAGTCGTAATTGTTCTATCGAGACAAGCTTCCTAACCATTACACCGCCTCGAGGTGCCCTCCTTCAGATCCTATAAACCGCCACTACATTTTACCAAAAATAAGTCACTACATTAATCAGGCGGCTTTATGCAACTTCAGATATTCATACATTGGGAAAATTGTGGTCCATCATTAAAATAGATGCATGTAACATTTGAAACAATATTCAAGCAATTTAAGGAATTGTAACGGTCAAAATATTAGGAACATTTTCAAAGTTAATAGAAGAATG
Source organism: Acanthosepion lycidas (assembly GCA_963932145.1). Lineage (NCBI taxonomy): Eukaryota > Metazoa > Mollusca > Cephalopoda > Sepiida > Sepiidae > Acanthosepion > Acanthosepion lycidas. Next base: position 109,787,466 of record OZ010585.1, on the reverse strand, counting down.
ACTGATGAAGTGTATAGATGGCCAAGAGATTAATATCTTAAACATTAAAATCATTTATTCAGGTATATGTAATATTTTGTTAATGAAATATGTTTTTCTGGCCTATATCTTTTGAGTTGGATTACAAATGAGATTAGTTTGTTCCCATGATAATATATAAAGGAACTGAGGAAAAACAAAGTCAGGATAGAAAATAAGGCAACTCAGATATATCAGAGCGCTGATAAAAGATGAAATGAATCATCACATTCCTTCTTGGATAAACTCAAAGTATCGGATTTGATGACCTCATAATCTTATGTTGATTCCTTATTTTAGAGAAGAAGTTTATTATTGAAATGAATCTACTGAGAACTGGTTTTCATATAATTTTAAAATAATTCAGTTTACGAAATTTCTGTATTTGGTGTATTATTATACACCAACTACGGTAATTTCGTAAGCTGAATTCTTTTTAGTCTATATGAAAACCAGTTCTCAGTAAGATTCATTTTTTAATAACATTTTACATATAAGGAATCTACACAAGATTATGAGATCGTCGAATCCGCTACTTTGAACTCAAAGCGCTATACATCTGTTAACATTTCCTGCAATAGGAATACACTATGATTGGCTTCCAATTTCGTTGTTTTTCATTTTTGGTACTGACATTAATAAGTATATCTGTATTTTGGTACTAACATTAATACACGTATATTTTCTATATTTTACGCTGAAAGAACACAAATGTTTAAAAAAAAAATCACAAACTAATTGTAAACACCGGTTAAAATACAAGGTAAGACGAAAGAATATGTTACTCATAGACGGTAAAGTGTAATTTTTATTACTTTTGAAGAGATATCAGCTGTTGTTTAAAAACCTGAAATATATGAAATACCAATCACTTCTTCATATCCAATTGAACAGGATTTGCTAAAAATGGCAAGTTGAGGTGACATTTTCTCTTGCTTTCCTCCATAGATTCGCATATGAAACAAGTTTAATAAGAAAACAATGCGCTTGATTATCACACAGTTTATAAAGCGAACTATACACTAATAAAACATTGGTGACTAAATCTGAAAATATTGGTTTTAATTTTGTCAGCAATATCATATGAACGTAGAAAATCTGATATGCTCAGTGGTACTCTTGCATGAACTTTACCTTCTTTAAAATTTAGTTTTAGTTTGGTATCAATAAATCTCGAGTTTTTCCATTCAAAAGTACTAGTTAATCTAAAATGAAACAAACAAAGGAATAATACCAACAACAACAAACTGAAAGCTCGGAATGTACCGTTTCGGTTAGTCTTACTAAAATGAATTTCAGAATTCTTTGACATATAAAATAAAATTAAACAACTTTGTAGGAGAGAAAAGAAAAGAAAACGACTTGCTAATTTAATCGAAAGAGGTTAAATAAACAGCATATTTTCTCGGAATAATTTTGTCTTCAACATTCTTACTAATTACAGATCACAATTAGCTGATGGTTCGTTTTTGAAGTACGCTGTGTCCAAAAAGACAACATGAATCCTCTAATTCCCCGTAATTATCAAGTTTTCCTCCTTTGACACCGTTCACAGCATCCGGGAGTTTTATTTTAGCTCTCTCTCTCTCTCTATCTATCTATATATCTATCTATCGCATCTTCTCTGAGCTGATTAGATGAGAACATAATATCTAGAATTATTAGACAGAAATATATTTTTTTAAAACTTTTGTTATTTCAAATGTCTTCCGATTATGAATGATATTCTTTTCGTGTCCATTTTTACTCAGTTCTCTGAATACTTTGACTATTTCTTCTTTTTTTTTCTTGTTGGTTTTTCATGTATTTTCGATTTTCTGCGTTTTGGAGATTTCATTCTTACCTACTAATCTTCATAATAATTCTCTTTAATCGTCACTTTCATTGAACTCCCCCTCTCCTCTATTTCTTTATTTCCGAATTTTTTCTCAATTTTTACCTGTTATTCATACGATCATTTTGAATTATATTCTGTCATGTTGTATTGATTTATGTCTTGTCTCATTTCCATTCTCTTCACCTATTATTTCAAAATGTCTTCTTTTCTATCACCTTTTTTTTTTTTTGTTTCATCTCTTCTTATAACTTTGGTAATCAGTCTCTGTGGCTCATTAGCCCTAATTTATCTTTACGTGCATTCTGATTACTGTTTCTTATTTTACCTCTCATCTTCATTTATTCCCTGTTATTGAAATATGTAAGTAAAGATCTGCTTCGGGAAAATGAAGTGTAGATTCGTAATAATGCTGCGTTACTTTTGTGCAAGGTGTTAAAGCTTCTTAATAAGAGATAGAATTAAAATTTCATTGAATAAAAAAAAAAAAAAGAAATTACAAAGAAAAATAGTTAAATGAAGACACCGAGAATATACAATAGTGTACCGAAAAGTTCGCAGCCTAACCTTCCAAAATATTTTTCAGATTTTAGAAGCCCGAGCTGGGTCAAATTTTTTTTCAACACACTAGCGTACTTCCAGAAATAGTATAACTGTTAAACGAGATTAAATACGCCAGTAATTTGATAACATATCGCTTTTTATTAATCTTTTAAGCACTGGAGAATTAAGGAGATTTGTTCAAGATGAGCCTCACTTTCGTCTTTCTTCTGTATCATCGTACGTCCTAAGAATATAACCGAGAATTATTTTTAATTAAATTAAATATATCTAAAGTGTATCGCTTGTTGAAATGTTTTCGCAACTCCTGCAATAATCAACAGTTTAAATATCAAGTAAACCAGAAGGTAATTGAAATCTTTTTATGTCAACGACGCAGAAGAAATCTACAAGAATAAGATGATGGATTAGATTAAAAAAAATTACCATCGTTGAAATCAGGCTTCTTATTAAAATGGTTTTATTAAACATATTCTTTCAAATAATGTCTCTATACCAAGCATAGAGAGTAAGAAATAAAAACAAAAAACGATTGAATATAAGTTACTAAACGGCTGTTAGTGTTACTAACTTTTACCTTAATTAGACTATTCCAGGAGTGATTCATTTATGATTTAAATAAATAAGAACAAATGGCGGAGAGTGATGCGACCAATATGCATAAAGCATTTAAAGATGCCATTTTTGTACAATACCTGTTAGTGATCATCTGGTAGGTTACTGATTTTCTATTGTTGTTTGCATATTAAATAATTTTAGCATTGCTTAAAACAAAAATAAATGAAACTGAGAAAAATAGATTTATAACTGAAATCGCATTATTCGAAAAGGTTCGATCCAATTCTTAAAACTGTCTAAACGTTATTTAAAAAAAAATCACTCCTTATTCTGTTTGCAAACCTTTCAGCACATTTTCGTATATAAGCCTACATGCCACAAAACCCCATTAATTCATTTAGAATAGATTTACTCGATCTCACATAATATGTATGAAGAAGCAAATACCTTCAAAATGTAATCAAAAGTTATTCATCACATACCGTACAATGGTGTTTAGCTTTCCTTGTCTTATCAGTTGTTGTTATTGAGTTACTTTCTCATCGAGTGCTATACGAAAGCGGTTTTGTTAACATTTTTATGCTAATATCAGTTTGTTTGTTTTTTTAAGAATTGGGTTATAAATAAGAAAGATCAACTTCGAAGGGTAATTGTATATATAAGCTTCTATAGCACAATCGATCAAGACTAGTTAGGATTTTCACAAGTCGGCGGTAGAAAATCATTTATATCCATGCTACATTTGATATCTAATTGGCTTCTGTCTTAACGTCACGCTATACGCAAACAAAGTCGAAAGTAATAACAATGTGAATTGGTTCACTCTTGAGAGAAGCCAAGGTGAAATATGGGATAAATATTGAATGGTTAAGATCAGCGTAAATGGAGCAGGGGGTGAAAAATGATACGCCTAAATTAGGTAATATAAAGAAATTCTTTCATTAAGGATTAAGCGTAATATCAGGCAACAAGTGAATTTCGAGAGGACTATTTTAAAACTCGGTAGATATCCCAAATCACTTATGCTGTTTTCTCTGTCCAAAGAAAAGACACGGATGTATGAAAAACGAAATAGAAAGTTGCTTTTGCAATAAATGCACATTCTTTTATCATAAGTTACAATCTGTAAATTAAAACTGTAAATGATCAAAATAATATATAGATAGCTAGCTATAAAGATAGAGAGAATTGAAGTTTTGCAGAAACACTCTCTCATCGTCAGGTTAAGATAAATATATTGAATTCATTGACATATAACTATTATTTATTATTGTAAATACGTTACATTAAAACGTAAAATCAGTCATTTGAATTTTTATTTAGCTATTTACTACTGTTGATATATATATATATATATATATATATATATATATATATATATATATATATATATATATATATATATATATTAATATTGAGCACTATATTTGCAAAACATCTACTCACCCTGGACGAGTAAGTTACTGGTCGATTTTCATTAGGCGTTAACTATCTTTGTGTCATACCAATCGTCTATATTGAGATTATTATCAGACCATATTGTATCGATTGAGAGACCCTGTGTGAGACATTCCCCAGTGCAATCTAGAGGAACCAAAAAAATTGATATACATACACCTGTAAATCCGATTGTCAAGAAGCCGAGAAGTGGTCGAACGGGAAATGGGTTTACCACTCATGAGGCTTTGTCTTAAAAGTGAAACATACTAATACCTTCAAAATTACTTCCTCAATTCAAAAGCTGCCTATGAATTATTTTAAAAACAGAATAATGGAATGGTTTGATACTTTGAAATAGAAAGAGCACGAAAGCATACAGTTAATTTCTTTTGATTTCCATTTCTGACCAAGACAACACAAGTATTTAGCTCCAATTGATAAACAAGTCAGTATCAGTTTTCTCTACTTTATAATATACTTTGTTTATTTTCTCAGTTGTGTTGTTTATTAAACGAGAAAATAAATTTAAATAGTTTTCAAGAGAAAAAGTAACATCGCCACATTTAATGTTCGTTAGATTGCCTACAGTTGAAGGTGATAGGAAATGACGATAATGAGAATAAGGAAGTATTATATAATAATTGACCTTTCACTTCAAAACGTTAAGATGACAGTGTTCAAATAAGCGTCCATGCGGGTTCATCTCTTGCGAAGTGGCAGTTCTTGGGGGAAAAGCTGCCAATATGGGATTGTCTTCGTACCTGTAGAACACAGAGGAAAATAATACTTCGATTCGTGGAATTGGTATAGTGTGTTCTAGTTGTAAAGATTTGAACTGGGGAAACTAAAGAATAGAACACATTTGGTATATAGATAGAAACAGACTAACGGCGGGTTTGCAACGTTACGCCTGAGGGGAAGTTAATTTAGAGAAAAAAATAGGTTTTCCTCCACAAGAAACGATTTGAGGCTGTAAAGTTGGAATCGATTTTTATTTTAGATATACATAGATTCAACTTATCAAATAATTAGAGAAACACATAAACAAACTGCATATAAATACAAACACACTGCGCATAATTCCACACAACACTATACATATTCGTGAGGAAGAGAGAATATATATATATATATATATATATATATATATATGGTTAGCATCCAGCAGCGACAATTTTTCATGCATAAATATTGCGTTTAAGCATGAAAGAGTGTCGAAGCAGGGCTTTGACTTCATTGTACATTTTAACCCATAAATACAGTATATCTTAAAACTATATTTTATCATATATATATATATATATATATATATATATATATATATATATATATATGCGTGTGTGTATCTGTGTGTATATGACTGTGGGAACCTATCAATAAAAATACATTGGTCTCACGACAGGTTTTCTAAGCAAGCGACTGGGCTCGATAAGAAAACACTTAAAAAAACTCACACCCATAAGAATAATCTTTGTCGACAACACAGATATGTTAAGAACATCTAGTTGTAAAAATAAAACGTTGGAATATATCAGAAAAATTTCTACTAAAAAACAATAATCTCCCTAAATAACAGTTTTTCGAGATAAAAAAAAAATGAAGTATCATGGCTGTGTTTGGGAATTAAACATTCCACTTAGAATAAAATTATTACTCTGCTCTCATATAACACAATATAGGCAATAAAACAAATACGCAAACGATATTTTTGCTACAAAAATAAGCTCTATTACTCTGTGAAAATGGAGAAAGTATTAGCAAAAAGTGCTCGTGACAGTAAACTCTATGGACAATTCCTCCACACAAGTTGCCTTCAGAAAAATGATTCCTGGGCATGACGATAAACTACACCCGACAGCAAGGCCTCTGATCGGGAGATTGCAGGTTTTGAGGGGGCCACCTCTTGATTGCTGTCATTCCTAGGTCTACCCTGGCCCGGGTGGTAACACATTTTAGTGTTGCAGCTATGGGCAAATAGTGATCCCCCAAACAAAAACTCTATGAAAGTATAAAAATACAGTGTAACCTGGATATAAGAGACCCGGATATAAGAGAGATTGTCTCTGGTCCCAAATTAGAGCCATACTTACCTAAACAAAATAGACCAAACCCGGATATAAGAGAAACCAGGTGATAAGATACTTCTTCTCCGGTCCCGACAACTCTCTTATATCCGGGTTACACTGTACATTTTAATAGTGAAAATTTTATATAAAAAAGGCCGACAAGACATGACCAGCATGTAGTTTAAACCATAAAATAGTGTTTAAATTATTTAGATTTCGGCACTTAATATCCCATAAAGGTTGATATATCGCTAAACAAAATCAACCATGCCAAAAGAAAAATGTATGGACTTACAAAATATTCCTTCTTTGTCATATTCAGCGAAACATACAAAAAATTGATGTTATCGGAATGTATAATTATATTTATATCATTCGTTTATACATGTACACGGTGTGATGGGTATTTTTTGGTTATTTCATATTTTTAATTTCGTGCTTTGCTTGTTTTTTTATCTTGTCGACTGTACAGTATATTATTGTCAGTTAGACACCGTCTGTGAGAAAAAGAGCACCATGATGTAATTCACTCTGCCAGAAATTTGGAAACGGTATGCTGCACTGCTTCGCATTCACACCAGAAGCTCCAATTTCAAATAATTGAATGTCAATCTACAGGGAAAGTGCACAGGATTCCGAAAGAGTTCTATGAGTCTAATGGTGATTACGAAGGTACGGCAGCTCTGAAAACTCACTCTGATCATTCTGATAAGAAAGGAACTGCCACATTTGTTGGTGAGGGCCTCAGACTCAACAGCATGGTGGCTTACATCAAGTGTCTTGAGGAGGAAGTGCTGCCTTTTGTCAAGAGAACCCAGAGTAGCACTTTAAAAAACTATGTCTGGCAACATGACTGTGCACAGTGCCACACAGGTAGGAGAACTCAATCATTGCTGCCCAAAAATTTCTGTGTCCATGTTATTCCTTATATCCGGCCACCTAACTCCTCAGACTGCAACCCCCAAGTTTATTGTGTGTGGGGCGAGATGAAATGAAGGTAAGGATTATGGCAGCATTCACCAACTTAAACAAGGAGACCGCCGAAAAGAGATGTAGGAGATTCCGAAGTCGTCTGGAGGCTGTGGTTGTAGCTAATGGCGATTATACTGAATAAATGTGCTCTTTAGTATTTCAAGATATTTTTGTGTAATTTTGGCAAATATATCTGTTAAAATGAGATGTCTGAAATAATTTAGACGACAATTTATCCATCGCACCCTGTAAATATGTAAATTATTTGAACGAATGCTTAACATTTGTGTTAACATTTAAAAGGCATATAATCCTTTTCACTACACATTAAAGACATGCATTTTCCAACACATTTTTGTGCATAACAACTCATTTAATCGAGTAGAAATGATATAAATTTAAGAAATGACGAACTGGTAAGACTCGATTTAATACGTTCAATTACACTGCAAGCTTCCTCTAATGACGAGAGCTAGCTATCCTCCCATCTCCTTCTTTCTATATTTATATCCTACTCATCTATCTCACTTTTTTCTTTCCTTTTCAAATGCCTTTTATCTCGAATTATTCTTCTTTCTAAGTCTGTCTTTGCAGATATTCCTTTTTTAAATAATCTTAACGTCTCCTTTCCGTCTTTTCTGTTTTTCCTATCTTGCTTTTCTCTCACTTCAACGTTTTACTTAACTTCCTCGTTCTCCCGTAATGAATACTCGTAATTGTCTTGTGATTACGATGCAAAATTTTCGTCTTACAAAATGTTTCATTCTTTTTAATTGCACCTCAGGTTTATCTGTTCTTTCTCTCGCCTTATTTTTCATAACTATTTCACTTTCTACATCTTCCTTCTTTTAAACAAAATAATAATTTCAGTCATAATTTACTCCTTCTCTCTCTATCTGCACGCATTTGTTAAATTCTATTTTCATTTAACGTCAGCTTTTTTTTTTTGATATTGACCAAGTCTTTAACTCTGCTAGTCAATTAAATTCTTTCTTCATGTTTAATTTTTGACTACTATCATCATTACCATTTTGTTTGTCTCTTCATAATATTGATTACTACACTTAGCCTCTTTTCTTTTCATCCTTATCGACTTCGAACCGTTCTTTTTTACTTTTTTTTTTCATTTTCTCTTTTTAATCTTCATTGGTTTTACCTTCCCGAAAATCCTTTTCAATGCTTCTCAGCATACAAAGAGAATCCCCTAGTATTGTTTAACTGAAAGAGTTTAGAAAAGACGATAACAAACCAGAAGAATTTTAGTAGCCTATGGCCAAGGAAAAGGCGGGAAGCGATATGGTAAATTTAATAGCAGCACAAGAAGGATTCTCTACTTCGCAAAACTGTGACAATCACATTATTTTATCGTTTTAATTTCTTTTCGTTTTTTCTCTTCCTGATTTTGTAGTATTTCATTTCCTTCTTCGTTTTCTCATTAGAACTGGGCCTCGTGTCTTACACTAAAACGCTCTCAGGAATAAGCTGCCCAGAAGAGTCAAAAATCGGATAACTGCAGTGGAGATAATTATATAACAAGATTTTTTGGTGAATGAACAAGTTATAAAGTTTTAGAGAATCAAATCTTCGAAAAGATACAAGTGATGACGACCCAGATAAAGCCGAAAGCTACAAGAAATATGAGACCGATTATTAGAATTCGCCAGATTTTTCATCAAATGTTACACTCCGATAAATATGTCATGTATCTGGAATTTCTAAAATCTGGAACCCATTCAAAGTAGTCACAATATACTTAGAAGATAATAAAATTATCTAAATTTCAAATTTCTAAAGAGAAAAAAAAAGTAAAAAATAGCTTAGTATGAAGAAAATTCAAATCTTATATTTCGTCATTTAAAATCAGTAAATATTAGCTAATTTATTTAGCTGTTGTTGATGTTCCTTGAAAACATCCACATCTAGTTCAATTCCTTTTAATCTATATTCTAGTGGATTCTGAGAACCTCGCTGCAAAGTAATCGTTAGCAAATTGGCCTCACAAACCATTTCTACTCCAGTGAGTTCGCTCTTCAATTAATGTTCAATATTTCTATCCTTGTACCAGTCTAAACAAAATTTGATAAACAAAGAATATTCTGCGATCATTTCCTGAGGATAAGACAGCTGAAAATGCTGGGAAATCTAATGAGGAAAGGGGACATGGAAAATTTGATACTTACAGGACAGATTAAAGGTAAGTGAGACAGAGGAAAACAATGCATAACTTAAGTGGAGAACGTGAGTGAATGGATGGTAGAACAGAGTTTGAGAGAGATGGGAAAGAGTTATTAAGAGCTAAAGAGGTCAAGAAATTGTGGAGAGCCATGATCGCCGCTAATTTCCAGAAGGAAGTTGGCACATAGTAAAAAAAGAAGCGATGATTTTGTTCCTTAGAATAATTATGCTATTTTCCGAACGTATTTTCTGTTTAGGAATAGCTTTAGGAATGGATGCCGAAAAGCACACAGCTCATCAAAGAAGTCTTGAAATGTGCATGCTATATCCTATATTCAGCACGCAGTTCAACACTTAATTTTAAATATTCCAAGAATGTTCTGCTATTTATTCGCTGAGATATGCATTTTGAAACGTTGGTCGATACGAGAAATTTTCAAAAGCAGTATGAGGAATGAACTGATAAAAGTCAATTGTCTTGCGCATTAAATTATTGTCAAAGTACTTTAACTGGAGGGAATTAATTCGTCGACAGAATATAATAAATTTATAATGAAGATAATTTCATTTTTCTGCATTTTTTCTTGTAAATTTAAAATTTTATTAGATTATAACAAAGTTTCTTCGTAATTGCATTCAACAGTTGTATTGCTCTCTGTGTCGTGGTATTTTTCAGATTGATTTCTATACATCAATATGCACACACACACGAATATATAAACAAAAATATTATCTGTCTATATATCTTAGATGAGGTACTGTAATTATATACACTATTTATATTGTTCGGACTGTAAATAATTTTGTTATGCTGCTCCTGTGGATTTACCAACGGATCATCAGGCAGCAAGAGGTAGAATTTAAAAAAATATGGCTGCTGTTGTCTGGAAATCGGATGATGAAACTGCAGTCGCGATAAATATTAATTATTTTTTTTACCGTTTATGTTTTAAAAGGAGATATATTAGTTTTAAGCAATTATTAGATATTAATCTGACATTATTTCTTATAACGTTTATAGTAATAAGATATATATATATATATATATATATATACATATATATATATATATATATATATATATATATATATATATACACACACACACACACATATATGTACTCCAGTAGCGGCCATAATATAAGGAACGGAAACAACAAAGACATAAATATGTGTATTACTTAAAAAGTAATGCATGATTAGCAATGAAATTTTTACCGAATAAAGATTAGGGTGTAATGCATAAATTATACAATGCATATTATACAAAGTTACAAAAATTTACATAATATTTTTTTTTTTAAATAAAGATTAAATGGAACAAAGGAAATAAGCTACTAGACAAAAGTTAAGGAACGATCTTGTTAATACTTGATTGTGAACAAAATATCAACAAAATTTAATATTTGGTAAACATCCCCTTATTTTCAATGACTTCTCGGCATCGTCGACTACATGATATAATTAATTTCTTGCAAAAATCAGTATTAATTTCCTCCCATTCGTCTTTTAATAACTCCCATAGGTGATCCTGGTTTTTCGCGTTTCGTTTCTGGGCCCTTTCCCCAATTATCTTCAAAACATTTTCTATTGGATTCAGGTCAAGGCTCTGGGCTGGCCACTTCATTAGGGCGATTCCTTCTTCTTCAAATAAAGCCATAACCTTCTGAGCCTTGTGACAAGGTGCATTGTCCTGCATGAAAATAGGAGATTCATAAAAATTATGGTGTAATCTTGGTACCACATGCTGCTGAAGAAGCCTTTTGTAAATCTCAGCATTGATATTGCCATGTACGCGGATGATAGGGCCAACTCCTGCAGATGAAATCATTCCTCACACCATCACACTGCCGCCACCAAACTTAACGGTTTTCTTGACACATTGAGAAGAAAGCCTTTCACCTGTTCTACGGCGTACGTAAGTTTTGCCCTCAGAACCAAATATAGTAAACTTGGACTCGTCACTGAAATGAACTGTATACCATTGCGCGTCAGTTCAAACAACATGTTCTCTTGCATACTCCAGGCGTGCCCTTTGGTTTCGCTTTGAAATGAGAGGCTTTGAAGCTGGAATACCGGCATGCAATCCTTTATTTAACCTGCGAGCAACCGTTTTCCTTGAGATCTTATTATCTTTCTCTTCATCAAATTTACGGGTAATTGATGTAGCAGTTTCAAAACATTTTTGTAGATATTCTAACAATTCTTCGATCTTCTCTTTGCGATATTTTTGGAGGTCTGCCGGTTTTTGGTTTTGCATCTAACGTTTTATCGGTTTTATACCTGCTAATTACACGATGAACGACACTTTTAGACCTATAAACAATATCAGAAATTTCTAAAATTGACTTTTTTTTCTTGATAGCGATAATGAGTTTTTTCTTCATAAGAGAGCATTTTGCGTGTAGAATTTGTCATATTGCTTAAAAATAAAGTACTAATGATAAATGAACTTATTGCTGAAAAGCTCCATCGAGTTTTTTAACAATGTAAATTAAAAGTTTATGCAAATTATTAACATTGTTCCTTAACTTTTGTCCAGTAGCTTATTTCCTTTGTTCCATTTAATCATTATTTAAAAAAAAAACTATTGTGTAAATTTTTGTAACTCTGTATAATATTTATGCATTACACCTTAATATTTATTCGGTAAAAATTTCATTGCTAATAATGCATTACTTTTTACTGTATATATGTACACATGTATGTATATACACACATATATAAACATATATATACACACACCTATATATATAGTCATCTACAGACAGACTTTTTCGCTGTCGATAGATAGATAGAAGACTGGACAAGAAAGGACCTAATCAAATTTTTTAAAGACTATAAACTAAATATTATCACCAATACTAATGCTAAAATCATCAATTTCCTAGACGTTACATTTCACCTGAATAAGGAGCTATAAAAACCATACACTAAAAATTTGCACAATCACAAATATGTCCACAGAAGATCTAGCTACCATAAAAGGATATTTGACAATTTGCATAAATCC
>OZ010585.1:109719829-109759829 GCA_963932145.1 Acanthosepion lycidas | reverse complement strand
AAAAATAAAATAAAATGGCAATATAAATATTTTTAAAAGGCTTAAAAATCTTAACTTTTATTCGCAAAGTTTAAACAGTTTTTCTGTATCAAGGTATTGTGAAAGAGCTGAATCAAAACGTGTAAATGAACATTTTGAAATTACTGTGCTTATATGCTGATGATGATAATAGCCAATAATGAGTATGTCGAAAAATATGTTTTCTAAAATAAATAATACGTTCATCATTAAGCTACAGACTTAACTAACTACTTATATTGGTTATCAAGCCTATTCTCCTTGTTTTTATTTATGTATTTGTAATTGTTCTTGGCTCGTTCAAAGGGTTTTACATGCACCACACGTTGTCTACTTTTACTTCCATAAGCTGCGAACTCTTTATAATTATTGTTAAACTAGATGTAAACGGAATCATTAAAAAACAGTTACATTCGCCTGAAAAGTTCAAGAATATTCGATAGAACTCGGGAAATTATCGTTGAAAACGGAACTCGAAATTTCTAAATAAAATTTCTTTTTTTTAAGCAAATCACTACTAAAAATATGGAATAAATTGTCATCTCGTTTAAAGAAACATCTCTGAAGTAAAACCAGGATTACTATAAAATTCGTCTAAAACCCTAAAGCGAGTTTGGTATATGCAAGTAAACGTCCTCGTCTAATCTGCTTCAAACGATATCATTATATTTTAATGCAAATTCGTAACTAGTGAAATAAAGTTTTAACTTATGACATTCACTTTATTTAAGAGAAAAACTATTCTTTTTAAATTAGGTATTATTCACAATGATCTTTTTAAAAGATCTGATACAAAGATCAACACAGTAGACGAATGAATGGTTAATAACACTTTCTATGTATTATAAGGTATGGTGGAGTAACGGATAACGGCTCGGATTGAGGAATGGAGTCGAATCCATTACATTCACTTATATGCTAATACCTTTGGGAAAGGTATGACTCCTATTCTTCTCCCCCAGGCTATGGGTAAATAGCAGGACACACTGAGTTCTATAGCCTTGGATGGTAACTGGTCTACCGCAGAAAGAAATCTGCCTAGTCTGTCACCTAAGTGTGTATCACTCATGAATTTGAAGGAAGAATCGAAACCAACATGATAATTCTTGAGCAGCCAACCAGTTAAAAAGATATTCTCTTCAATTAATAGGGATTTTTTTTACATATTTACTTAATACGCGAAGGTCCGAATCAGAGAAAGAGAAAGAAAATTTACATTGAGAAACACATACATTCAGTTTTATTAAGATAGAAATCCCATTGTGTATCGAGGAAGAAAAATCCCATTGCATATCGAAGACTCATGTATTATAAATGTAACATTTCAGTTGGTCTGATATCATTGAACTGCCCATTTTTTGAACGTTTTTATTTCAGATTGTTTTAGAAGAATTTATGCAAATGGGATCGTAGGGAGAGGCTAATATAAATAGTTCTCATAGTGTTGTTAAAAATCTTCAATACTTTCAAATTTCAGATGAATTGATGGTCTTTCCATTGCGATTCTGTACTTTTGGACGTTTTGATGGGCTTCCCTTTAAAACAAAATATGACAACAGCAGAACAAAAACTTACGGTCTATACCATAACCTTGAGAAAATTTAATTAAATCAATTTTTACCGGAAAACAATTCTTTTGGTGCAAGCAATTGTAAGCAGAGAAAACTCATTTGAGTTTGAGGTAAGATAAAATACTGTGTACGCAAGCAAAAAACTTCGTCCTCATAAAAATGCGCGTAAATAACAGGCAGCTTCTGACAAAATAGTTTCACAAATTCTTTTGTACAGTTTCATGCCAAATCAGAAAAATTTGAAACTTTTCGGCTTATCTCTTTCTTCTTCATTACACGGCTTTATCAACTACTGACAAGGTTTCATTCGACTAATATAGATTACAATCCAAAGATAGATAATAGAATTCAGTGTAAAGACTTGGGATAGATCGACATCTTTGCAAACAAACCAGAACATAATCAGATAAAAAAAAGAGAGGTGATGAAAACGTGAAACAAATGAGAAGTTCACATCAAGAAAGAAGACATTGAAAACTTCAAACAGAATTAGACCTGCAAACACAAGATTCTTAAGATATCAAATCTGAGGAAAATGAAATATAAAATTCTCGGCGAAAAAAATTTGAATACGATAAACATTTTTACTTTGAAAGTAAAAACATTAAAAGCCAAAAAAAAACAAAACAAAACAAAAACTGAATAGTAATTTAAAGAAAGTAATTATTAGTAAGAAAATAGGTGGGTTCAGGTATATTCAGATTTATATATCTTTTTTACAGACAAAAGAATAAAATAACTGAAAGATTTCTTTTCAAATTACTGCCAGTAAAGTGATTTTATTTGTGACTTAAATAAAGGTTCATTTGTTTTTAATAATGAAACTTAGCGCGTAGAGAAAAGATTAGACATTGTAGTAAAGGAAAACAAAAAGAAAAGAATAATCACTAATGTAAGAAAATGTATGTCTGGTTGTTAACAAAAATTTCTTTCTCAAGACGCGAAAAATAAATCGGAGACGTCAGAATCAAGCAAGTACTTCCAAATTTCGTTAGGAACAAAGACAAAAGTGCTGAAGTGCTATGAAATATCAGTCCTCCTATATGAGAGTGAATATTGAACAATTTCCTCACAGTTCTCCGACGCACTGTCGTTTATTTGGCATGGAACTGTATCTCCTCAGGTCCATGAACATTCCTGACTTTTCCGATAATACGATGAATATTCATGAACACTAGTATACCGAAAAAGTTTGAAAAACCAATAATATTTCTGCTCTTGTATATAAATACTTGTCACAAAATAAGATAATTACATTTGCCTAGATAAAGTCCCTTAGAGAACAAAACGCGTCGGCTCAAATAAGTTTTCCTTATATATATATATATATATATATATATATATATATATATATATACATATATATAAGGTTGGTGCAAAAATTTGAAAAACGTTGAAAAATACGTCAAAAAACGACATTATTTTTGCACCAACCTAATATATATATATATATATATATATATATATATATATATATATATATATATATATATATATATAAGGTTGGTGCAAAAATTTGAAAAATACGTCAAAAAACGACATTATTTTTGCACCAACCTTATATATATATATATATAAAATCATGCTGTAACATATACTTATCTGCCTTGAGTGCAGAATCCTTCCATAAAATTCATCATATACGTTTATATATTGTTCTCCCTTCTCTTTTTATAAACAAATCAGAGATAAGCATTAGTGTTTCATTTGCATAGTTAAATTTCACGCTTGATTTCACAATTGCAAAATGCATAATAGTGTTTGTATATTAGGCGGTTAATATATGCAAGATGAATAAAATTATGCCAATTCTACATTTTTATTGAATTTTATTTATTTATCAGGCGGATAATTTATGCAAGATGGATAAAATGATGCAGATAGTAAATTTTGTCTTATATTTCTTTTTGATTGTGAACCACAGAAAATTCTGTTCAGATCATGTTGAAGATCTTTGAAACGATTTGGAATGCGATGGTCCCACTTACTTTGCATAATGTTCTGACATTCTAAAAGAGAGTTGTGAACAATAGAACATTTTTTAAATAATACAATCATAAAACGTTCAATTAAAAAAAGGAACAAACTATAATAATTAATGTTTCTTGTTTCAGATCTGAGGAAAAATATAAAATTAATAAACGGGTCGAAAGTGGTCGGAAATTTTCCTAAAAATAAATAAATGATACCGTTTCTATGAGTCACCAAAATATGCGTGATACAATTTGACGCAATTTGTAAAGAATCATGAAATTATTACATGGAATTGGTAAATAAAGGAGTAGATTCTCCTAAGGAATGTTCCTCTTTACATCTTGTATCACTGTATAAATGTGTATACAGAGTGTTGCAGCAAAATCCGACACTTGTCAAAAAGAAAACGAAATAGGCAATAGAACAAAAGTTGTATATGCAGAAACCCGGAAGCTTAATTAGCAACAGTTAGAGGTACATACTACATTATTTTTCAATGTAACCGCCGCTGGCGACGACGACCATCCCAAGGCGGATGTTAAATGAGTCACACGCTTTGCCGACCATATCCTTGTCCATAGCAGCGAACACCTCCACGATGGCAGCCTCCAGAGAATCGACCGTGTTGTGGGCGTGCTTGTTGGTCTTGGCCTCGATCACGCCCCAGAAGAAATAGTCAAGGGAGCTGCAGTCAGGTGAGAAAGCCGGCCACAAATCAGGCGACCAGTGGTGAGGAACATTGTTGAGCAGCTGGGTCGTTTTGGCCTTACGTGCAGGAGCGGAGACCTTCTGGAAGACATAGGGGCGTCCGGTGGCGATCTTGTCCATCTTTAGCGCCTCCTGGTAGATCTCAGCGGTGACTCTCAGGTCCTTTCGAAAGAAGAACGGAGACACGACGTCCCCCTCGCTGCACACAAGGCCAAGACGATCAAGGTCTGTGCTGCTCAACAATGTCCCTCACCACTGGTCGCCAGACATGAGGCTGCCTTCCTCACCTGACTGCAACTCCCTTGACTATTTCTTCTGAGGCGTGATCGAGGCCAAGACCAACAATCACGCCGACAACACGCCGCTATGGACATAGTCGCCAAAGCGTGTGATTCATTTCGCGCCCGTCTTGAGATGGCCGTCGCCTCCGCCGGTGGTTACATTGAAAGTTAATGTAGTATGTAACTCCAACTGTTGCTAAATAAACTGTCGGGTCTCTGCATATACAACTTTTGTTTTTATTGCGTATTTCGTCTTCTTTTTGTCAAGTGTCGGATTTTGCTGCAGCATCCTGTAACACTTGAACGAGTTACAACTTGCATTTAAACACAAAGGGATTTCTACCGAGTGTTGTATTTTCATTTTGCGCATAAATTTCATTTAATTTTTTGGTCTTCCCGAGTTAGTCACATTACAAAAGGGTCGTAGTGTTTTGAAATTAACTCCCTTTGTTTATGTATGTATAACGAGGTGTAGCGGACCGTGGATTTACGTGTTGTTAAATCATGAACACGTGTGTAACTCTTGATAGAAGAGAGTCCACTACAAGAATATGACAGACTCAGAGATTGAATCCGCCATAAAGAAATGCAAAGAAAACAAACAAGACCGATAGATATATACAAGTATATGTATTAAACAATACGATTTACAGTAGACAAAGTCATTAACATTTGTCTTTGTGTGTGAACGTAAAGAGTTTATATTTTGGTGAATGTTCGTGCATAAGTGTATGTGTGTTTTATGGCGTCTTCCCACAAGTGGGCAAAATGCAAATGTCTGCGACAGATCAGATTTTTTAAATGTGTCCGCTGAAATGCAAAGTAAAAAGAGAACAAGGCCCACTATTTATAGTGTAAGGAGAGCGTCCTCTAACGAACAATTTGGACAATTAAGGAGAAGTTCACTCCGACACAGTTACTGAAAGTTTTTCGGCCAAACCCAGAGGTGTGTAGTCATTTCATTGTATCTTTAAGTTAGTTATCTGAACACAAAGATTTTCAATGCCACCATAAGGACCGACTTTTTCTAATATGAATTTTTCATATGGTGACCTCATCTAAAATGTACACAGAATGGCTCGGTTAAATTTTAATAAAGAAAATTAAAAAAATATATATATATAATTCACTGAATATTAACGAACGTTTATCTCAGAGTCTCAAACAATTATCGTGGCCATGTTGAGCCTAACCTAATGCCTATATGACGTATTTTCTGACTCCGTGTTCATCCGGTCGTCTAACGGAGTAACCTCGTTAGTATATAAAAAATCTTGACATTCCCGGCTCTTTTTCTTTCCAGATTATTTTTCTTTCAATATATTGTTACTCATAAGCCCAATGAAAATGATTAAATTGAAACAATATCGAGTAATCTTAGTGTATCCGTAAAAACTGGGAGAAAAAAAAACTTTTGCATCGAACCATTACATGCGATGAGAAATGTATACTCTTTGACAACCACAAAAGTGTAGGCCAGTGGTTAGATGTAAATGAATCACCAAAACAATACCCTAACCCACAGCAGCCTAAAAGGTTAATCGTTACTGTATGGTGGTCTTTCAAAGGGGTTATCATTATTCATTATTAACTTAAGGGAATCTAATGTCAGCAACCTCGTATTGTGAAGAAAGTGTGTGTGTGCCCGAACAATTGAAATATCCTAGACTTGTGAATAAGGATGGCTCAGTTTTGCTAACGGACAACACATGGCCGCACGCTTTTCCAAAAGCTGCATAGCCTGAATTATGAAATTTTGTCTCATCCTCCATTTTCATCTGATATCTCTCCTGCTGAATATCACTTATTTAAGCATTTTGAGCTTTTCATACGCAATAAAAATTCCTCAATAAGGAAAAGGTAATCGAAGCATTTGAACTGTTTATCACATCAAAGGATGAGAATGTTTTAAATATAGGATAATGAATTTAGTGGTGCGTAAGGGAATAGTCATTTATCAACGTGGTGCCTATTTCAACTAAATAAATTATTTATTTAACATTACAGAAGCAGTTTATTAATTTTTTTACAAAGGGCGTCATTTCATGTGTGACCACCTAATATTTGTCATCTGTGGTTGCGTAAAGGGATTAATATGATTAAGAATTGATTCATTGGAGGGGCATAAGTGCTCAGAATCATGATATCTTAATTGACCTGAGTGGATACTGACCATTGACTCTAGTATAAAATAAACAACGATCAAATACATCAAACAAGTCAATTCTATTTACTGATCTTACAAAGCTACAAGTTTTGGGTGACGAGTAGGTATCGAACCCATTATAGTAACAATAATATATTAGATTAGCTTGTTAATCATTGTTTCAAAGTTTCTATGATTTTGCTCATTGAAATCTAAGGTCTTATTTGAACCCAGCACACTTTTTCTCTCAAACTCTGCATTTGCCATCTTGTCGGCTTTATGAAAACGTGCACGAAGATAACCTATTTAACAAGGGCACAGATACTGCTGAAAAGTTGAATCAAACATTGATATGACGTGTTGGTGAGCTAAACACACTGCCTTACTAAATAAGCTGATGTGTTTTGTCGTTATGATTGTATACTTGAGAGAATATCGATTTGCTTTCCATTATACTTAGTTGTATTTTCTGTTTTTACACCACCGATCTTAAAGCAAACGAAATATATTTTCCTAATGTCTATTCACTGGAACATTTATTAAATTATGAACGCTGCTAATCTATAATTTAACTGCTAAGTGTTCTTGAGACTTTGCCAAAAGACTTTTAGTTAAGCTGGATACTAATTCTTTTTAGAAGTCCAAACTTTTAAACCAAAATGTAAGCTTATTTCTTTTTCTTAATTTATATTTGAATGCAAGTTGGATTTATATCAAAATGGTATATATGCATTAAGATTTACTTAGGTAAATCAAAATGGCTTTGTCCATGTCAACAATACTTAATCTATGAGTACACAATCTAATAGAAGGTCATTAGTTTTCAAAAGATTGTGTAGCAACCAGATTCGTAATTGGATAGAATAGCATGTATATTAAGAAACTGTGAATTCAGAACTTATACCTGACCCTCATTCGAACACTGATAGATTAATAAGTGAATTTATGATCAGAAAACATGTTACGAGATTTTTAGTTTGAGTTGATTATGTCCGAGGACTATTTTATATTTCTGTCGATTCCCTCTTCAATCATTCAATTATTTACAAGCAAAATCGGAAATACCATTTGTTGACAGAAGAAAAAGTTACTTGCACTAAGTCAAGTAAATACTATAATATTTTTGTGCTCACCGACATTGAAAGAAATGAACAAAGACCTAAGCAGTTGAACTCTTAAATTGAGGTGGACATGATCAAATTGGCTTCGTGTCAGCCTTATATGAATTCTATGTAATGTATTATGGGGCAACTTACAAAACCAATTCATGTACATTAAAGAAGTTAAAGGAAATAATATTTCCAACTATTTCTAAAAGTGTTATTACGAGAGTTGAATTTGCAAAGAATAACGTGAACAAATATATTGTAGACCACATAATTCTATTTGTTCAAAATATTATTATAAAAAAAGATTTGTCGTATCCTATCGACAATCTTTCATTTTTTAAAAAGCAACCGGAAAAAAAAAACCCAGCGATTATTGTAAAACTGATTCAGGATATAAAACGGCTTCAAAGCTCGAAAAGAAATTGATTCCGGAGCCCAGGTCGTGTAATGGTTAACAAGCTTGTCTCGCTAGAACAATTACGACTGAACAGTGAGTTTAATCTTCACTGAGTGCCCCATACTTTTGGCTTCGTGCCACATCTTAGAAAATCACCATTCATTCCGCGGCCTAGATGACTAGGATCAAAGTGTAGTATCTGTTCTGACATCAAGCGCACGACTCCAGTCAGCAGCAGTTCCAGACAGCCACACATCAACGATATACGATAAACTCTCCTTTTCAGGACAACAATACTCACCGGCTCCAAATTTTTAACGACTACAAAAACTGTCTTACACAGGACAACGCTCTTCTCACCCTCTACATTAACATGCAGAAAAAATTTTGCCTAGTGTACAGTAACCTTATTTTTGTTGATGCATTTTGGAAATGTGTTTTTTTTACACAAATCTTCGTTTTTGTTTTGTTTTTTGTCCTCCGTCATTCAATTTCAAAACGTTTATTATAAACCAGCCGAATAATATGTGATTGAGTAGATGTTGTCAGTAATAGTTTAATGTTTCCTCTTATACTTAAAAACCTTTAATATTTATCCCATTTTATATTAAAAGATTGATAGAAAAAGTAATATGCATAATTTCCAAAGCATTGATTTCCGTCAAATATTTCGATTCTAATTATCATTGGACTATTCGATGTTTTCGATATTTGACATCCACAAATCTAACCTTTTTAAAGGGGATATATTAAAATTCTCAGGAAATTAATAGGTTTTCTTTCAACTTATGAAATCCTAACAGATGAAACGCATCACAAAAAATTCTTACCAGTTTCTCATATTTTTCTACATATATATATGTGTGTGTGTGTGTGTGTGCAACTTGTATTTTTTTTTTTTACTGCAAATTTTTTGTGCGCTAGATTTACCTCCCTTGTTTCACCGGTGGCAAATTTAGGCCTTGCTTTTGTCATAAGTTGTTTATTATAAGATATTTGAATCCGGTGGTAAACGCGAATAAAGAAATGTGTACTCGAAAGAAAAATGTACAACACTAATAAATGGAAAATCATAGTTATGAATTCGACTGAGGAAAGATGTGGAATAGTAAGGTGTTAAAACATATCAATTTTATATCCCGTCAAAATGTCGGCATGAGTAAAATGGTTCATTTATAAACTGATGAAAGTAAGATTGATTTTAACTTAGTAATTCAACTTTACAGGTTTCTAATCAAAAATATTATTTAATCTAAAAAAGAAATAGCCTGTGGATAATGTTTTCAAATCAGGTTTTGCGGACTAATTTTTCATTGAATCTGGTATTTCAGTTGACTGTAATAAATAAAACAAAGTCTACCATTTCAACAGCCAAATCGTTTGTATATTACAATGAACATATATTTTCATCTACTCTAAATTTATATCAATAACTGCACCTATGTAACTGACCAAGAGAAAAACTTCGTCTTGTAAATGGAAAATGATGAATTATAGACTTGCAGAGTCATTCTGTCTTTTTCATCGCTGCTCTCTAGACGTCTTTATCAAATCAGTTTGGTGCCTTAATGGTCATTTTGTAAAGATTAGTGCATACACACTGACATTACAATATTTTATATTCGTATACAAATATACAAAAAATAATTTACAATTGTGTACAGTCTGCATAGTAACATAAAAGATTTACTACCAAGGATTTTGTTGGTTTAGGCAAATTATCATATTGTCTGCAATTTCTGCAGGGTTAGTATAAATTCAAGAATTTTACAAAAAGCCCAAAAGACAATAATTCATATTGCGCCTTTTCTCTATTCAAATCGTTTTTCATTCAAGTAAAATCTGCAATACCTAACAAATGATACATGAGATTTTACAAACTGTGACCTATTAGATTCTATTATTTATTCTTTACCATAAATTAAGATAATAAACTCGAAATTTATAAAAATGGAAATGTATATATTTATTGTAAATCAGTATATTTATTTTTGTAGTTACACTTATGATAGAATAGCAGCAATCGCCTTTTAATTCGCGTCTGCGATTAACGTTACTTATTTTTGTGGATCAATTTTTTATCATTGTTTTGTTCTTCAGTATTTTTTTAGGGTTTCAAAGGTAATTATTTATTTTTGTGTCCAGCTAAATTCATTGTTCTTTTTGTTTAATTTTGTAAATAACTCTATTATGTCCGCTTCATCTTGGTATGCATTTACTATAAAAATTTATTAGCCCCAAAAAGGATTCTGTTTTTTTTTTATTTGTTGGAGCAGCTATTTAATTATTTAATTTTAGCTTATCATTAGGTGACATGCTTTCTTTTGATATTTGAAATCCTAAATCTGATATCTTCTTACAGTCAAAATTACACTTGTCATGCCTCCCTTTTTTAATCTCACTAAAATTTGCTCTGTTTTATATTTTAATTCTTCTTTAGTTCTTGCCCCGACACATAAATCGTCCTGATATTTATTTTTTATTTTTCCTAATAAGACTCTTTCAGTTGCATTTTGAAAAATATGGCTCGAAGTCTTTACCCCAAACGGTAGACGAGTCCATCTTAGTAAGCCTATAGGGGTGTTTATCATGGAGATTTCCTTGAATTTCTCGTCAATTTCTATTTGGTTGTATGCTGCCTTGAGATCAATTTTTGCAAAGTGTTCCATTTGTGCTAACTCGTGGCTCGCAGTTTCGATATTTGGCAAAGGATAAGCGTCTGAACATATCTGGTGATTTACTTGTAATCACCACGAATCCTTAAATCTCCATCAGGTTTCTTTATCGCTACTATCGGTGACGCCCAATTGCTACCACCTTGAGTTACTTTTTCTAGTAAGCCTTGTTGTATCATTTTGTTTAATTTGGCTACTACCAAATGTAGGATATCAATTGGAACTTTTCTTGACTCTATATATTGTGGGTGACAATTTTCTTTTAGTCGGATTCTTGCTTTATAGCCTTTCAATAATATTTCATTTTCTTCTTCCATGGAATTGATTAGTCTTGCAGTATCTACTTTTAATACATCAATTCCTAGTAATCCGTGACCTTTTTCACATTCTACAACTGTAATGGGAATTATTTCAAAACGCTAGTCGGTTTCAAAATTGCCTTGAAATGTACCCATTATTTTTACAGTCTTTCCATCAAATTGCTTTAATTGGATGATGCTTTGTTTTGTTTTTGTTTTTTTTAAATTTAGGTCGTCCTAATTTTTTCCAGAAATGTTTTGATATCAACGTGACTTCACTGACTGTATCAACTTGCATGTTAAATATCTAATCATTTATCCTTATTTTTTCTATCCTTTTTTGTGTATTCATTATAAATATTTCCGCTTCGTCGTCGGAGGAGGTTTGTACTTTTTGTACTCTTTGTATTTTCTTTTCGTATTTGCATACGTTCTGAAAATGATCTATTTTTGCAGTTTCAGCATTTTTTTCATAGAGCTTCACATTAGTATTTTTTTCTCTCGTGATTTTTTCCACAATATCTACATTTAATTATGAATTTGGTCATGCTTTTCCTGTACATCTAGAATTCTTCTTTTGATTGATTAAATTCTCTAATCGACTCTAATTGTTGCAAAAACTCGACGCTAGCTTCCAAACACATGCTATTACTCTGTAGACATTCTAGTATTTTTCGTTTGTGGTTTTGGTCTTGCAAGCCTTCAATTATTCTGAGAAGGATTAATTCATCTTCTATAGACATGTCAGCCGAACTCACAACTTTTCAAATACACAATACTTAGCTCGGTATTTCAATCTATGTAATTATTGTATAATGGACACATTGGGTGCTTGTCTTGGCTTTAAAATCTTGATTATCAATGACCAATCTTTTCTTTGGTCTTATGTTCTTTTTTTATAATTTTAATAATTTCTTCAAATTTATTTCTTCTAATTCTCTCGAGTAAGAAATTGTCGAAATTTTCTTCTCAGCTTCGCACCCAGCGGTAGCAAGAAATAAATCGGTTATCTCGTTTTGTCCTCCGTCGGTCTTTGCAAATGCAGCAAAACTTCTTATCCATGTTTCTATGTGTTCTGGGTCGTTCAGCGTATTTAACGATTCTATCGGCGACGCCATTGTTATGTTTTGCATATTTCTCTGTGTAGAAGCAGTCGAAGCACAGTTTTTCGTGTCCTGAATAGTAAACGGGTTTGCTAGGCATAATCCCTATGTTCACCAGTTGTTCTCTATTTATACTTATCTATCTAATTTACATACGATACTACAAGAACACTTATACATATTCATCAATTTCGCCGAAATGTCAGGTAAGCTCTGAAGGACGCAAAGTGACACAATTCAATGTCTAATAAAAGGAAGTGAGGAAGTGATATTCTTGATTTATTATTTAAATTATTTTAGTTTGGGGTTAATTTATGTCTTATATATTTGAAACAGCATGAGGTTATTAATTTAACCGTTTTCTGTTAATTTGTTAACATTTTGGCTTGAAAAATGGTAAATCTTTCAGGAATGGAGATATTGGAAAAATCCGGGGCGCAGATTTATATTTTGATAAGATTCGATAGCAGCACGCTCGAGAAATTTCCTTCAAAGTAAGTTACTTTCTCTTTTAATGTGTCATATTCTTTAGGTCAAATTTGTGTTTGAACTTATATCTGTTTATAATTAACGCGTTTGATAAATTGTTGTGTATAACATCCTTTTTGTGTTCATTAATACTTATTTTTGATTTCTGCAAGTTTCACCAATGTTTTGTGAGGAGCAGTTCAGAGTATATATATATATATATATATATATATATATATATATATATATATATATATATATATATATATATGCTTCAGAATTATTATTATAGTTATTTTTAGTTCTGACTATATCCATAATAATTCGGATGTGGTTGTAATTATTTTGATGATGATTTAATTGCATAAATTGTTTCGGATACTGGGTGTTATAGTATTAGTAGGTAGTATTATGCGTCTGTTCTTGTCTACTTTGTTGTTAATAATGTTAACTATTTTGCGGTCGTATATTTTAAATGATATTCTCTTAGCATTGTGGAGGAAATAATGCAGATATTAGAGGATTATGAAAGTGTTTTCTGTCTATATTTGGATAAATATTGGGAGCTTCAGAATATTAGTGCTTTTATATAGAATCCTATTAGGATCATGATACAATGGTGAAAATAAAAATTAACGAGGTCCTTCTTGTTGGTAGATTGTCTGTAAAATTGATGTTAGTTATTATTTCTGTGCAGCATGATATCTCGGAAGGCGAAAGTGTTAGTAGATTAAAATGTAAAGTTCGACGTTATTAGGTTTGTTGACAAGATCGGGTAAAATTATGTTTTGTGGATATATTAATAGAGAAACATCTATGTATCTGAAATAAAAATTATGTGGTAAAATATTTTTGAAGAGAGACAAGCCAAAAAGAGACTAAGAGGATATATATATATATGTGTGTGTGTGTGTGTGTGTGTGTGTGTGTGTGTGTGTGTGAGAGAGAGACAAAAAAAAAAGAGGTGGATTTAGTAATCAATAGTGCTAAAGAATTAGGATGAAGGTGCTAATTACTTTGGTAGAAGGGATTCCGGAGTAATTCCAGAAATAAGTTGTTGTTTTTTTCTCTTAATAATTGTTTCTGGGGTTGAGTTATTAGTTAATTACATGTAATAATTCCAAAGTGATTAAGAGACGGATTCGTTAAATAAAGTTTGTGATAAATGGCAAATTGGATTTTTGGGTGGTCTGAATAGCGGAATTCAACCAGACGGGATAAGTGGTTTTGGCAAAATTTAAGTATACTTTGTCTACGGAAGATCCAGCAGGAGGTCCGAACCCGATTTTAGTACCTCTTGAAAACTGGTTGCCCGTGGAGATCCGGAGATTAGGCGGAAACACATGGTGGTCCAGGCGATTTGCGTATTAAAATTCGGGCGCGGTGCCTAAAGATGGTTCAGCTCCGCCTCTCTCTATATAAGCTGCCCGCACCGTTGAGTTAGTCAGTTGAGTTCGGAGTTCGGAGATCAGAACGCGGAAGAGGCGGCTTGTTGGAATTTGCTGGTCTGGTCTGTTGGTTGCCCTGTGTCAAGAAGACCGATCCGAACCAAGAGATCGAAATAGAACCCGTACGAATCCAGATAACTTCGTCAACAAGGCTGCGAGAAAGCAGACTGCAATATCGTAGGGTGCAGACGAAGATCCACGAATTACTTCCCCTAGATCGGCCGAAATTGCTTAGGCAGAAATTTTCCTACTTTCTCTCTGTGACTTTCCGATCCAAACGAATGGATCTCGTTACATTTTGTACTCGTGTAAATTCTTCGGTAGAGACATAAAAAAACAGTGGCCTAAATAGGGCTCTTTGTACCGAAACAGGAGTTGCTTCCTTTTTTTCTTTTTCATGTGTTTGCAGCTACGATAAGAAACTTTTCCTGCATGAATAGTGATTTCCATTCAGCGAAATACCCATCCATTTCCTCCCCTTCCCACCGGATCGTTCTGGGGAGATCGATACACTGCTGTTCGGATCAAGAATTGACAATGTGTCGAATAGTGGTGGTTCCTTCAGTTCACCGGAGGAAGATCGGGTGGATTTCTTTTTCGGCCAGAACCACCGGGGAGACAGGACAGAACTGCAACCGGCAGGATTATTACGTTATATATATATATATATATATATATATATATATATATATATATATATATATATATATATATATGAAAGAGAAACCGCAAATGTTTTTTTATAATAATGTGGATATTTTTTTATATATATTATACTTTATTTTCCATATATTTTGCTATATGTATTTCGGGTCTTGTGACCATCAGCAGGCAAAGAATGGTTATTTACACATATTATTTAAAGTAGTTAATGTTTTGTTATGTTTAACCATATTTTTTTTTGTTTGTCGTAATCCAAATTCTTCTTGGACTAGCGGAAAAATATTCCTTTTCTTAAGGAGTAATAAAACAGTTAGGATTGATCAGAGAAAGGGGACGGAATGGGATTATTGCTCTTATTTTTTTTATCTCATCTGTATCTTTTTCAACCTTTCTCCATTTTTGTGTAATGTGTGTGTCTGTGTGATAAGGACTTCCGAATAAACTTCATCCCAAAAGCGAGCAATTTTTACGGACTACCGAAAATTCACAAATCCAGGGAAATAAAATCTGAATGTATTAACATCCCAAACCCAATAACCATATGTTCAGAGACATAGTAGCAGGACCAGCCTTGCCCAACTAGCAAACTCAGTAACCTAATAGACACAATGCTACAACCATTTACCGAACAGATATATAGAGAGAGACGTTATCCATCTCCTTAATTCCATACCACAAAAAATATATTCGGGTACACTCATGGAAATATTTGACATTAGTAGCCAACATAACTCATGAATTAGTTAAACAGGCAATCACATTTTGAATTGAAATACACTTAAAAAATACTACATCTCAGGTTTACCAAGGAATTGATTATCGGCCGTATAGACATAATCCTGAACAACAAGAGTTTAGAATTTGACAAAAAAAAAACCTATATCCAAACCCTAGGTACGGCGACTGGAACGAAAACGGCACCAACATATATCACCCTAACCTTAGTTTACCTATGAAAAGATAGAGTAAATATATAGGGAATTTATGAAAACCTACTTCAATAAATCTTGGAAGAAATACTTAGATGATTGCGTTATCTTCTGGAAATCCTCATTAACCAGTAAGACAATCTATTCCAAAACTAGAATGAAACAGCCTGTCGCCTCTGAGTGTTGACTTCAATGTCTACTTTTATATTTACATACGCTCTATCTCTGATATTGATCACTTTATCCCATAAATATAGCACACCTTAAAACTATATATATATATATATACAGAACAATACTTTGGCGAAAAGGAACATAAATCAACGTTTTTCTTATCATTTAGAATCTTTGCCAGGCGGAAATTGCGTCGAGACATGATAGAAGAATAAGGAAATCTATTTACAAAACCGTCAAGATTGTCTTTTGACAAATAGAAAAATTCTCTTTTCATTCTGTATCTATAACATTTTATATTGCTGTATAATACTTCTGGTATTCTTTATATCGGTCTCATTTGTTTGTAATCATCAATGGCAAGAGCAGATGTTGATAGTTTCCAGATGATCGAAACAGTGAAAGACTCTACATAGAGCTACAGGTTAAAAGACTGAGACAAAAAGCGGAGATTAAACGTGTTCCTGTTTTAAATCAATCCTTCTAAAAATTGTGTTTCCTGTTGCCATTTCGTTTACTTCCGTTAATTTTTACATTTTCCTTGTATTTTTTTTGTTTTATCTACTTGTTTTCCACTATTTCTTTTTTAGTTTCTTTTTTTATGATTAAAAGATTTATTTACTGAAAAAAAGTTTGAACAAAGTAACTATAAACAATTTTTTCTATCCTCTGCCAGCCGTACTGATGGAGAAAGCATTACCTCGAACCATGGCCAGTGAGGCACGCTGCAAGAGCCACTCCATTTCGCGAGGATCGTCCCATAATCGAGATGCAATCCTCCGAAGGAACGCCATAGAACGAGGGCCAATAACCCCTAAAGTCTCCACTGCCACATGAGTAAAAAAAAAAATCTATCAGCAAGAGAAGAATATTTAACTATATTTTTTATCTCTGCGTCCCGGGCGACGGACCCCGGCTCAACCGCAGACCTGATCAAATTACCGGCCGAAAATGTATCCGCACAGGTCGCATCCCAAATCAACGACTTCCCTATTTTAAAAGGAAAAATAGTAATGCCATCCGACCCCTTTCCATCACCCCGGCCGAGACCTCCAGATTCGATTTGTGAAGAATAGTGGTGGTTCTTTCAGTTCACCGGAGGAAGATCGGGTGGATTTCTTTTTCGGCCAGAACCACCGGGGAGACAGGACAGAACTGCAACAGGCAGGATTATTACATTAGATATATATATATATATATATCAGCTGCATTCAAACCTCTTCTGATGATGTCGTTTATTGCTGCATGCTGTGGAAATCGACCGGCACTACGACGATAGGAGTGAGGATACAAACCAAACTCATCGATGGAGGCTCCACATCTGCATCTGTGACGCTCACATAATTTGAGTCCAAGACGGATCCCGAGTCCGACTCGAGTGCACTCATCATCTAGAAGGGTATCGGTAGATGAAGAGGGCACTGCGTTGAGCCAGGCGCCACTAATGGTTGTGAAGCAGATAGTAGACAGGCGAGGCGATGCTGATCCAGAGAGAGCCTCAATTTAGTAAAATTGGCCTCACATTTTATTTTATATCAGGGTTTTTGATTTGATGTGTCTAGTGGGGTAGAAAGTAATTCTTGGGCCCAGACGCAGCAAGCTTGTTCGAAAGAACTACCCGAAAAACATTGAGACGACCCACCGAGTATGTCATCAATTAATTCGCAACTGGACGAAAGTGAAGAAAGATATGCTGGAATGGCTAAATCTACCGCTGATCGAAGGCCCAGGCCCCTCCGAAAGTCAAAGGGAGCTTTGCCTGCCTCCAGCCTGTGTTGTCGAAATTAAAATTTTAGTTTCTGTCTTGACCATCTTTTCTGACGTCAGTTTGGAACACCTTCTCATTTTTGTTATCTTAATAATATGATTTCTCTCTTTCCTCATTCTATTCTTTCCTCTTCTTCTTCTCTATTCAACATTCGCCTCTACATAATCTATTCGTTTCTTATTATATTCCGGATCAGAAACACATCTTCAGTTCAACTCTTCCCACCATTCTTTGCACCCACCAACAATTACAACATCCTGTCATTTCCTACCAGGTTCAAATCCAAGGCTGTTATACCATTTTTATAGACTAATCGAGTCAAGCTTTTAGATAAATTCCGGAATCTCCTAATGCACAATGTTAAATTATTTCACGCATATATTCACAGAGCCAGCCATAAATTTTACTGATTAAAATGACATCTTTCAAAAATTGTTGCTAGTTTGTCATTTCTAAACTCCAGTCCAAAAATGTGAATATTGATAAAATCAATAATACTCAAGTCAAATATTTCTGACCATCTTCGACTATTCATTGTTTTATCACTTTATGCACTTACCATTGAAATAATTGTTGCAGCATTGTGTGACATTTCTACTGCATATTTAAGTAAAAGAATACAGGTTCCATAGCTTTGTTCGCTTTCAAAATAAGCATTCATAGCTATAAATATGGAACGGCCTTCCCTTATTCTCAATCAAACTTGGCTTGTGAAGCTCATAGATTAAATCAAGATCTAGTGCTGCGTAATAAATATCTAAAGTCACTGAGCTTAAAATGTTTCTTTTATATTCTTCCTATGTGAAAATAATGGATATTGTTCGTATTCTTTAAAGTTTCATGAGACAAAATGTTTTCACTTGTCATCGATTATATTGACTGATATTATGATCTCGAGTCTAACACAGTTTTTCCCTCAGAAAAGTTTCCGCACTTTACCAGATTACTAGAAAATATTAAATTAGTATTCAAATGCGAACGTAAGCTGTTACAGTAAAAAAAAGTCATACTGGTATTAAATAGGTTTAAGATTGAAAGATTTGACTAATAAATCATTAAAATTGTATTTTTCAGTGCGTCCACGTCGCCATCGAATGTGATACAAGGTCAAGGTTTAAAGCTGGTTTAACGGCAATACCGTAGAAAAATTGACTAAGCCCTGTCAGCAAATTACCCTTTGGGGAATCGTCATGGCAATAAACCCAGCCCCCAAGCAGAAAGAGAGATAGTGTTTGATGGGAAACCTCCCCCCCCCTGCTACCACACTACCAAGGCTTTGGCTTAAAATTTTTGACACTCCTCGACCCCCGAAGGTGCTTAGAAAAATACAATAAATCATTCAAATTTCAGTGATGTGTAATATTTTGAAAAACAAAATTTAAAATCTCATTTCTTACATAGTATTTCACTAATCGTTATTCAGTTTACATCAACTTTGTATCCGTTTCGTTTGTACTATTTACATTGCTGGGACTGTTGTTCTCATCTTTATTGTCACATTCACGACATTTCGGCCGTTGTACGCTCTGGTCTTCTTCAGGATCTGTCTATCATTGTTCGGACTGTTGTTCTCTCTTTATTGTCATATTCACGACGTTTCGGCTGTTGCATGATCCAACCTTCTTCAGGTGATTGGAATTTCGAACCTAACCCTTTATTTCGTCCACTAGGGTAGACTGTGCCATGTCTTTTCCAGATATCTCAGTTTCAGAGTCTCTCATGTTCTTGCAAGAAGAGGATTCACGTTCGAAAAACGCTATCAAACAATTTTATGCCTGAAAGTATTAGTTTCGTATGCTTGTCTTTAGAACGATAACGTCACACACTTAGTGATTCGACCATCAATACTGGCAGTTTTCAAACTAAAAGCCTGGTACTAAACATATTTCGAAGTTTTTTTGTAAATAACTTAGTGAGAGTTTCTTTGATTTCTTAACGAGTTGTAATGATCTATCATGGTAAAGAATCAATTAATATAAAATAGATCCAGTAACTTTTATCGATTAATCCAAGACTAATGTATGAAGAGTAATTACATGCAAAATTCCATCAGAAATTGAAATATTAAATATTAAATCCGCAAAAACTACTTCGTATAGATCAGGGTTTTTTTCTGGTTTCACATCAATTAATTTTTCAAAGAATTGTTGCTTAAAGACCTTTTTATGAATGATATTTAGTCAATATATGGATCATACAGAAAATCTGTATAAACTAAAAAATCAGTCGGACCAAATTGAAGATACGCATAATAAATATGTTTGCATAAATAGAAGGTTGCATGAAGAAAAATTGCCTTATATATATGTATGTATGTATGTATGTATATATATATATATATATATATATATATACTATATAACATTCATCAAGAATTAATATATGATTGTACATTTGCGTGTTGAAATATATGTGTATGTAGTACACATTTTTGTACATTACATACCAACGTAAAATGGATCGAATTATGCTCGGCCTCACCTTATGTGACAGGAAGCGCAAAACCTGGATTCAACAGCAGGCATAATCGAGGCCATCAAGAAGAGCAAACATAGATGGATTGGACACGTCTCTCGTCTCAGAGATGACAAGTGGACTGTTAGAGTGAACGAGTGCATAACAAAGCAATGATAAAGAACTAGATGGTGACCAAAGGCAAGATGTTGCTAGAATACCTCAGTCCTATGTGGCCCAGTATGGTCAGAGTTAGGAATTGGTGGAATCAATCAAGGAGATTGCGAGACAGGAGGATTTCTAACAGGAATGAGAGGGTCATGGATTTTGTAGCGTACATTGACGGAGTCACAGACGTGTATATAGGCATGAATACTGCCTTTATAAGTAGAATTTGCGTATGTATTTGTGTGTGCATATGCAGCTGTGGCATATTTACAACAAAATATATCAGTTTATGCAAATCTGTAAGTAGCCAACAACATTTGATTTTTTTTTTCTATTTTGTCTGTAAATACAGCAAAGTGCGTTTTCAGATAATTGTCTATCTTAACCCTTACGTATCACTTGAAACAGACTCAGTATTTTTGAGCCAACGTGGAGGAAACAGGGTGACCCTAAACACCGAACGATGTCGGTTAATAGCTGTCAGAAATGTACTACGTCCTTATAAAACAAATTAATAATATTTTCGACGGATAGATATGTGAGTGGATCAAATAAGCATAACTTTTTTTTTTACTACTTTAAACCACTTATTTTTTTTATGCTGCAAGGAAATATCTTGCCAAACCATGAAACGTTCAGTTGTTTTGTTAATACGTTTCTTGTTGTTCATAACGTCCTGTTAATGATGTAAAAATAATAAAACGTTAACAAAATTATCCGCAATTATTTGTTTATTAATGAAATCTTTATTGGCTGCAAGGCAGTTCTTTCTAGATATTTGTCTTCGAAGCAAAGAGTAAACAAGTTGTTTTTTCTAATCAATATGTTGTTTCCGAGGAATATACCGTTGAGCTATTAATAAAGATCTTAGACTCCTGATTAGCCTTATTATTAAAATATATTATTTGTGTCTACGAAAAGGCAAGAAGGCCTTAGCAAATTTTCATATTTTTGAATTGGTCAATTTCTAAATTATAATGTTTGAGGCAGCTCGAAATGTCGTCTGTATCTGAACTGAAACAGGATTTAAAGTTTTCAAATGAGCACTCATTTTTGTTTGATAATATTTTATGACGGTATTGAAATATGTATTACCAAATAAATATCATCATGAATAGTTGTGTAGATTGATAAAAAGAAAGTGCCTATCTGAATTGAAGTAAGAATAAAAGATATTAAAGTCGTTTAAAAGAAATTACAAAATCTCCTACAGAATGTAGCGACGGAAAGTGAGAAGAAGAGACTAAACATAAACTACAAGACAAAATGAATGGTCATCAGTAAAAAGATGAGCCCAAAATGCGATTTGAAGGTCGGTAACACTAGAATCAAGCATACGCAAAAGTTTAAATATCTGGGAAGCGTCTTGACAGAGGTCGCTAAGTGTGACACTGAAGTCCGTAGACGTATTGGGATAGCCAAAGACATATTCCAAAAGCTGGGCAGAGTATTGCGAGACAGGAGGATTTCTTTGGTAACAAAGAAAAGAATACTGAGCTGTTACGTGACATCTGTCCATCTTTACGGCAGCGAAAGTTGGACGATTTCCTCAATGATGTAGAAGAGACTCGAGGCGACACAGATGTGGTTCTACAGAAAAGTATATCATGGGCCGAGCGTGTAAGCAACAATGAGATCTTAGAGAGGTTGCAAACAAGGAGGAGGCTTATACTTAATATCAGGAAGAGGCTGCTGAAGTTTCTGAGACACATGATGAGGAAGGAGGGCCTGGAGAATCTGATACTCACTGGTCGAATAGAGTGAATGAGAGACAAGGGAAAACAACGCGTGACATACCTGGCGGACTTAAGCTAGTGAATGACAGAACGTAATCAGGGGGAGAAAGCAGAGGGATGGAACTTGTTGAGAGCTGCAATGGATAGACGGAGGTGGAGAGCCATGATCGCCTACGCCCTGAAAGAACATGGCACATAAAAAGAAAGAAGAAATATGAAATAGTTGAAGATTTCTTATATTCGAAACTGTCTAACTTAGAATAAGCGAAAAATAAATTCGTGTTTTACTTAATTTAGTTTGATACAAAGGGAAGATTTTATCTCTTTGAAAATAAAAACAATTACAAATCTCTGTTCACTGATAAAAACAACTAACAATGAATATTTGTGCTCGAGTTTAATAATATTTCCATGGCGATTTCAAAATAAAACATCTACATGAACAAAGCAGAATTTTCTCGCTTCAAATAAAATATTTCTACTGTTTACATGAAAAATGTGTTCCAGAATATTCCAAGAACTTACTCATTGAACTTGAACTAACAACCAACAAAACAAGTTTTATTCTCTGTCTGAACAATTATTACATAAATGCAGTTTCTGCACTCTACTGAATAATGGTTCATGGAAAAATATGCGCGATTCCAAATGGAGGCCCAGCGTCATTGCTGATAAAACTTCGTTCGTGCGAGCACACACTTGACATGACCAAACCGCTGATTTTCTTTGAAAAGCTTTCAACGCCCCAATGAATTACGTATGTAATATATATATATATATATATATATATATATATATATATATATATATATATGTATGTATGTATGTATGTGTGTGTGTTTGTGTGTCACTATCTTTCTCAACAATGATCATAGCAATGTCTGGTTTACACTTACACGTATTAAGGGAAAAAAAGAAGCTTTGGAGGGCCGTCAACACCTGGGTTCTAGCGTGACATGGAAATTAAGGAAGGAAGGAAGCATCTGAATCAAATAGAAAGTTGGATATTTGCTTAATTAGGAAAAGAATAAGACAACAGATTACTAAATAAAATAAAATTCATTTTCACTGTTCTGCAAGGTCATGCTACAATTAGACATTGTAAATTATTTAATATTATAAACATCGTAAGCGTGTGCATTTTTCTAGTATGGTGATTTTTCTATGCGTAGTTTAAATATGACACAAGGCCGCAAGTATGGGGAACCTAATGAACAGTTTTTTAGTGTGAATGAAATTCACTTTCACCTTTTAATCCATGTTTTAATCAAGCGTGTGGAGTAACGGATATCAACACACCTACAGTGGAATCGGCCAGTCGATGTTCGATTACGGCTTCGTCCTTTGCGTTCATTTTGCAATCATACACTTAGGGAAAAAACATGAATGCGTTTCTTCTCTAATAGTAATTCTCGCAAAAATAAAGAAAAGGAATTTGTGAAAAGCAATGATCGCTTACGCCTTGAAGAAAGTATTTTATTTTAATAAAAGAGTAATAGCCAAAACCGTACCCGGAATTTAAATCAGGCATTGCCCATCTAATACCTTGTGTATACAGTGTAACTATTGCGTTTCATTAAGAAATTATTGTTGAAGAATTTTTATCGCTTGTTTTTAGATTCAAAATCCGGCTATCTGAACCAAATTTGTATCTATTAATTTGTCGCTTTGACACAATCTCAACTTTACATGGGTGTTATATTTTTGAATATCAGTGCTACAAAACTTTCCAATTAAACCAGGAACTAGAATTATATCTACTTTGATTCCTGTGAAAATATGAACTGCTTTTGTTATTCTCATCAGTGCCTATTACATTATCATTATTATCACATGTGTCTAAATAATGAACAGAAATAAACAACGGAGACATGAGGTGTCAGATAATTAAATACGATGATAATTAAATTCAACGGTTCAATTTCCCATGCCTGTTCTCTGATCGATCTGTGGATGAGATAAATATTTCAAAAGATCGTGGAATTGAATGTTATTTTATATGTGTCGTGCTATGCAACGTTGGCATAAAATTGTATCGGTGGAGCGCCTAACGAAAAACAAATTTATAATTTTTTTACACTCGTTATTCCATATGACTAGTAGTATGGCTGACTAGCAATGAATTCGTAAAAAGTCAAATATAAAAATTTAAGTAAATATCTACTTTAACGAAGTTGGGCCTGTTCTATGATACTATGATACTAAATCAGTTGAATATTTTTATTTTTATTCTTATGAAATTGCATTTTAAATAAAAATTAATCGATGTTTGGTGATAAAAAGGTTCTTATTCAAAGCAAAGAAAAATTTACATTTTAATTTTTTTTTAAATTGTGCGTATGCGAGTTAAGACACGAGTCTATAATGTTATAAAATCATTTTCTGTCTATATTTCTGAGATGAGGTATTATGTACATTATTTACATTATTCGGACTATTGTCCTTTTCTTTTTTTCCAACCACCTGAAGATAGCCGGAGCGTACAACGGCCGAAACGTTGTAGTAAATATGGCGACAAAGATGAGGACAATAGTTCGAATAATGTAAATAATGAAATCATTTTGTTTACACAAAATTGGATCTTTCGATATTTGCTTTAATAATGTTTTAAATATACAATATTATCTTACCCTCTAAATTGATATTTACATCATTAATTATAAAATATTTATTTTACAAAACAGAAATATTCAGAATTCTTTTAACTCACTACATTATTTTAATTAGTACATTATTTATTAGTTTTGTTAATATACAAATTCCTTCTCTATTGAAGATCAAATCTCTAGTTACAAAGTCGTTAATATTATTGTAAAAATAATCCAAATGGCGGGGTTAGAGTCTCCAAAAATGGATCACGTGACAGATTTTTATTTAAGAGATACCTATTGTGTAATAATGCCTAACACAAAGATAAGTATAATTGTTATTATACTGAGTTTAATAATATATTTACAAATTTTGTGGTAATTATAACTAGTCTGAAGGTAACACAATCTAAATGATGGTATATGATTCAGACGACCATATAAAAGAGTGTAACAACTGTTAAAATAAAACGTTTTTATTCCTAACAATAAGTTATGTCATTTTTCAGTTTTCACACTTTCATGGAGAAATAATGAGTTTTTTTTTATCATTTCACCCCGAGAAAGGTAATAAAGCCGTAAGACTCATGGGAGTTACTGACCGTGAGAGAATATGAGAAACAGAAAATATTATTAAGGGTAGATAACAATAAAAGACAAGAATTAAACGACGAAAGATAAAGATTGACAATGCATTTAAATTTTTGATAAGTAAAGTTGACTGGAAAGCAAAAAACCCTGAAAAGAGACTCACAAGCGATAAGTGCGAGAGAAGAAACTATTAGCATAGAACTTACGGTTACATCTAGCCATTTCAACTATAAAATGATTTCAACTGTAAAAATGATGAGACCTTGAACAATCTAGACCTGCGCTTAAATTCATAAATCCAGGTCCCAAAGAGGCAACCTGATTAGAACAATTACCATCAAATTATTTATAGAAAAGGCACAGAGAAAAAGGCATATTACGGCGGTGGAAAAGTGAAGTCAAAATGCCAGTTCTGGACCAATTACTTTGCAGATTCTTTGTATTTTATCAGGAATCTCTAAATCCAGAGGAAAAGCATTAAACCAGATGTGACAACAATATCCTATGGATGGACGAATGGCAGATTTATATTACGTTGGTGCAAAAATAATGTCGTTTTCTCACATATGTGAGAAAACGACATTATTTTTGCACCAACCTAATAAATATGTAGAAGAGAAAATTTTTTAGCACGACATCGTGAGAAAAATGTCGTAGAAGGAAACATAGCAATTGATTCAATATTTCCACCACAGGGTGGCGGAAAATGTTTGCCCATGAAATCGCAAGGTTTCATTCTCTTGGAGATTAGCATCAGTCATGCTGATTGAAAGCAGAAACGGTTCTCTCAGAGTATTAAAAGAGAGCAGTTTTGTTTTGGAGGCGTCAAAAATTAGCAAGCCATTTATTTGCCCCAGTTGATAGATTGTAGTTCATTTTTTTTTAGCAGCCAATTTGACCTCAACGAAACTACCAGATATATCATTAAGAGGAGTAAATAGTTGTGCCATCAGAAAAGATACCGAGTTGAGAACTGATGCTATCAGGAAGATCGTTGTTGAAAACTGGGAACAACGTAACGTTTCATTGAATATCACTATTTTTGTAGCTATTTATAGAATCAGAAATTCTATTTTTTTTTTTTTTTTTTTATTGATCGTCATAAAATCAAATGAAAGATCATCGGAACTCCATCTTTGATATTTCTCTCGTGGTATTTCCCGAATTCATTATCGTTATAATCTCGAAATAAAAATAATAAACAAGATGGCGTTCCAGTATATTCACCCGGATGACTCTTTTCATATTCCCCTTTCTTCCCATTTATTTTATTTTTTAAAATATTTATTTAATTTCTTTCGTTTACATATTCTTCTTTCACCATCAGAGAGTGGCTACCTTCCGGTTTTAAGTAAAAATAGGTGCACACCATATCAAATCTACATGGACTTAATTCCTGCAGATGCTGTAATTATTGCTGTTGCTATTAACAATGAAATCAATGAAGAATTGAAAGATCTGAAGAGTTGGACATGGCAACAATACAATAAACACTGATTTCTGTCTTCATTTAATCATTCTTATTTTCTCGTTTTTTTCTAGACTCCATTAAAATTAACCGAATGACCTGTATAGCTAATTTATTGGCAAACCTTCCAGAGTACGACCTTTCTCCTATTCTTTTCGACAATAGCTCACATGATTACTCTTTTATCAATAGAACTCACTTAAGAAGAGCAGAACAAAAACAAAAGACTTCTTTTCCCAACATATAACGAAATCTTTAACAATTTCATGACATTTTGAAATAGCAAAATCTGTACACGATCTGCAAATTTGGTAATCTTTGTTCACAAACTTTAAGATATATTCTAATGAAATAAGTTATATTCTGCTAAATCAGTAATTGCCAATATCATCAAAAGCCCATTTATATTTTGCAAGGATTATTAAGTGAAATTTGTTGCAGGACAATTTGTAGAGACGCAAGCAGAGTCTCTTATAAAAGGTTTTTTGTTTTGTTTTAACACACACACTTTTCCTTAAATAGAAATCAGAAATGTATGCAGTGCTTTCTTCAGTCTATTATTTTGGGACTAGTTTTCTTCATTTTATTGTTGAGTTCAAATAACTTTATAGAACAAAGTAAGAAAATAATTTAAACTAAGAAAAGATTCCAGATCAATTTCCAGATATGAAATCTTTTAATTCTTTACTGTAGATTATGTCCCTTTTATTAGATAGTTTGTGTTACCGGAATGAATTTTAAGTACAGTTTTAGATTATCATCCATAACACTTCGTGATTTATAAGAAAAAAAAGTAAGGAATTATATGAAAACTAACATTCTCAGAATACTGAGAATTTAATATTGAAGCTTCAATCCAAAAATCCTGAACGGAAATGAATAATTACTAAAACCACCGAATATTCCTCCAATTTCATAATTAAAATTATTTCATGTTTATTTCTTAGAGGATTGATAATTATGCTCTTCGAGTAGTGTTCTCGGTGTAAAGTTTTTCAAGACTATAGTTTACCGGAATTTTAGCTGAAATTCCTCTCATGGGTGACAACAAAAGGAAATACATATTTCAAATAAACAAAAACTCAAAATCACCAATACTGATAGGGCGAACGTCGTAATATAAATGCTAAAGCAGTGAAAGTTTCAGTCAAAAGTTTTGAAGATGGTGGCCTTTATAATGTAGTGAGTGCGAAATAATAAGTCCCATTAGCCACTTCGGGTGAGCTGAGGAAAAACAAAAACAGAAATAAATTCGAGAGCCTATGTGAAATTTCCTTTGAATCAATGGCAATCTTGCCTTCACAAAGATGGGGGGGCGAGCTGAGAAGAAAAGGAAATAAATTCGCGAGCCTATATGAAATTGCTTTTGGACCAACGAAAACAGCGTCTCCAAAAAGAATTACATTAACAAGAAAACATTATCTAGTGTCATTGGAAAAGTTTCGTTTCTCTTCACGTCTACAGCGTAAAATTACTCGCCAACTGTATTTTCGGCCTTTAACCAAGCACGTGGTTCAAAGGATTTTTTCTCTCAACAATCCAAGAAAGCTAAGTATTTCAAACGCTCTCTCTTTCTCTCCGTCTACTTTTGAACGTATGCAAACCATATGCAAATCCTTTTGAAGAGCAACGAACTCCGCTACATTTTTTAAAACTTTTTTTAAAAATATTACTTTGTGTCAGCTCATTTAATATGTCGTATGACATTTCCTCTTTGAAACTACTGACGTTGAAATTTTTTTATTTATTTTCCGGAAACGAGCTACTGGCACAATCGTGTAAATTCGTAAATAAGTTCCCTATTTTGTTTTATTAAAATCATCCGTGTGTTTCCTGGTCATTACCAACCTCTATCCGTCTTTTTGGCGTGAGTAAATCAATTGTTTATTTTAACCCAGATGTCCCACATCACTATAATATCAAAAGCTCGTGTGAAGCTCTTTAACATTTATTAATATACGAGAAGCAAACTGACATGCAATAAGTGAGAATTTATTCTTACTAGTAATATACAGTGTGGTCCGAAAGTTTTCTATTGCAACGCTATGTGGAGTATTATAAAAGAGAGAGATTTCATGAACGATACCAGAATACCCATCAGTTGAAGGACGCCATTCGGAGACCCTTTGCAACAATCAACAAACCTAGCTTCGTATAATATCACACGGGACATGGCGCCGAATCATTTTATGCCACGAAAATGATGGTGTTCATACAGACCTTCTTGATGTGTGACAGCGGCAATGAAAGTGAATAAAACTGAATCCAGTACATGTGCTTTGTATTACTGTATTACTTAAACTTCTATTGTTTACATTACTTTTTGATGAGGGTGACAAGACTTTTGGACCAACCGACAGATAGATAGATGGTGGTCCGAATGTCTTGTTACCCATACATAATATAATTTTCTATTTCCGATGACAGACATGAAAAATGATGGTGTTCATACAGACCTTCTCGATGTGCGACAGCGGCAATGAAAGTGAATAAAACTGAATCCAGTACATGTGCTTTGTATTACTGTATTGCCTGTTGTTCTATTTGTTTTCCTTACTTTTTGGTAGGGGGGACAAGACTTTCGGACCACTCTGTACCTCAGAATTTAGATTAAACTCTTGAAACTTAATTCGGGAAATAACATTCGTTTTGTGATTTAAGAAGTTGTCGTCTGTGAACCTAATTAATCGGTGGGAAATAAATATGGTCTCCGAAAAAGGAATATTAATTTTGCAAAGAAATGCGGATTCAGTATTGTCTATTGAATTTTAAATGAACTCATTAACTAAATTCAAAGATTGATTAGACAAATTAAAGAAAGATAAGAACACCTACCGAATTCATATCGAATCAAAGCTGTTCAATTTCATTTACTTATTATAGAGATGATGATTATGAAACTAAATGGTGTTTATCATAATGATCTTGATTATGTGGATAATTTTACTTCCATGCAATATTATACCAAAGAAATGTGTATACGAAGAGTACGTTCGAAAGATTCATAGCTTAATTGGTAATTTTGTCTTTGATCGGAAAAGATTCTCAAACTCTTCTAAATTTTATTAATCCAGCAACAGAGTTTATATATATATACATTAAGAAACGGACAAAGTCCGACAATTTATTTATTAAAGACATTTTTTTTTTATGTTTAACGTTCTTTTTATAGATACAAGTATTTAAGTAAATGCTCTGTTTATAGTAAACAGTATGAAATAACATTTACCGGCCTGAATGTCAGAGAAATCTTCATAGAAAATATTGGTCCTTTGACAGGATTCGAACCTCCATCCTATACGGAACCGACATTTAGGCACCTTAGGCTAAATGACGGTTATATGTATGTATGTATGTATATTGTGAGATCTTATGAAGTAATGGCATGGTTGTGTGTGGAACTATTGATAACATCACGTGGTAAAAAATTAGAAGTTTTATTAAATGAAATAGCGTTCCGTTTTTAAATTTTTATCCCCCCCCCACCTCTTCGAAATAATGTTTCCCGTCTGTTGAACGTCAAAAATGTCGACTATTTACATTATTCGGACTATTGTCCTCATCTTTGTCGGCATATTTATTACAGATGTCAAAAATGTTTTAGAAAAATATTTGAGGGATTAAACAAGAATTTCTGAGAGTTATTTTTTTCACTTCTTAAAAGAAAAGCAGCAAAGATACAAGAATAAAGAATTTGTAATTTCATGAATGGTGCTCTTTGACATAAATATTGAAAATAATAACCTTAAAGTGCCAAACTTTGAAATCGTCTTTGCGATCAAATACATCAAGATGATGTATTATAAGTACATCAGGTCAGCTTTCATCTGTCTACATGTGTGAGTGAGTGAGTGAGACAGAGAGAGAGAGAGAGCAAAAGAGAGAGACAGCATGAGTGAGTGAGAGTGAATCAGTAAGTAAGGGAGTGATATATTTCCATATGCTTTTTGCTGCGATATTTATCAACATCTCTGCCATTGCTCCACTATTTCGTAATGAGATTTTTTGTGAAGATCGTTTTAAATCTTATTTTATTAGAAATATATTTTGAAATATATTTTTACCAGAATATATCGACAAGTCAATGAAGAGAAATGATCACCGTTGGCAGTATTTAATAATTATAAGAATTGATCAGCTATTGAGAAGAGTAATTGTTACAGGAACATCAG
Organism: Acanthosepion lycidas; assembly: GCA_963932145.1. NCBI lineage: Eukaryota > Metazoa > Mollusca > Cephalopoda > Sepiida > Sepiidae > Acanthosepion > Acanthosepion lycidas. The sequence goes on along the minus strand of OZ010585.1, from coordinate 109,728,921 downwards.
TTGTTGATTTGACTGGATATCATGGAGTCTGGAAAATTTGTGCGCTCACTACTTTACCAATATACGTATGTGTATATATACACATACATATACTGGTAAAGTGGTGAGTGCACAAATATACATATGCTAATCGCACATATGATTTGATTATAATAGTAAAGACTAAAGTGCAGAACCAACAACACTTTTGGAAGAACCAAATAGAATGCAGTGTGCCATAAGGTCCCCATACGAGTCTCTGCAGGCTTTGAATTCAGAGTTGTCCTTCGCCTAGATCGGTTACCACCTAAGCCTATAGGACCCAGTCTGTCTTGTTATTTATAAATATACGTAAGAGCCACGGTGGATTAATGGATAACGGCCCGAATTGAAGAATCGGAGAGCTGAGTTCGAATTCCAGTCTAGTTTGTTACATTCGCTTACGTGCAAAATCTCTCACTTTTTATATATATTTTACTTTTCTACATAAATCTGTCAATAAACATTATATATTGGCGACGTGTTAGACATTTTTGTGTTTTTCAAAATTATATCAGTCGTAGACATTGAGATAAAAACATTCATGAGGAAAATTTTCAATATTTGCATAAAGAATAAGGTAACGATGTTTAATTAATCCAATTACATGTACACATATGGCTATATATGTGCATATATAAGCATTAATAAGTTTACCAGAACTTTTCTAATTTTAAATTGCAATATCCAGATATATTGATAAATCAAAGGGGACATGTCTAATCTCACTATTCCGAACGAATCCATTCAAGAATATGAAATTTTGTCTAAAAAATCTCGAATATAATCAGGTTTAGAATTTTACATTATCCACTCTTGTTTAAATCTATATTAAATGAATGCTAGAATTTGAAGGACATCTAAACATATACAAAATACATTTTTAATCACTTCCCCTTGTCAAAATTTCTACATGACATAACTTGTTATTAGTGAAGTTTAGATAAAAACAAATAATATATAATAATAAAACAAATAATATTTACGTACTTATATTTAATCATCCTAAAGAAAACAGATTGATGCGTATGTGTGTATTTGTCGCGGAGGAAGTCTATTGTTGCATTTTCTCCATTGGGACTGATTTCCTACAGTTTTATTTCAATTTATATTAACCTTAATTTCTTAACATGAATTCTTTGAGAGGAAACGTGGTGTAAAATATTTTAAGCAAATGAGTAGCAATGACTTAAGTGGAAAAATAATTTTAAAAAAAGATTCATCAATATTACAGCCATTTTTGAGAATTTTAAATAATTTGTTTTAAAAAGTAACTTTGTATTGCTAATATTTTCCAACTAATTTAACATTGAGCATTGTGTTAATAAACGAATTATTTGACAGTATCAAAATACGGAAAAGCTCATTTGGTCTATTTGCATAATGTTGCCAATAAACTAAGTGCAAAATGAGAACTGCTTCAGCTTAATGAGTCAATTCACTAAGCTTATCATAAGAATTGTATCTCGGAGAAAGCTTAAACCGGTAATAGTCAAGAAAGTTTGACTTCGTCAAAGATAATATGGAAATTCTATTAATTGTATGCTTTCAGAATGAGCAATACAAATTCAAAAAATCCTATACATATGTTTCAGAGATTACACGAAGTCATATAAGGAAAACACAAAGACGTATTTGAACTAGAGTCTGTCTATATTTCTGAGATGAGGTATTATGTACATTATTTACATTATTCGGACTATTGTCCTCATCTTTGTCGCCATATTTATCACAACGTTTCGGCCGTTGTACGCTCCGGCCTTCTTCAGGTGGTTGGAATGTCGAACTGAACCCTTTATTTCGCTTACTGGCGTAGACTGTCCTAGTTCCACGTGCCATGTTTGATGGATGTCAGCTATCAGTTATCTCCTGTTAATTTTCCCTCTGAAAGTTCTCCACTGCCTTAACCGGGTATTGAACTCACACTCTTTTGGGTCTTGTCACTGGATCTAACCAACTCCTTTATCCACTGAAGAGTGTGAGTTCAATACCCAGTTAAGGCAATGGAGAACTTTCAGAGGGAAAATTAACAGGAGATCACTGATAGCTGACATCCATCAAACATGGCACGTGGGACTAGAACAGTCTACGCCAGTAAGCGAAATAAAGGGTTCAGTTCGACATTTCAACCACCTGAAGAAGGCCGGAGCGTACAACGGCCGAAACGTTGTGATAAATATGGCAACAAAGATGAGAACAATAGTCCGAATAATGTAAATAATGTATTTGAACTAATATGAAAGTTTGATTTATATGAAAAAATGCGCGATTAACCCGTAGCCCCTACTGAAAACAGCCTGTACGTGAATTCAGTGAATCAATTCATTTAGAAAGAATAAGACAAAGGTGTGTCTCCTCGCCGGATTCGTTTAACAAATCTATCTTAAGGAAACTACTAGGATTTATTATCGGCGGAGATCATTTTAACACGAGATACACGGACAAAACTGTGTTGGTAACAGACTCAGAAGGAAAATTGAAAGATTTATAAGGTATTGAGAGATAGGAAAAGTTCTAAAAAAAACAACAAAGAAAAGGGTACGAAACTATTATGCGATATCTAATTTCCAATATGATAAGAAATCCTAGAACATCTCGCCACAGATGAAGAGACCTGAAACTACAGTGATGCGGTTCTACATACGAATACTGAGAATATTATAGACAGAACACGTGAACAATCAAGAAGTTACTAGGAGTTCTGTACAAGAAAGAAATATACCCTGTTTGCATTTCCTCGTTATAGGCATTATTACAATCATGATATAGCAACACTTTAATACACTAACGAACAGAATAGCTGAAAGAAAAAAGAACAACAAATATGTTTTTTTCTCAAAGAGATTTTTATACTGTTAAGTCATACGCAAAATCATATACAAATATTTACACTTATCCCACACAGAAAAACTATAACATGTATACATCAACAAATAGTGTGAAAATGACGAAAAGACATATAATCTTAATTGTAATAAATATAAATTAGAGCTGTCGGAAGATTCTTCTATGTTTTTGGAGAAGCTATATTTTTCTCATCGGGAAAACAGCGCAGACATGCGTTGTGTCTATATTTATATTTCCCAAATGGAATTCGAGCCGGCCGGATTTATCTTCTATGTCACTAGTGAAGACATATTTCCCACGAGAAATTTTTGTCCTACCCTCATTGCAGGGTGCTAACAAAAAAAGCAACTGCTCGTCTTGACTCTAGGCGTGCTAATATCTCACGGCTTTCAACAATGTGAACTGACCTCACTCAGAGTTCGTTACTTGACCCTCGTAAGTTCATCACAATCAAAGGGAGCTAATCGCCTTTTTGCTTGCCAACAAAGCTTTAAGAACTACAAGGATACTCGTGCTTAGATTCATAGAGAAAGTTAAAAATTTTGAGACGGATAATGCGAAAAGAGCGCCAAGTTAATCCAACACTCGCAGGGCATATTGCAGGCAAGAGAAGCATATTTAACGAGTTTCTGCAGATGGATGGCAAAACATGGACAAAAGGTGATAGCAAAAGATCAAAAGTTTATTAGAGCAAGAAAAGGTATTTATGAAGAGTCACGACTCCTACATCCTGATAGCACATAAAAGTAGATAGATAGTTAGATAGATAGATAGATAGATAGATAGATAGATAAGGGCGTAAGGAATAATATTATCCAAGATGCTATCAGTAATTGTTTCCGTTTCGCTAACATTCTTCATAGCACATCTGACACGCAAAACAAAGGTAAATGTAATCTCGATTCCATATCCCTAATTTATATGAGTCCCTCTTCCCAACAACAAGACTGCAATACAATGTCTTTGAATCAGACTGTGTGAGCGAGCATTACATCCGGTGCCATGACACCTGCGTCGAACATGTCCTTTGCTGGAGGCAATAAATTTCAGAAATGTCTTCCATTACAAGTTCCAAATGTTTGACAATACAGACGATGATCAAATATTTGAAGTCGTAGCTATCGTTAAAACATTCGTGGAAAATTGGTCAGAAGCTTTTCCCTTCGCATTTTGCAGTAGTATTCGTTACAAAAATCTAGCCTGTGTGAAATATTACTTAAGAAATAAGGTCTTTTAGAAAATATGAAGCATATGCAGAATATATAAACAAACTGGCTTGGAATAACAATAGTTATATATATTATTGAACCTATATTTCTCTTTTCATAGGCACACACGATGTAAAATATACATTTATATATATATATATATATATATATATATATATATATATATATATAACTGCTCTGGTCACATTGGAGCTAAAGAAGTACAACACTGATATAGCTGCACTGAGAAGTAACCATCAGTCGAATAAATGAAAAGAGAAAGCAAAAGAAGAATCTAACAGTGTTCCTACTGCACTTGGACACAATGCATTCTCCTGTACTGTTTGTGTTCTTTTGTGCAATTCTCAAGCCGGTCTCAAAAAATGCATGCCTATCATAGGCATGCAGTTAATTAGTTCATGGTCGGAACCTCATATGTCGAACTCGACAGGCGAATAAGCTTTCGGCTTACATAAACCATTATCAAAGATGACAATTAGATTTCAATATATTAAGCAATAGACGGACAAAACAGTGATGATAGTCGGTTTCTGTTTACACGGAAGATTTCCAAGCAACGACAAACTCGTGCATATAAGACGCTGGAAGCGAAATATTCCATCACCATAGATACATGTATAAAAATAAAGTAAGTTTTAACAAATAGTAATAAAAACAACAGAGCCTGGGAATAAAAGGCCATTTATAGCCAGGCAAGAACGCCCCATCAACCAAACCTTACACGACTCCAAAAATTTCACCCCAGTAGTGACCCCTTGATAACGAAAGAAAAAAAAACAGATTACACCTCCATTTCCAATCTATAAATGAATAAAGCATTTCTTCAATGAGTTATTCTAAAGCATCGCTTGAGAATGGAACTGTACTCTAAATTTTAAGTTTAATATTGAAATTCGGACTTGAGTCAAGTTTCGAAACATTGTAATTTCTGTGTCGCGACGGAATCATATATTTTTTTTTAATTATATATATATATATATATATATATATATATATATATATATATATATATATATATATATATACGCTAATACATAGATATATGTGAAATTATAATAAGTATGTATATTAGAAAACACATGTTGAACTCACGTTTCCATGCGCATATACACACGCACATATGTTTCCCATTCTTGTTCCCGCACACAACGTATTCTGATAGATATGCAAACAGGATTTGATGGGTAACTTGAGAACTTAAATTTAGCGGACTATAAATTGAAAATTACTAAATGAAGTGCTACGCAGCTTCAGCTAAACTGAAACATTATCATTTCTCTTTCTCACGTATCAAGAGTAATAACATTCCAGTTTCCATTTTGTAGAAGGGCATGAAAAAACATGCCGTTATCGTGTTACAAGAAAAGTCAATGGCAATTGCAAAGTTACAGAGACCCAAATTCTTGAAAATGTCCAGATGCTTCCAAAATTTATAGCTCGTATATCAGTTGAATTATGTTAACTTTGATGTTCGGCTGCATTGATCAAACACTCCGGTTGAAACAAGACTACGGTCAATATCTTGAATAACTATGAAGATAATAATTATATAACTATATATATGTGACTGGTCTTTGATCATTTATCTGCTTTTAAGGGGAAATGAAAAAGCTCTTTAACTTAGATTAATAATTTTCAATAAATGTTGATGCTTTTAAGCTTCATCGACATTGAATGTCGTTAATATGAACAATTATAGTCTCCCTTAAAGTGTTTCATATCTTGTAAACAGGAAGTGACAGTGATAATTGGAAGTAATTTTCGATTGACTGATATAGCAAATATGGTGCCGCTTTGATCAATATAAGCAACGATTTTATAGTTTATATAGAACGCTTAGGAGATAAGCATCGGGGAAAAATAGGAGAAAAGATGGAAAAATGTCTAGAGGATGCACCCGTGTCAGTCCAAGCCAGAAGATGCCCCCCTGTCACCCGAAGCCAGAAGATGCGCCCCTTTCACTCCAAGCCAAAGAATGCGACCCTATCAATCAAAGCCAGGGGGTGCGCCCGTGACAGTTCAAGCCAGAGGATGCGCCCGTATTAAACCAAGCTAGATGATGCACCGTGGCAAACCAAACGTGAGGATGTTCACTAGGTCATGTAATCTGGAAAGTAACAAATAGCTGACCATACGAGTTGATGCTGAAACGTTATCAAGTCGCCCCGTTTCCTAACATTTGACAAATGGCCAAAGATTAAAAATATTTAAAAATCCCTTCTGGCCGACAACTTTTTGGCTCCCTCTTTCTTATTAGAATGAATTTACGAGTAAAAGAAATTCGACCATTTACAACGAGAAGTCCTAGCATCATTTATTTTAGGCGGATATAATCTTAACACTATAAGAAAGGCAGATAACAGCAGAACGATAGCAGACTTAGAAGGAAAACTGAAAAGAACTTTTACACGTGTTAATAAAAGAAAGCCAGAATAAATGTCTGATAAATGTAAGAAGACAATTCATGATTGTCAGTAAAAGAGATGGCTCAGTGTGAGAGCTGAGTATAGGGGATGTCAAAATCCAGGAGATACAACAATTCAACTATTTTGGTTGCACAATAAAAGACGACAGAAAACGAGGTACAGAGGTCAGAAGGCAAGTAGGAATAGTGAAAGTCGCCTTTCGGAAATTAAGAAAAGCGTTAAGAGATGGGGAAAAAGTCATTAGAGACAGAGAATAGTGTACTGAACTGTTATGCAATATCTAATCTCCTGCGACGTCTTTTCATAGACTTGAAGCGATTGAGATGTGGTTTTAACGACGAATGCTGAGAATATTAGAAAGAGAACATATGTGTACGAATGAAGCTTTTAGAAAAATAAGAACTACAAACTCGTATATACTTACAATGAGAAAGAGTTGAAATCTCTATAGCACATTATGAGTAAAGAGTGAACAGAGAAGGAGGGTTAAACACTGAATATCATTCTTAAAGAGTTTGTGCCAATGGATGGTTGAACACGGCCAGAGAGGGTAATAAACTGTTAGTAAACTAAAGTTGCTTACAGTAATAAAAGGCGACGTTGCGGAGAGCCATGATCACCCACTCCTAGAATAAATGAACAAGTGGAAATTAATATATATTGGTTTAGTTAAAGAGACAAACAAATGACATTACATTTAAGACTCCAAGTTCCCACTACTGAATTGTTCCATAGACTAGAGAAGTTAGAGAATTGGTTTTGTAGATTTAGTTACTTAGCACTCGTAAGTTCTGTTCTTGTGGCGATCAAGTGTTCAAGAAAGCCATCTTGTCTGGTTCAGTAGATGAAACAAGACAACTTAACAAAAAATTAACTAATTACGAATAACAGTGGACTGAAAATATGAAAGACTACCAAATAAAACGATTACCTTAAAGAAGGCAGCAGATATCAATAGCCAAAATTGTGTGGTTAAACAATTAAGATTAGGCTACAATATCTGTATAATAAATACATGTGCTTGTGTTGAGTAGTTCCGAAGAGAATTTCGTCTTTACTGTTGCGTTTTACAATAGTAAAACTTAACATAAATATGCGTTCATATCTTCATGCACAGCAGAAGCAACCGAGAATGGCTTCGAATTTATTTACTTAGTATTAAATAAAAATAATGAGAACTTTTAAGAAACAGGAAATTTTCGTGAGAGACAAAGAAAGGCTGTAATCCTCCAAATGGCAGAGAATGCTGGACAATTTCCTCAGAGTTGAAGAGGAGATTTTAGGCCACAGATCCGTAGTTCGAAAAGAAGGATGCTGAGAATGCAATGTATGGATCATGTGAGCAGCGACAAAGTTTTAAAGAAAATGGAAATAAAAAAAGGACCCTTATATTTAGAATCAGAAATAAACAGTTGAAATTTCTAGGGCACATTATGAGGAAAGGAACTTGGGGAATTTAGCACACGACATATTGAAGGCAAGAGAGACAGATGAAAGCAGAGAATAACCTACTTAATGAGTCTGTGTAAATGGTTAGTAAAACAGAGATTAGGAGGGATGGCCAATGAACTGACCTTACTAATCGATACAAAGAACAGGAAGTTGTGGAAAGTCATAACAAACCACGCCCAAAAAAAACATGGAGCGTAGAATTAGTAATAAAATTTTCTGAAATATTATACAACAAAATACCCTAAACCAAAAGACTAACGCTATAAAACGCATCACTAACTTTTAGGCTTGATCCACTAACTACAATCCCTAAAAATTAACTCAATATATTTATGTGTTGTATCTCTACAGAACGTTATCGATCATGACTCTCCACAATTTCCGGTCCTGTGTAAATCTTAAATTTTACCTTTTTGTCATCTCTCCCAAACCTTGCTCCGCTATCTATTCACTCAAACTTGCCGGATAGTTTATACTTTGCTTTCCTCGGTCTCTCTGGCCTTCAGTCTGTCCTGCAAGCATCTCTATTATAATTCCATCTAGTCCTGCTGTTTGTTTTTTTTCTGGTCAATTTCGCTATTTTTAATTACAGTTCTGATTTCAATGTTTCTGGACCTTCGTTGTTACTGTGTATTTTCGGTTGTTTTCTTTGGTCGTAAGTTATTTTTCTGATGTAATCATTCCATCTCTGAAGTATTTCTTCTTTCTCTAATATCACTGTCCTGTCATTGGATTTGATGCAACCTTATGATGAGTATGTCTTTTGTCCTCTCTTATTTTTCTAGTTCTCCACTGCCTTAAACAGGTATTGAACTGACACTGTCACTGGATCTAACCAACGCCTTTAACCAATGTGCAATGTGTCCATAATAATGTAAATAGTGTACATTACCTTTTTTGTCAGTTTTATCTACTTTTAAAGCTTTTCATATATGTCTCCTTTAACATTCAGGTCAATCAGAAGACTGTCGTATTGCAGATTGGGTGTTGCCTCGTCTCACTTCAATTTCCGTAGTTTTACAAAGTTTGCATATAAATGGTAGGTGGTCGCTCCCACAGCTGGAACTTGAATATCTTCTGTATTGAGACTTACCATTGTCTAGCATAGGGTAAAACTTTC
>OZ010585.1:109623050-109703050 GCA_963932145.1 Acanthosepion lycidas | reverse complement strand
TGAAGACAATAGTCCAAATAATGTAAATACTGAACATAATACATCATCTCAGAAATATAGACAGATATTGAAGAAGGCCAGATTATCAACGGTCGTAACGTTGTAATAAATATGGCAACAAAGATGAGGACAATAGTTCGAATAATGTAAATAGTGTACATAATACCTCATCTCAGAAATATAGACTGATACTGAAGGGTTAAGTGTTTTTACAGCTTAAGTGCTTGGGATTTTAAAAAAAAACTATTTTGGTTCGTTATACCAGTGAGCAAAATATTTACTTCTGTTTAATTGTCTTGATTTGGAATCAAGAATGAAACCTCATACACAACTTCTACAGTTTAACAAATTATCTTTAATCAACATACGGATGTTAGCGGTTCTTTAACGACGTTTCCAGTTTTATAGTTATATCAACGTTTCTTGCCAAGACTAATCACAGTCCTGTTTTAATTTCAAATGCGAATAACTTTAAGTTGCGCTTATTATGAGATTATTTAGAGAAATCTAACTTTCTGGCGTCAGGAAAACTAGAAGGTTCCCAAATGTTTCTTAGTGTATTGGCTGAAATTATGGCTGCCTAGATCAGACCGTAGCAGCGGCGGGAAATTGAAGCCAGGAAGTAATACTTAACCAACCGTTGTCACTTAAGCTCAGATGTTGCCAAAGTAATTACATACCTTATCCAAACAACCAAAGACATTTTACGGCGCAAACATGTGTAATGCCAATTGATCAAGCGTCGTCGCATCTCAGTCAAAACATATCGCTTATAAACAAGCACACGAATATGTAGAGACGTGTCTGTGAATTATATATATATATATATGTGTGTGTGTGTGTAGAGAGAGAGAGAATAAAATAAATTTTATGTATATGTGCATGTCAGTCATAAAATCATATAGACATATATAATATATAAAATAAAACAAAGATGTATGATGGTTATATTTGCTATATATATATATATATATATATATATATATATATATATATATGAAAAAATATAGTTTTAAGGTGTGCTATATTTATGGGATAAAGTGCTCAATGTCAGAGATAGAGCTTATGTAAATATAAAAGTGAACAGTGAAATCAACCCTCGGAGGTGACAGGCTGTTTCATGCTGGACGCAATCGTCAGACCGCCGAGAGAGAGACAGCAAAATCAATTTTATGTATGTGTGCATATCAATCAAAAATGTATGATGGTTACATTTGCTATATATATATATATATATATATATATATATAAGGCTCGAAAGGCACTCAAGGTAGAGAGTTACAGAGTAAGAGGCACAGTTAAGCAGGTGGGCAAGCTAACGGTTAACCCTGTTGAGACTGTAGTTATCGAGGAAGCATGCACTTGGAAATCGGTTCCACAAAGCAGCTGTTCGAGTGGAACGTGCATCTTACTAATGGAATCTGAAAGGAATGAGGGTGGTTCACTACAATAGGCGTGGCATGGCGGGTCTTAGCCGTGAAGGTTATAATTGGTGGAACTAAAGAATGTAGTTCATCTTAGCACTTTCCATGGAAATAGCGATAAAACATTGAGAGTCTTGCGACGTTTCGTCTATGAGAAATGGACTTTAGGGTGGAAAATAATTTGTCACCCACAACGTATCAAAATATAAGTATCCATGTACGTGAGTATGTCAGGGTATATAGACAAATAGATGCCTTTTCGATGTAAGCATCAAGCGCATTATGGCTGTTCTTCCTTTCTCTTCTCATATAAATATATACTGATGAGTAATAACACATGTGGAGCGACAGCATTGGTGAATTTGGTGACATAGTAATTGTGAGTCAGGCTGTGTGTACTGGGATTCAGTGGAAACAGGGAGGGCAATAACTGTGTAGTATTAAAAAAAATTAGAACGATACGAGATATCCCTAGACATGAGCAGTGTAACAAGAACAGTCCTATCTAGTTTAGTTCGGAATTTCCAGTAGGTTATCCAAATCGATATACAGCTAAATACTCGAAGACACAACGGCCAAAACGTTGTGATAGCAAAAACCAAGATTAAGAAAATAGTCCGAATGTAAATATTGTAATATTATTTCTCATCCTAGAAATGTCAGACAGAACACCCATTGGAATGTTAAAATTCGCATAATTACTAGACCCGTTTTCCACCACACTTTATTATCAAAATATAAGATTTCTTCACCACAATACTATAATATGCTGGTCTGAAATATAAATATACATTTTGGAGAAGTTAATGATTGTAGCCAACGTTTCGTACGATATAAAGGGATACGATCTTTAATATCGTATTTCAAATATGTACCACCTCTTTGGTTTTGTATATCATTAAACCATTCTATACATTCTACGCCACTGGTTCATCTTAGTGGCTGTTTTAAGAACATCACATATCCTGTACTATTATTTTGCTAACTATTTTCCAGTTCGGTCTTCGAATGGGTCAGTAAGCTATACTCGAATTCTTCATTGTGATTAAAAAGTATCCTTAGTTTGGAACTTGTACACTCTTCACTTCTTTAATTTTTAATCATATTGATATTTCCATAGCCTAATATCGTTATTTCTTCGTTCATGACTTTTCGCATACACACACACACACACACACATATGTCTCTAATTCTCTAATACTGAGATTATCTATTGCAACTATTTACATTGTTTGAACTGTTGTCCACATCTTTATTGGCATACTGACGGCCTTTCAGCCGTTATACACCTTAAGAAGGCCAGATTGTAAATTGGCAGAAACGTCGTGAATATGACAACAAAGATTAGGACAACAATCCGAAGTATATATATATATATATATATATATATATATATATATGTGTGTGTGTGTGTGTGTGTGTAGGTATGGAATAAGAACAAATGGTGTATAATTCCACTGTCTGTACGATTTAATTCTTAAGAAAGGGCCCAATTCAGATTAGAACTTAATATTATTTAGTATATGAGACTAAAACAAAAATATGTTAAAAAGCGCTACACAATAGCTTTGACGTTTCAGCACTCAAATTGTGCCTCCTCAGTCAATGATAAGTATCTTGTGAGTAAAAATTACTTTTAAATTTCAAAAGCTGATAATAACAATTCAAAATTAAAATAAATCTTGTAAAGCAAAATATGGTTTGAAATATCCTAAACAAGGTCATGAGTGTCATACGAGAAATTAATACACACTATAAGTGAGTGGCAACCATGTATCATAATTATGAAACAAATATAACTTATTCAATTTTCTAAGAAGCTAAGGGGAGGGAGAGGATGATAATCAAACAGAGCTAATTGCAGCATATATATTTGTTATAGTTAATAATAAAATAAATAATAAAAATATTTCTTTAAGAAACCAGTAAATGCACTTGAAGTGTTTAAAATAAAAATAAAAAAGTTGCAAAATTCATACAAGATGTTGATAATGCCAACTAAACAGCAATACATAGCCATATTAATTTCAAGTAAGCAAAATAAAATAATCATTCATAGAAGGTGCGCGTCAATTTATTTATTAATTATGGCAATACTATCAAATTTAAAGTTTAACCATATAGTAAGGTGAAATGTAAGCCATGCTTACAATTTACAGTTAATTCACTTCTTTGGTTTAATAGAGAAGTTTTATCAACAGAGAGAATTTCTAATAGAGAAGTTTGTTATCAACTGTAGGAATTTTTTTTTTTTTTTTTTTTGCCAAAGAATATTTCAATATTTCCAATGGTGAACTGGATATAAAAATGAACTGCATAAAATCTGTTCTTATTCGCAATTATTAACAGTGGGTTGACCTGCTGAAACTCGGTGCAATCCATGCACACGCAGATCAGTACATCATGAATGGCCAAAATGTAAATCAACATAAGACAAATATTATTGGATAATACCAAAATACTCTACAGCACCAAATGTAAGGAAAGATTCAAAAGCCTATAAGCTATTATTATACAAAATAAACTGCCCATATTAAATAAAATATCATTCACCACAGGAAATGGTATCTTGAAATGCATATAAAATAAATAACATGTGCATAGATTATATTAGTATTAAAAATAAAATAAATAAATTGCATTATATTTTGCGGCCACATCCCCAATAGAATTCACACTAGACCATTTCACATTCTCATCTTCTTATTGAATACCAAGGTGTAGACGAAAGAATTCTAATATATATATATATATATATATATATATATATATATATTGGAGGTATTTGGGCATATAAAACTCTTTAATACCTATATCGTTGAGCCAGACTGGCAAGATACTTTTTATTATTATGTTTCTCTTGTAAACGTTCCAGTGTCTTCTAATGAACGTAAAAATTGCCAATTTGTTGATTCCGAGCACCTTAGCCAGTATCAAGGATTCTTTTTTTTTTTTTTTGTTATAGTACTATAATAAATGGTATGTAAGTGCTTTTGTAGATCAAATAAATCGCTGAAAGTATATATCTATTCTTAAATGCCAAATACGGTCAATAAGTTGGCCGTGATCATAATGATATTAGGGGTTGGTTTCTTTTTTATATACATAATAAAGGCTTAAAATCATTTAAATGATTTTTCATAAAATAGTTTCTGCAAACTTGGTGTCAAGGATCTTAACGAAAATCTGTTTGGTGATTCACTTGATCAAATCTTTGAAAGTGGGTCTAGATGAGTATTTTTCTAGCACCCCAGTCATACATACACGTGTGTGAACATCTTTATTGACAATTTACTACACTTCATAAAACACGGAAAGGTCTAGATCTGCATAGATTCTTAAACGTACCTATTCACCTACCTTCATCGTACACACTAATGCATATTGTAGTAAAAGGGAGGGAATACAAATTTATCTGAACAGTTTTTGAATGCATCTTTAGGAACTAAACTGACTGACATATCGTTTGATCTACACAATTGTATTGCCTTTATTGTGCGCCATCTAGTAAGCCGAGATCCGAACAAAATCTGCCGTAAGTAACACTGCACTCTACTTTTCTGTCTGTAATATTTGGGGCATTTGAAAATTTATGCAAATTTTAAATTTCATATTCACTTTTCGCTGCAATCTGCGGGTGTTCTGAGATTATTACGTCCCATATCTTAAAGGAAGGCGACCGGGAGATTGTGAGCTTGTAAAATATGTGTTTGCTGAGGTATTTGCTTTTGTTAGACTCCCAGTATTGTTTAGCAAATAAAAATGATAATATATTCAAATTATAAATTTCAAGTCCATTTCTAGCAAATCTCTACAGACTAAAATGAGAAATGAATATGCCCCCCCTTTAATGTATGTTTGTTTTCGTTGCCATAAGTTGATTTTCATAAATTTCTATATATGTATTATATATATATATATATATATATATATATATATATATAATATATTATGTATATATATATATAAAATATATTATGTATTTTATATATATAAAATATATTATGTATATATATATATATATATATATATATATATATAAAGTATATCATGTATTATATATACATATAAAGTATATTAAGTATCATATATACATATATAAAGTATATTATGTATATATATATATATATATATATATATATATATATATATATATATATATACGATATAGTTCATTGACTACATAAATTTACGCGTGCTACTAAACTATCATCTAGGTACCACCTTTGTACCGTTTAAATAGTTAAATGGAATCGCCACTTTTACTTGATTTCTTAACAACTACAATCTTCGATAATTTAAATGCAACAGCAATCGTCATCTTGCGATGTTTTGAAATACTTAATATATACATATATATATATATATATACTACATATATATATAATATACTACATATATATAATATAATATACTACATATAATATACTACACATATATAATATACTACATATAATATACTACACATATATAATATACTACATATAATATACTACACATATATATATAATATACTACACACACATATATATATAATATACTACACACATATATATATAATATACTACACACACACACATATATATATATATATATATAATATACTACATACATATATATATATATAATATACTACACACACACACATATATATATATATATATAAATATATAATATACTACATACATATATATATATATAATATACTACACACACACACACATATATATATATATATATATATAAATATATAATATACTACATACATATATATATATATATAATATACTACACACATATATATATATATATATATAATATACTACACACATATATATATATATATATAATATACTACACACATATATATATATATATATATATATATATAATATACTACACACACATATATATATATATATATATAATATACTACACACATATATATATATATAATATACTACACACATATATATATATATAATATACTACACACATATATATATATATAATATACTACACACACACACATATATATATATATATATAATATACTACACACACACATATATATATATATATATATATATATATATATATATATATATATATATATATATATATATATAATATACTACACACATTTGATGGTCATTATCTCTTTTTATATGAAAACATGAGGAAGCCAAGAGAAAGGTTAACAACAACATTGAAAAAAAAGAAGAGAAAAACAAAATAGAAAGAGCAACAAATGATGGTTACAGAAACTGAGAGAAAAATAGAAAGTAAATATCATAAAACCAATTTTAAATAGAAGAAGAGAAAGAGAAATGCGTAAAACAAATAGAAAATGAAAATATATGGATTAAAGATATAAAAAAGTCACGGGAATAAGCTGACAAGAAAATACATTTTGAAAAGACGAAAAAAAAAAAAAAAGAATATAGGAGGAAGATATTGAATATCATGTTAAAAATCAAAAAGTGAAACCGAAAAAAAAAAAAAAGAGAAAAAAAATCAATGGAGAATAGACAATAAAAACAGAGAAAAAGTCTTCACTTTCTAAAGGTGTGGAGGGGAGAATGGAAGACAGTTTTGTCAGGAACAACCTCAAAGATTTCTATTTCTTTGATTTCTGGCTTGAGACTGAATGAACGTCACTTCTATCTCTGATCAAACTTCGTATCGCAAAATAAAACAAAAAACAAGCTTAGATGTCTGATATAGAATTAACTTAGAGCCGTGTTATCCTTAACGCATTTTACTTTAAAATTTTCCTGACTCAGAATGATTTTTCATTATGAAGGTTACTGAAATGTTCACAACCCGACTAAGAAAAGGGTTCCAAAATACATTCTTGTTAGGTCAATTGATCAGAATTTTTGGAAATGGGCCAAGCCGCGAACTTATTAGTAACCCTCTTATTGATCTTTCCTTTTATTTTCACACTGTACTCGTGAAGTATTTGTTGAAATAAACATTAAACTGAAATGTTTGTATATCTTCGAACAGGATGTTAGTTGTGAAAAGGGATAGTGAAAACTAAAAGTTAGTTGTGGCTATGTTTTTTTTTTTCTTTTTCCTTTAGAGAAATTTCCAAAATAGAAAATATTACATCAGTTTATTATTCGAATGCGGTTTCCATCATAAATTTCAATGTCCCCCAAAGCGTTTCTCTGCTAACAAAAAGGAACATTCTATAACTGCATTTAAAATATGCTTTCGTTCCCTTTCCAACTGCTGATCGATTGAAGCTATATACTGCGGTGTAATGAAAGTCATTTAGAACTGACATTGTCATAAGTTCGATATATAAGCGTGTAAGATTGACTTATGTTCGTATATTAGGAAAAAAAATGTGTAGTCTCTTCAACACAATAATTATGCTTGTTTTGTAAATTCACAGATTTAGTGGCAAAGATCAAAAGCAAGAGTTACGTTGAAACTGTAATTATCTCTCTTTTTAATGGCTTCATTTAGATTATTATTCAAAACGTAACGTGTGTTTTAAGCATTCTGCCTTTTCCAATTATTTTTACATATTTTAATCTAAACACTTTATCCAACAATTCCGAACCATTAGTAAATTTCAATTTTAAATAGTAATTTTCTTTATTTTTCTTTTTTGCCAAAACATTAAGATAAAAAGAAAAATTACTCCAAGTTAAAAATGCATAGTAGTTAATAAGAATGCTTCATCTAAAAATGAAGATAATTGATAATAATTCATCATAAAAGTTAACACTCATGATAAATAATAATAATAATGATAATAATAATAATGCTTCATCCCAAAATAAAAATAATTCAAAAGTAACCTAATATTTCAATCAAGAAGTTGTCAGTTTTAGTTATTTTGTAAACAATTAACCAAATATTCTTTTTTTTTATAATCGTTTCAATTTTTTTTTTTTTTTTTTTAAATTAAAATATTGACACAGAGAAATTTTTTATGTTAGCCGAAACCAGTTTTCGCGCCAGAATTTCGGTGCATGGTTAAAAGAAAATAAACCTGACACCTCTGACCGGAGAAAGCTACCACGTAGAAAACAATACCTGCGTGAAGGAGCAGTTAAGAGGTCATCCCTGTATAAATGTTATATATAACTATTTCTTTTAGAGACTCGAAACGCATTGTTATAGGCGTTTTTGCCTCTTCTTATTAAGCAAGATCTTTTGAACGAGTCGATATTTTACATTATGAGGACTTCAAAAAAATCCTTTGTATATATTTAGTAAATACTAAATACCAGATGCTAGCAGGAAAGAAAAAAAATCAAAACAGACTATTTCCAATTCATCCGACTAATCCAGTAAACATTTGCGCTCATAAATAACGGTCCTATATTCCCTCTCAATAAAAACTTCTTTGTCCAGCCCCACCCTCATTTAAATCGATGTATTGGGCAGCTTAAAATATTTTCAGATTAAGTTAAAATGATTTTATTTTTTATTCTCTCATTAATTATTTTATTAAACAGCGTTAACCGCATTGTTCCAATATATTCTGCCATCATTCAAGTTCATAACTCCAATCCCTAAAGTTATTTTTTTTCTGCAAAGAACTACTCTTGGTGTACACAAAAATCAGGATCTATTAGTATTTTCTTTTCCTGTAGTAAAGCATGTAGCGATTCTCGACAAAAAAATAAAATATATAAACAAAATATACAGACAAAAAAAGAATTCCAGTTAAAATAAAGCCTTTGCGCTTTCCTGTAAAACATTTATCTCTTTGTCTCTCTCTTTCTTTCTATATTTCTCTCTCATCTAACGAGAAGCTAACGCTCAAAAAAAAAGAAGAGAGAGAGAGAGAGAAAGAAAGAAAAAGAAAGAAAGAAAAAGAAATGAGTGAACCTGGCTGAAGAATGTCGGAAGTTTTCAAAAGCAGCGCCTACTTATTTGTGACTGAAAAATACCAAAAATCAGGGAGGCTCCACGCATTGCCTACGTTATAGAAGAATGAAAAAGGCAGGAACGCCGGAAAATAAAATAAGTTTGACCAATCAAAATATTGACAGAAAGAGATTTTTTGATGTTAGCCGAGACCAATTTTCGCGCGAGAATCTCGATGCCTAGTTAAAAAGATATAAACCTGACAACTCTGAGCTAGATGTAAGAGGCGGCAATAGAACGATGGGAGAAGCTACCGCGTAGAAACCAGCCATGCGTGACACATGAAGAAGCAGTTAAGAGGCTATCTGCTAATTATATTTCTATCCTGCTTAAGGCCGAGAAAAACACAGTAGATTGACACTGACCTATTTCTAAGATTACTATTAGGTTGGTGCAAAAATAATGACGTAATAATGTCGTTTTTTGGCGTATTTTTAACGTCAAAAAACGACATTATTACGTCATTATTTTTGCACCAACCTAATACTATCCCTATCAAGGTCTGACATCAAGCTACCGAAACGAACATTTCTCCAGACTGCTACCAATATACGCCTTATTAACGAACATTTTGCTCCGCCAAACACAAAATCAGTCACTCATATCTGTAAAGAAAATAAATAAAAATATATTTATTTTAAACCCCTAAGTCAGTTTGTTTTATTCCAACGTTTCCAGTAAATAAAAACCTACTAACACACTATATCCATCGATGCAACTAAAAACCAATTCGTTGTACATGATTTTCTTCGCTTCGCTTGGATTATTTTCTCACGCCGTGTAACGTAAGTAATGTATTGAGTTAATCGTTATCAACTTCACCTGTTCTATCCGAGAATCATTCAGCAAGAAATCTCTAGCTCGAAACTCCTTTGGAAATTCTGACATATTAATCATTTACAATATCTCCTCCATAAACTCCAAAAAGCCTTTTTTTTCATTTATCATATTTTTCTTTTTTCAATTTTGCATCAGTGGTAGAAACACTAAATAAAAATGAGCAAATTGTGAAATTTTTTGCACACTGATATGACAGCTGTCACAATGCAATATAAACCGATCGTTTTAAATGAAATTAACTGAAACTAAACGCTTCTAATGTCATGTTACCGAAACTCAGAAAATATATTTTTGTCAAGTTAATTGTTTTCTGTCATACAGTCAAAATAGAAGTAAAGCAGTTTTGTACAATATTCAAATGTTAATATACAGTTATATACATAAGAATCATTTTTTATAGCAAGAATTGTGAACAGATTTAAAAATGAAGATTATACAGTATTACGTGAAAACGAACCATTCTCTCTGGAACTCTAAGTAAAACGGCACACATGAATTATGAATTTTACATTATCGAGTGAACTATGTCTGCGATAGGTAAGAAATTCTGGCAGAAGAGAAAATGATTTTAGCCTGAGAAGAGACGGTAAAACTGTTTAAAGAAACCCGTGTCTATTTGGTTTACTCGGAGCCATTTTACAGTTGATTAAATTGATATTAATATATTCATAAGAATATTTCACTTTTACGCAGAAGAAAGAAGTAATCACAAAATTTTCTGCTTTATAGACAGTGAATAATCTCAATTTTCAAACGTTAAACATGAAAAGTAATTTTATTCTGAATGAATACAGAGTTTAAATTACTTCATTTTAAACATATTTTGTTCACTTCAGTTAGCTTTGCTTACTAAATTCATTTCTAACCTGACTATTTCAATTCCAACTATGCCATGTTTAATGAGAAAAATGAGAAATATATTAGGTTGGTGCAAAAACAATGACGTAATAATGTCGTTTTTTGACGTTAAAAATACGTCAAAAAACGACATTATTACGTCATTGTTTTTGCACCAACCTAATAGTATATAATATCTTCTAGGAGATAGTGGACGTATGTGTGTGGGCATCTCTTTCGAATAGCAGGTTGTTCAGCAAGAAACTGCCCATTCATTGTAGCAAAATATTTGTAATTCATAAAAAAAATATATATTTATAAAAAAAAATATCTCTATTGGTCTCAATATATTGATATCTCATTATGAGGGCGGAATAAAATCTTGCCACTAAGTCAGCAAATTTCTTGAAGAATTCTTTATTCAAAGAATCAATAATCCCTTTAAATATTTATTCATTTTTATTGTTTTGAAAAGTTGTTTTTTTTTTTTTGTTTTTTTTTTTTCAAAATGCTGTGTTGCTACAAGACTTAGACGATCAGGACTCGCGACAGATTCTTTTCTTTATTTTATGTGAATTGCCATGCATTCTTATGGGAGATAGCGGAGTGGTTTCCTGCTGTCATCTCCATAGTTTAAATTTAAAATTTGCCGTTTATTAGACTGTTTGCTTCGAGTGCCTAGTCTGCCCTGCTGGGGAAAGAAGTGATCGACCGGTGCCTTTCAAAAGGTTATTAGTACGAAACTAATGAAATAGAACTTTGAACTCTAGTCTACTTTTCACGCTGATATCATTACACTACCCATTTCAAATTGATGTTATGTATGTTTGAAAAAAAAATGAATTAATTTAGGAAGGATAGAGAGTGAACACGCAAAGAGTAATACAATCTATATAACCCATTTCAGCCCTAAGATACTATTTTTGATTTCATTTTAGTAAAAAACCACAAGTATGGAAATCAGTAGGAAATTCGATCTTCACAGCGTATGTGAAGATCGAATTTCCTACTGATTTGTAATGATTCAAGACACCAACTTGATAACCATTATATTACGACGACACGTCGTCCTGGGTATGACGGTAAACTACATCCGCGTCCTGGG
Source organism: Acanthosepion lycidas (assembly GCA_963932145.1). Lineage (NCBI taxonomy): Eukaryota > Metazoa > Mollusca > Cephalopoda > Sepiida > Sepiidae > Acanthosepion > Acanthosepion lycidas. Next base: position 109,690,948 of record OZ010585.1, on the reverse strand, counting down.
TATGGCGATAAACTGCATCCAACAACAAGGTCTCAGATAATGTTTTCAGAAAAATAATGTTGCCAGCTCTAAGTTTTTGAAACAATAAATGTTGCCAGCTCTAAGTTTTTGAAACAATAAATGTTGCCAGCTCTAAGTTTTTGAAACAATAATGTTGCCAGCTATACATTTTTTATTCCATACAAAATAGGCATTTAAAATTCATATAAACTGGATTTGGCATTAAATAACCTACAGTGGTTGATATACCATAAAACCCAAACAAACAAACGACGACACGTCTTGATTTAACGTTACGAACATCATTTTGCTAATATGAAGGTTATAGAACTAAGACAAGACGTGGAGAAATAGATAGCGGATTGAGGAATCGCAGAGCCGAGTTCGAATTCCAGTCAAATCCATTACATTCACTTACGTAAAAGAGGGAAAGGTATGAATCCTCTTCTTCTCCCCCTAGCTATGGGTAAATAGCAGGACAATCCGGGTTCTATAGCTTTGGATGGCAACTGGTCTACCGCAGAAAGAAATGGCAACTGAAAAAAACCTGCCTCGTTAGTCAAGATACATGATCGCCTACGCGTGTATCATGCATGGCACATAACTTGAATAGAATTAGGTAATAATGCCACGGTAAAAATGACACTGATAAAAATGGCATAAGTGGAAATATAGAAAAAAAAATGGCACAACTGAAAAAAAGTTTATTGAAATATACACTATTGGCAAAAAGTTGGTTTTAAATGAAATATAATTATTTTAAAAATATATATATAACTTTTTTATTTATTTATTTGTTTTTAATACAAAATATTGGCAAAAAGAGGAATTGTTTTACTTTTGTTAATATAAATGTATACGGTTAAAATTTATGAAAAACAATTATAATAAAATCAAATATGTTTAAACATGAGCACACCGGTCTATATCAACCTTTAAAAACATAATTCAATAAGTAGAAACTTATGTTGTGACCAACTCCACGTTACATTTGATGAAGTTTTACTTATTTTTTTTTATTATTTTCTAACCTGTGCCATATTTACCGATGCCATTTTCACTGTTCATCAATTACTACCTCTTCACTAAAAGGAGCTTTGTTTGAGTTTTTCAATGCACTTTTCAAGCTGATTTGTATTAATTCTCTGATCACTCTGGAGCAAAACCTATCCCAACCACCACTGCTCCGCCATAACCGGACAAGGAAAATGGCACACTTTCAGCCTATATTTCGGATTTTCATTTGCATTTTCGCTCTTGTACAGATATTCTCTAGTTATTATGCAAATTTCATTTTGATTTGTATCGCTTGTAATTATGCGACGCAAAAACGAATAACTTGATATCGTTGACCAAGACTGAAGCACGTCTCCGAATGTCTGGTTTGCTTTTCCTTATTGACCTCAAGTATAACCTATTTATTGAGTTCTTTTTTTTTTTATTACTGTTAAGTATGCGCAAAATTTTCCAGCGTTTTTTCTTGTTCTTGTTTATTTGGTGTCTTGTTCTCATAACTAAGGCGTTGAGAAATGTTACTCACACCATTTCCCAGTCAATGACCCGAAGTTGGTTACAAATTTTCCACTGTAAACATTGGATCGTTTTGTGCCATAATATTTAAATGTTCCTTCTAACATGGAAGCAGACTCTTACTGTTCATTCAGTAACAACATTGTCTAAATAAGGATTTATGAGCTTTCAAAAAAGAAATCAGGCGACAAATATAAGTACCGCCAAAGATTCGCTAAAATAATGTAGAGATGACGAAGAACTGTACAAAATATTAGGTTGGTGCAAAAAGAATGTCGTTTCCTCACATAGTAACATATGTGAGAAAACGACACCAACCTAATATAATAAAAACAAAGTTTCATCGTTAAAATCTTTGTGCTATAAAGAGGAAAGACCAAAGGATTTTTTCAAGTATTTTTTTTTTTAATTCCTTTTCGAACCCTCGAATTTTTTTTTTTTTTTTTTTTTTTTTCTGGCGTAGGGACAAAAAATATTTGCGATGAAAAACATTGATTTGGAAATTTTTACAAAAATCATAAAACTGTCGGATTTTAACTAAAATCTTTAGAACTTATTAAAAGATGAATTAAATTATTTTTGAAATGTTACGTTTTTAGAAAACTGTCTATATATTTCTTAAGCCTTACTCATTTCATTTTATGAAATTTGGAGAATTTTTTTTTTCTATCGCTTAAAACTTATATTAATTATAAGGACATGTCCTTGGAGAAATTAAATCATGAAATTCTTTTTGATCAGTCAAATTAAACAGATTATAGAAAATTTGGCCTGAATTATAAAAAAATGCATCAAAACTAAAACATTACTGAGTTAGAAAGGCTTTTAATTACCTTTTTAATAAAATATATTATGGACACTATTTTCTTACGTGAATTTTTTTTTCCATGAACAATGAATATTTAACAGAATTGTTTTCATTGTTAAAATAATTAATCGTTAGGATCTATAAAGTTTTAAATCATTTAAAATTCTATATTAATTTGTAGCTGATATTATTAAACTAAAACTATATTTACTAATCATACATGAAAAAGCTCACTACAATTCAGTGAAAGATAATAGTTTATTAAATTGTTAAGATTACTTGGTAGTTAAAAAATATATAAAAAAAAATGTCGTTCACGTTGTATCCGTCAAGTAATTTTTGCACCTATGTCCTCATAGAAAAATATTAAATATTAAAAAAATATATCATAAATAATAAATTTACAAAAACAGATTTCACTGATAATCAGAATGAAATGGTTCGGTTCGAAATGCAGGAAAGTATTCTGCCTATTGGAAATATTAAATTTAATCTAATAGCTTGGAATTAAAACTAACCTGCCAATACACCTGGGAAGCTCCCAATTGAAAATTTCGTCACTGAGATTTCTAGTTGGGCGACAGCCGGCATGGACGCTATCATCCTCGAAAATACTAGGTGAAACGAAATCCTCTCCATGCCCGGCCGCCATAGCACACGGGAACCACTATTTCCGACTATAGCAGCGTGACAGCTCTCGTCATAAAAGTTGCCTATTTCTACTGTTCGTAACAAATGTAAGCGAGTCCTCAAACAAGGTAAGACCCTGTTTGCTGAGAGTATGAGGCACTGCATAGCCTCTAAAAAATTGGGTCTCGTGACTATTGTCTCGTCTCTGTAATGGGGTACCAAATAAGTGCAAGGTCTCTAATCCCCGCATCTTCAATCCATTTGAGATGTTATCATCCTCTGCTGATAAAGCTGAATGCTGTGCCCGAAAATTCTCCTCAAATTCTACTGCCTGACTTCCCACTAAGAACTGATTCTCTGTTGAGTGATATGCATATAACCTCTTCCATGGTATCTGTTATCATCTTTAACTTTGACCACACCATAAAGTATGTGGACTCGATGACGTCCCTTTAATAGACATTAACTGAGGCAAAAGATAGCTTGTCAATTTTAACGCCTCCAAAACTAAACTTCTCCCCATTGATCCTTTGCGAGACCCATCTCTGTCTGATGCTATCCTCCAAGAAAATAAGTCATTGCTCCTTCTCGGGCTAAAGCTGACCTGAGGTGGAAAGACTATATTGAATCTAACGTTAGATCAGCTGCTGAGAAAGTCGGTTCACTGTGTTGAACGAGACAATTTTTCTCTCCGGAATCTATCTTGCATATCTGTCAGTCTACCATTCGTCCATTCTTAGAATATTGCTGCCATATATGGTCCGATATCCCTGCTATTTTTTTGGCGCGCCTTTATAAGATTATATAAGAATAAACAAAATATTGATCCTAATCTATCAGATTATAAATCTATAATTTATAAGAACCAGTAATATCATTGATCCTAATCTGGCGACTCGACTTCAGTCATCACTTTCCCAGCTCCGTAAGGTTGCCTCTCTGTGCCTTTATTTATAAATCCTTTCATGCTAATTGTTCGGGTGAGCTCTACTCTATAGTACTTAGACCGCATGAATTTCAGTTCAATAGTAGGCTGGCGTTGAGATCTTATCAATTTACAGTTAATCTGGCTAGATGTGCTAACAGTTTCTTATCTCGTAACTTCCGCCTCCTTGCTTTCCAAACAACTTTAATGTGCAAAAATTTAAATATAATGTCAATCGCTATCTACTGTACTTCTGATTGCTCTTTTCTCTGTTTCCTCATCACTAATGTTTCTGTTCCTAATTGCTCCACACCCTGTAACCCATTGGGTACTAGTGGCTGTACTGCATTGCTTGGTGTGATACCGATTTAAAAAAAGTATGACTCCAACTCTTCTCCCCAACCTTGCCCCACCTAGGAGTAAATAGTAAGACAGATCGTGTTCTAGAGACTGGGATGGCAACCGGTCTAGGTGAAGGAAAAACTGAATTCAAAACTATATGTAGCCCCGGAGAAGGAAAGGCTTCTTCGCATTGTCTCAATGATTTCGACTATGGTCGACTCCTTTTTAAAGCTAAAATAAAAGCTTCAAGAATTTTTTTATCTTTAAATACTCTTTAAAAACGTTGGTATCGATTTTATTGGGGTTACTGAGTTAAAAAGATTTGTTTAAAAAATATAATATTAGTGAAGAAAATGAAATTGTTAATAATCAGCCAATCATCTTTATTATAAATTGATTAACTGATTTTCTGTCCACCACGCGTTATTCACGCGATAGTTTGCATGCACCTATGTAATATATATATATATATATATATATATACACGTATTTTTGTGTTGTACGGAACACATTTGATGTTGACGGTACCATTTAATACAATGAATGCTTATTATACCTGATCAGGAGCCATTCTAATGTTCGTATGATTGCTTTAATTTCATATGAAAATAAAGACAACAATTTCTCAATATTTGTATATTTTTTATTAAGTCGATCTAAACTGTCGGCACACATGAACCATCCTCAGAGTGGTTATAGGGACACTTTAACAAAGATATTGACCATCGATGATAACATTTTTTTATGTTGACATAGAAGATTGCTATGCGACGATAACGGTCGCGGAATAGCAGACGCAGATCGTAAGTTCAAGATGCGGTTCTATGACGTCATACCACGGGAGAGGCCGAATTATTGACAACAGAATCATATGTTTAGATGCAATGTAATGTGTTGTGACTAGTGTGAAATGTAATTTTGTTGAGTGTGAATTGCTCTATTTTAATGTAGATGGCCTCCAATATCTGAAGGTTCTTTTTACTGTGTATATGTGTGAGTATTATTGTGTTATCAACTAATATATAGTCTAATATTATGTACACGAATATTTTTTTCTAAGAAATGTTTAATAGAACTAAGACCAGAAAGATGACAGGTAAGTCTACGGGAGAGCGTGGTTGTAGTAAAACCAATATATGAAGTGGTTCATTATTAGTATCAGAGATACAATACCTGAACTGATACACTACATTGTTTTTTTGTAGAGAATTAAGTTGTGTGGTTGTAGGGTTATTGGAGACTATGAGGTCAATTGTTTTAACTTTTTTATAATATATGATGAGCTTAACTTGTTTATTATTATTATTAATGAATAAAACATTTCTACCTATTATGTTTTTGAGTGTTGTTTCATTATGTTTCTAATAATTATGCATTTGGTTACAATAACATAAATTAATAGTGTTATGTTTATTTTGACGTATAATATTATTAATATTATCAATTTTACACTATTTACATTATTCGGACTATTGTGCTCATCTTTGTTGCCATATTTATCACAACGTTTCGGCCGTTGTACGCTCCGGCCTTCTTGAGGTGATTGAAATGCCGAACTGAACCCTTTATTTCGCTCGCTGGGGTACACTGTTCTAGTTCCACGTCCCATGTCTAATGGATGTCAGTTATCAGTTATCTCCTGTTAATTTCCCTCTGAAAGTTCTCCACCGCCTTAACCAGGTATTGAACTCTCAATCCTTGGATCTTGTCACTGGATCTAACTAACGCCTGTATTCACTGTGTCATGTATCCTTGAGGAAATCTACAAGTGTTTGTTTAATGTTATGTAATTCTTTATAGAATGTGTTTTTGGCAGAAGATATCATTTGCGTGCGTTGGATTAAGTTCTTTATAACGGCTAACTTATATCATTGGAGCATTCACTATTAAAATTAAGAAGACACGAGTTAAGGCTAATAGGTTCTCCGATATAGAGAAGTAGTAAATTTATGTATGCTCGAATCAATAAATACATCAAGGAACGGTATTTTGTTATTAAGTTTTAATGTAAATTTGAGGGGTGAACCAAAAATGAACTATTTCTGGTTCTCACCAGTCGAGATGCAGCCGCATCGAAACAAGAATGCATCTTTGTAGTGAGCAAGCTGTTTTTGTCAGTATGTAAAAATTATAATAAATAAAAAAATAATTATTGTTCTACTCTTGGTATTGAGCCCTCTTTTGAATTAATTCTCTAAGCGTTAGAATTTATATTATTTTCGTTTTCATTATATATATATATAGACACACAATTTCACAGTTTGAAACAAGACCTAGGAATAAAACAGTTCTCCATAGAAGGAGTCATAAAACTAACTTTAAAATCGACTTTATCTAGGGTATGTTGCTAGGCAGAAAGGGAAGTTACCACAGGCAACATCTATCCATTTCTGTTTCATTCAAATTTTGCAGTTGCATATTTTAACTCAATGACAAATGTAAAAATCTTTAAGATTTAAAAAAAAAACTTTTAAAAATAATTATATTTGTTACCCAATAATTTCCGAAAAATTCAATAAAACCCTATAATTATCTAATATTTTAGGATAACAGGAAAATAGTACAAGCTGAATTATGGGATCGTTCAATGTCATTTTTGTAGATACCTCTAATAATGTCTATAGAAAGAGCATAGTATGATGACAAAGAAACTTGATAAAAATCAAAGTTTTATCATCATAATGTATTTTTTTAAATCAATTTCACCCCATACAAGGCAATAAATTCTCTAAGGCATAAGGGGTTACATTGTGTGGAAGCATTAGAAACAGAAACATTAATGATAAGCGGGAAGAGAAAAGAGAAATAGGGAGCACACTGGATAGCGATTGATATTGCATTTAAATTTTATAGATTAAAGTTGGCTGGAAAGTATAGAGCCGGTAGGGAATTCCACAAATGAGAAGTGCAAGAAAAGAAATTAAATTAAAAAAGTCTTGATACCATAGCGAAGAGCTCATGCGAACAATTACCATGAAAGTATTTATTAGAAAAGACACAGAGAGGCAAACTTACAGCGATGGAAAAGTGACTGAAGCCGAACCGCCAGATCAAAACCCATAAATGTTATTATTCAGAGGAATGATCAAAGTATTTTTTAATTGTTTTAATAAATTTTTAAATCCTTTCTAGCACATTCGAAATTTTGGTTAAAAATCGTTTTTTTCTCGCCTCGTGGGAAGGTGGCCCTCAGTAAAGATTAGTACTGGAAATTTGAGCGTCTCTTGCGGTGAAAACACTTTCTTACAAAGTTCAAATAATTGTAGGATTTTAATGAAACCTTCACAACTTATTTACAAATGAATGACATTATTTTAGAAACGTTTCGTTTAGAAAATCTTAATAGAAATATTTTTTTATATCTCTTACCTAATGGAATTTTTAGAAATTAAATGTTGTCCTTCTTCATATTTATATTAGTTAAAAGCAAGACTCCTCGGTGAATAATCATTTCTTTTTTTCAAACAGTAGAAAAAGACAATATGTATAAAGGAGAAAAGACAATAGGAAAACTGTGTAGATTTAGCCGACGCATTTCGTCCAACGTGGATTTTTTTCAAGGAAAAAACGAAATGAATTTATTGAAACAAAGTATCGATAACCAAAAACCAAAACAAAATGTCGTTAGTAACAAGGAGAATTTAGAAACGCTATTGTATATTCATTTGATCAAATGAAAAATTAGATCAGTTACTTTTTATGTTTGAAGAGAATACCTTCATATGTAGAAATTTTGTTTGTATGGCGTTGACGGATTAAGCCGCTTTCTTTTGACTTCTTGATATATTTTTTGTGTACGTTGGCTTAGGAGAGTAATAATTCTGATAGGAAAAAAACGGGCGTAGATTAATATTTGGTTAATATTCAATGTCGGCACTCTCGAGGATTTTCCTTCTGAGTAGATTATTTTCTTTTTTGTGAATGTAGCATTTATAAAATCAAAATTGTGGTTGAATTTATTTTTATGTATGACTAGTACATTTGTTAAATTGTTATTTATGATGTCTATTTTGTGGTCATAGGTGCTTTTTTTAAAAAAAGCTGCATGTTTCTCAAATGTGGAACTGTTTTGGCAATTTATTTTATTCTTATTTATTTTTTATTGCCCGATCCAGAAATATTATTGCTGTGGGTGTTTGTGGATCTGATTATATCCATAATGGTTTTGGAAGTGTTTGTGATTATTTGGATGATGATTAGATATGATAGATTGTTCTGCATAGTGAACATGACAGAGTTGGTCGGTAGTATTATATATCTGTTCTTATATACTTTAATATGGATGATGATGTTATTTTTGTTGCGGTTGCATATTTTGTATGTCTTTCTTCTTGCGTTGTGGATGAAATGATATGGGTATTGTAGGTTTTTGAATGTGTTTTCTATGTATGTTTCTTCTTTAAGTAAATATTGGGAGATGCAGTTTCTTAATGCTCTATAATAATTCCAGATTTAATTTTAGAAGTGTGGTTTAAATAGAAATTGATCAGGTCATTTTTGTTGGAAGCTTTACTATAAACGTCAAAATTAAGTTCGTTATGTTTTCTGTGTAACCTGATATCTAGGAAAGACAGTGTGTAGTTGGTTTCAGTTTCAAAGGTGAAGTCTAATGTAGGTTGAACATTCTTAGCAAGATCTGTTAACTTAGTATTTTGTGGATATATTGCAGTGAGTTGTCTATGTATCCGAAATAGCAAGCGTTTTGAGATAGAATGTTCTTGAATGAGTGACTCTAAAAATAGACAAGCAAAAACACCGCTGAAAGGAGATCCCATAGCTAAACCAAATTTTTGTCTGTAGAGTTAGTTAATGATTTTTATAGATGCTTTATTTCAACAATTCATTTCGTTTTTTGCCTTGAAAAAGTCCAACTGAACGAAACGCGTCGGCTAAAATACAAAGATTTCCTATTGTCTTTATATATATATATATATATATATATATATATATATATATATGTGTGTGTGTGTGTGTGTGTATATATATTTGGCTGAGCCTACGGGCTAGGGAACCCCACATCAAATTCGGACGTGCCCCATCTGATTGCGTGGGGCATTTAGTAGATAACCGTCGAATGGCCTGCAGTTAAAGATTCGTCTTAAGCTGGTTTGGTTAAACTCTATGCCTTCCGGTAGAGAGGATCCCAGACGGGGCTGTGCCTAGGAGCAGAGCCTCGTCTAAAATACCAATATCTACAATTGTATATATATATATATATATATATATATATATATATATATATATAGTGAAAGGTATGATAACATTCTGTTTTTAACGGTTGATATAAAACGTTGTGCTCATGTCTAAACATATCTGACTTTATAATTGTTTTTGTAAATCTTAAACGTATGAATTTATATTCTCAATTGGGGATAAAAGAAGACTTCTTTTTTTTGCTAATATTAAAAAAATCAATAAATAAGTGGTTAGATATGATATATATATATTTAAAATTATATTTAATTCAAAACCAACTTTTCGACAATAGTTTATATTTCCATAAATTTTACCCCTATTTTCCACTTGTGCCATTTTAATCGGTGCTATTTTTAGACACACACACACACACACATATATATATATATATATATATATATATATATATATATATATATATATATATATATATCTTCATATATTTCAAACTCTACTTGGATTTAATAGCACCAGCAAACAACATATTACATCCGATGCTTGCATCTACCAAATCTCCTGCAAAAACTGTGACTTAAAATGTGGGCACGACAAGCGTACATATAAATTTTAGATCAAATAGAATTTATTTTCCTGACTACATCAAAATCTACTTGGATTTAATAGCACCAGCAAACAACATATTACATCCGATGATTGCATTTACCAAATCTCATACAAAAACTGTGACTTAAAATATGTGGGCTCGACAAGCGTACATATAAATTTTAGATCTAATAGAATTTCTTTCATTTTTCTTTCATAATATTCAAATTTAGGAATACGTTTTCACAGCGTCTCAAACGTGGTGACAACGCGACCATGTTTAAAACGAAACGCTGATCGCATAAAACTTTTAGTTATCTGTTTGGACATGTCTTGTTCTTGTGTCCATCGTCTTTGTCATGTTAAGTTTGATAATGTTATTTATATTTTATATTTTATATTGAATATGTCCTGAAGATGGTTTATTGACCGAAACGTCCGACGTCGACATATTAACATTAAAACAGCATTATTGCATATAAGGATTTTTGTTTGTTTTTTCCCGTATATTTTTCTTCATACTGTCGGATCTATATCCATATATTTGCTTACATATACATATATATATATATAGTATTGGGACAGCAGATCAATATTAAAAAATATATTAAATATAACAGACAATGAATGTCTATTATGTCTGATCATGATCCGTTCAAATATTTGCTTTAATTTCTGGTGAAAATATTAGGTTGGTGCAAAAATAATGACGTAATAATGTTGTTTTTTCACCTATTCTTTAACGTGAAAAAACGACATTATTACGTCATTATTTTTGCACCAACCTAATAAATTTAAAACAATTGACCTCATAGTCTCTAATAATCCTACAACCACACAACTAAATCCTGTACAAAAAAAAAAATAATGTAGTGTATCAATTTACATGCTTGTACAGAGATTGTATCTTTGACACTAATAATAAACACACTACATATCTTGGTTTTACTACAGCCATGCTCTCCTATAGACTTAATTGTCACCTTTCTGATCTTAGTTCTATTAAACAACATTTCTTAGAAAACCATAGCCATCTACATAATATTAGACAGATATTAGTTGATAACACAATAATACTCACACATACATATAATAAAAAGAACCTTCAGATATTGAAAGCCATCTACATTAAGACGAAGCTGGTCACAATCAACAAAATTACATTTCAAACTAGTCACAAAACATTACGTTGCATCTTGACATTGGTTATGTTGTAATAATTCGGTCTATAGCGTGGTTTGACACACAGAACCGTATCTTGAATTTACGATCTGCGTCTCTTATTCTGCGACCGTTATCGTCGCATAGCAATTTTCTATAAATTTATAGAAGATTTATTTAACCGTTACATTGAAGCAATCTTAAGAGAACTAGAAATTCTGCAGTGATTTATTATTGGCGAGCATAATCTTAACAACATAAGATATGCAGATTGCACTATGCTGATGGCAGACACACAAATAAAACTGCAATAACTCCGAGACAATGTAGCAATAAAACAAAAGGAGTATCAATTGTAAAATGTATGCTTGTCAGCAAGAGAAACAGGCTTAGACGTGAGCTACAAAGTGAAGACGTTAAAACCAAGCACGTACAAAGATTTAACTATCTGGGAAGTGTTTTAACAGATGCCGTAAAATGTGACAAAGAAATCAAAAGGCTCAATGGAACAGCAAAAGTATTAAGAATAAGAGGATAAAAATATTAAGAAAAGAAAACAATAAAAGAAAAGAAATTAAAAAGATAAAAGATAATATTGCATTTACCCACACAACCATATAGCCATTTATAGTGTTTGTTTTTTTTTAATTCCTAGGTATTAAAATCGGAATGGATCATAAAAAAAAGTGTTGTAAGATGTTGCATTTTATTTGCAAAAGAGAAATGTAGTTTTTAAAGTTATTGAGAAACGAGAACACAACGCTGGAAAATAGTGAAAAATTTGAATGGCGATCACAGAACAATAAATACATTGAAACCATTGGTAAGAATAAAACAAGTCTTTAAGAATGCCACAAAAAGAAATCTGAGGAATATTAAAATGTAATAAGAGGAGATTGAATAACACTTCAAACTGGAGGCAGTAAAATTATAGTTGCTTTCAAAGTAGTTGACTGTGCAGCAAATTATTGCATGCTCTTGGACAATAATGTTTTGAGTGGCACAGGTTACAGCCAAGTATCTTTAAGTTAAAAGGTAAATTCATTCAACACAATACTCCTTCACATTCTGAAAAGTGCCCATCTTGCCAACAAAGGTTTTAAAGACGTGAAATTAATGGAAGGGATGCTAGCCTCTCATCTAAGAAAAAACATTAGAATAAAAACTATTCAATCGAAAAAGATTTCTGTGAAGCAATAAATTTGATGCGAGTAATTGTAAAGTCCAAAGAATAAAAAAAAGGTAATAAAATCAATAGATAAAACACTGATAAAGTTCTATAGAATATAATGGAGACCACATTTACATGTAAACTAAAAAATAATTTATTCAGGAATATGAGATAGTGTATGAATAAAATATATTTTCTATAGCCTATATATTTACGGTTTGTTCATAATTAAACGAAAAATGAGGTTGAATTGATATTCCCATAAAGCCTAACACCTCCAAAAGCAATTAATTTTTTTTTATTATTTTTAATAAAACAAAACTACTCTCTATTAATGATCTGAGAGACATTAATCAGCATGGCTGATGCTAACTTCCAGGAGAGGGACTCATTTCGCTTCTTGGGCTAATATTCTCTGCCGACATGAAATGGAAAGATTATAATGAATCAATTGCTAGGTCTACTGCTAGAAAATTAGTTCATTGCGTCTTGCTAGACAATTTTTGTCCCAGAATCTATCTTACATATAAATATGTATATTCTACCATTCGTCCATGTTTCGAATATTGCTGTCACATATTGTCTGGTTCTCCTGTTATATACTAAGAGATTCTTGACAAAATCTAAGAAAGAATATGCGTTGTTATTGGTCCTGACATCTCGGCTTCAGTCACTTTTCCACTGCCGTACGTAGCTTCCCTGTGCCTTTTCTATAAATACTTCCATGGTAATTGTTCTGATGAGCTTTCCTCTATGTGATTGTGGGTTTTTTTTATTACTAATCTTATTTTCTTTAGTTTCTTGTAAATAGTTTTTTGTATTCATATTGTAAATACTTATTGGGGTTAACTTTTAGAATTGTTATTTTATTCCCCTCTCCCCCCACAGACAACGAATTGTAAATATGGGGACTAGTTAGTATTTTCATAGAGACAAAGAGGTATTATGGTGGTTGTAGTAAGAAAGGTACGTATGAATGTGTTGTTTTGGTGTAAAGAATATTGTTTCGTACGATTGGGTCAGTGTTTGCGGCTAGCTAAGTTATAGTTAAGACAGAAGAAGACCTTCCTTTCCCCAATCCTCTTTTCGGCCTTGTGCCACATTTCTGTATTGTACAGAATAAATATCGCTTTCTTCTACGATACCTAGACTTTATGAATTTAAGTGCAGTACTAGATTGGTAACTCACTTTTACAGTGGGATTTGCTAGATGTAACCATAAGTGCCTTAACATTTTACTTTTCTCGCACTCCTATCTTTTAGAACTCTTCTGGCTTCTTGTTTCCCAGTCAACTTTGATCTTCAAAAATTTAAATCGAATGTGAATTATCATTTACTGTCTTCTGGATTCCTATTCTTTTTATTGTTCTTGTTCCTTAATAGTGTTTTCTTTTTCTTATTCTTTAATACTCAGACACTTGTGTTTTAGTGGCATCATTGCCCTGCTTGGGGTGAAATTGTTAAAAGAAAACAAATCTTTGTATTTCAATAAGCAAATATTAATAGGTATAATATTATTCATAATTATTTACAACATTATGAAAAACCCTCATGTCACATAATGGAATCCTGATCATCAAATTAATTATTATATATTCCTAATAATAAAGTAACCATGACGAGCAGAAATTCATATTTTTAAAATTAAATATTCACCCAATTCAAAGTCCAAGAGCCACTCAAGGCAAAGGATTAGTGAATGAGGTTTCTTTATAGACGTATGAGAATGGAAGTAACTGTAGATTATGAGGATATGTACGACAGATAGCGATTGACCCGTGGCTTAAAGAGATTAAGAATGTAGTGTCTATATTTCTGAGATGAGGTATTATGTACACTATTTACATTATTCGGACTATTGTCCTCATCTTTGTCACCATATTTAGTACAACGCACGTGAAACTAGAACAGTCTACCCCACTGAGCAAAATAAAGGGTTCAGTTCGACATTCCATCCACCTGAAGAAGGTCGGAGCGTACAGAGGCCGAAACGGTGTACTAAATATGGAGACAAAGATTAGGACAATAGTCTAAATAATGTAAATAGTGTACATAAGACCTCATCTCAGAAATATAGACAGATACTGAAGAAGGCCGGAATGTACAACTGATAATTAACATCCATTAAACATGACACGTGGAACCAGAACAGTCTACCCCATTGAACGAAATAAAGAGTTCAGTTCGACGTCCCAACCACCTGAAGAAGGTCGGAGCGTACAGAGGCCGAAACGGTGTACTAAATATGGCGACAAAGATGAGGGCAATAGTCCGAATAATGTAAATACTGTAAGAATGTCGTGGTCGGGGAAAGTAACCACTTGGGAGTCTGTTCTAAAAAACATGATATTTTTATCATATATCTCATCTAATTTTGATCATATAAATCATCTTGTGAAAAGGTTACCAATTTTGTTGGGAAAATACAGGTTTGCATAGTAAAAGCTGATAGTATGTATTCAAATTAACCCCCTTGTAGAATCAGTATATAGCTACATGTATTCCAAAGTAAATTCAGATGAGTATGAAAGTTTCGGTTTGTCTTCTTAAGTTGTATATTCTATATACATTAAATCCACTTTTAAAAAAAGGGTACGTTTACAATGATCGATGAAGCGCTTTGTAATTGATATTTTGTAGTTCCTTGGCAGCTAGATGCTTCTCTTTTTAATCTGACGCAGATGACTATCTCACTGATTCATTTCTCTTCACCTGGTTTGGAAATTCTTTGACGCACAACCCTATCTCTTATGCCTATTCAACCCAATGAACGAGTCGACAAACACCTTCCTTTCAATTCTTACACTAGCTCAGATATGTATCACGTACATTTACTTTCTCTTTTGAAAAATAATATCACCTGGCGTTTTTTTTCCATCACTTGTTTATTATTATACTCACATATACGAAAATCAAATTCCATTTGCTCGAACCAAGTTATAATAAACATTCATATTTCTGCATAATTACTAGACCCGTTTTCCACCACACTTTATTTTCAAAATATAAGAATGCTTCACAGTAATACTATAATATGCTGGTCTGAAATATAAATATACATTTTGGAGAAGTTAATGATTGTAGCCAACGTTTCGTACGATATAAAGGGATACGATCTTTAATATCGTATTTCAAATATGTACCACCTCTTTGGTTTTGTATATCATTAAACCATTCTATACATTCTCCGTCACTGGTTCATCTTAGTGGCTGTTTTAAGAACATCACATATCCTGTACTATTATTTTGCTAACTATTTTCCAGTTCGGTCTTCGAATGGGTCAGTAAGCTATACTCGAATCCTTACATTGTGATTAAAAAGTATCCTTAGTTTGTGATATGTCCCGGAAAGGGATATATTTGAACGAAGTAGCTAAGTGGTTTGGGCTACTATAACCAAGGAAAATATGGTAGCAGTAACTGACTGGTACGCGTCGTAGTGTAGATCAATGGCGTAGTCCAATGTGCGTCGTTATAGACTTAGCGCTCAGACTAAGGCTCTTTGACTCTCGTACCTACACGTCCGTCGGTATTTAGGACAGACACCAGTCAATCATATTCCTGTGAGGGGGAAAACAGGTATATGCATATTCCATTATATCAGTTTGGAACTTTTACACTCTTCACTTTAATTTTTAATCATACTGATTTTTCCATAGCCTAATATCGTTATTTCTTCATTCATAACTTTACACACACACACACATATATATATATATGTGTGTGTGTGTGTGTGTATGTGTGTGTGTGCGTCTAATTCTCTATTTCTGAGATTATCTATTGCAACTATTTACATTTTTTGAACTGTTGTCCTTATCTTTATTTGCATACTGACGGCCATTCAGCCGTTGTACACCTTAAGAAGGCCAGAGCATACAATGGCAGACACGTCGTGAATATGACAATAAAGATTAGGACAACAATCCGAAGAAATAAATAAATATATATATATATATATATATATATAGGTATGGGATAAGAACAAATATAGTATAATTCCACTGTCTGTAAGATTTAATTTTTAAAAAAGGGCTTAATGCAGAATAGAGTTTAATATTATTTAGTATATGAGACTAAAACAAAAATATGTTAAAAATCGCTACACAATAGCTTTCACGTTTCAGCACTCAAATTGTGCCTCCTCAGACGATGATAAGTAACTTGTGAGTAAAAATTTCTTTTAAATTTCAAAAGCAGATAGTAAAAAGTAAACGGTGGTCATATACTTTCCCATCAATTACGTTTGAGAATTCATCCGAAATAAGGATGTTTTTCTAAAAGCAAGGATATTTAGAACATCATTATTAATGAATAAAAATATAAAATAATAATTATGATAAATAAAATAAAACAAATAATATTAAAACTTTGTTTGAAATAAAATACATCAAACCAAAATAATAAACGTTTTCCCAGCATGCAATGGAAAAGTTGTTCTGCCTTAAAACCGATACTTTACGCCCAAAAATGCCAAACTCATTCTCTTCGCTACTGACCCTCAAAGCTTCATGACGTATATCTCATCTCCTCGGTACTATGCTTGTTATAAGACGAAGTGACTTTCTTCCTATATCACATGCAACCTTAAAACACATATAACAAAATGAAACACACAGCAGTACACAAAAATAAATAAAATTACATGATTTTAACTTACAATTTAACATGCTTTTAGTGTTACTTCCTTGTATGTTTTTATTCCTGTGAATACGAAGCTATCCCTTCTGGGACGATGAATATATTTTAATCCCACTTGTATTAATCTTCTTTTCAATTTTGATTTTCGTTTCATTAATATATTTAAAATACATCAACATTAAAAACAGCCTTATCATTTTATTATGATTTTAATGCCAAATTACTCATTGTGACTCTGGTATTTATCTGTCAACGTTCCTACATCGTTATTTTGTTAAAAGACGTATCTCCCACTGTATTTAATACAGTTGTTTTCCTCTGTACTAAAAAATCAATCCTTAAAGGAAACTAAACATTATTTCTACCTATAAATCCTAAAATGTTATGCTAAAATGTTTAAACTTGAGCTATAGTCACCAAAGTAAAATGATATATGTACATTATTGCTTTCAGAAAAATAGTTTGATTCAAATTGATTTCTTCTAAACTGTATACCGTAAATTAGCCATAAGCATTTTTTCAGATCTCTTCGCATCACAGTTTTAAACGTAAAACAGAATAATTAAATATTAACTTTTCTAACCGCGTAGGTTGTCATCCCCCTGAAAGCATGACCAACTTTTATCTCTGGTCAAACCTAACTAACGTATAAAATGAATATTTCTCCATAAAGCACAGACATTACCTAACATTGACCATGAAGTTGTCAGGCATTATTCCGTCTTTGTGATTTCCAGTCCCTTAAGACATATCAATTGTACTAATTCCAATAAAAAACATTCAGTGTTCTTGCGCCGTCTGGGTCAGCTCTTCCTTCAACATCGGAAATTTTCTTCAGTCTACGTTCTTCGAATTCAGCATGGATTAAAGTTTGGACTTGTTTTTGCGCCAGCGTCGGATAATTCACTTAGAACGCACAAGTAGACGACCAACTGTCCGTTTCCTATTTTCCTATAAAACGTTTATACAAGTAAGACTGCTTTCATTTATCCGCACTTGCAGGAGACAACCTGGTCAAAACAATAGAGTCATGCGTATAGACTGAATGTGATTTGCAATAAACGGCAACTGAGTTTAATAGGAATAGATATGGGAAAAGTCGTGTCGTGACTGAGTGCGGATAAATACAAAATTTTTTTCTTTTTATATATACTGTGCTCGGAGGCAGTATTAGTGTTCCGTTTTACTTTACCCCGCAAAGCGAAGATTAGCCACTGGAATATATGTTTGTTCATAATTTTCTTTCTCCGAGGGTGAACTTATTTTCATCACAACCTTGCAGCATTTTTCTGTGAATATGTCGATGCGATTTTTTTCTAAATACTAACTATATTTTGTGCTTCAAAACATTATCTATACTATACAAATATTTATAAGAGCATTGCGTATAATACGCGAAAGATTTATTTTAAGAAATTCATAAACCAGAGTCAGGATTGGGTATTATATATTCAAGATTACTGTACCACAGTTAATAACTTAGCAAATATTCAGATCGTTTCTGCTCGTATCACAGTAATATTATGTACGTCATGGTTATTTAATTGATCATATTCCGTATGACACCATTGAATTTGACAACAAAAACTATATCCAAACCCTAGGTACTGCAGTGGGAACAAAAAATGCATCAAAATATGCCACCCTAACATTAGCTTACCTAGAGGAAAACCTCTAATAAAAGATATATGGGGAAAATATAAAAAAAAAAATTTCATTTAATCTTGGAAATGATACTTAAATGATTGCTTCACTTTCTGGAAATCTTCATGTGGTGATATTAACCAATTCCACACTCTACTTCAGAACTAACACCTAAAAATCATAATTTCAACGAATTACCGTTTTTGGATATACTCATTAGAAATAAAAAAAAACAATCACAGATATCTACCACAAACCTACAGACACCTTACAATATCTTCATTTCAAGAGACATCGCCCAAAAAGCTGCCTGAAATCCATCCCCTAGTCTCTAGGACGTAGGTTATGTACTATAGTGACTGACAAACACCCCCGAAAAACCTTCCCAGAAGAACTACATAAAACTCTAAATAAAAAAGGCAACTCTACAACATTAATAAACAAAGGTTTTGAACTCGCAAAAAATTCCTTTAGACCAACTACGAAATCCAAAGAAACGTAACGTCGAATAAACTCAAACATATGTCTCAACATACAACAAGAACAATCCAGAACTATTTACAGAAATTACAAAAAGTCTAGACCTACTTAGCAAGAATGAAAAACTGAAAAATATACTAAAAACAACCAAAATAATTAAAAGCAAACGCCAATCTAAAAACCTGAAACACATATTAACCGCATCCAAATTTAACCAACACACAATACAGGGTGTCAAAAAATTCAACAAAAAAAGATGTGGTTTTTGTGACATCATTATAGAAGGAAACTCCTACACTTCTGAATACCCCAAATCGACATTCAGAATAAATAAAAATTTAAACTGCAACTCCAAAAATGTGATGTTTGCACTCAAATGCATAAAATGCAAGAAGTCATATATAGGATATCAGCCAAGCACTAAACAACAGAGATTCTCTTCACAAAAGCAACATGAAATTAACAGACAACAAAACTTTTTGTATCACAACAAAATCTGTAAATGTAACAAGGGTGAATTTCAAATTATGCCAATACACGAAACATACAATTATTCTTACCTACAAATATAAGGAAAAACTTCATAAACAAATTTAAACCAGCACAAAATAGATCATAACCCCACACACAAAAAACACACAACATGCACACATAATAGCCAAATACAGTGGTCGAGGCACTGACATGCATGCGCACATACTCACGCGTGAGTATCTGTGGAGCACGAATATATATTAGCACCAACCTAATATATATATACACATCTTGGTAAAAACAAATATAGTAGACACAAGCACACACACAAGCCCTACAGAACATAAGAAGTGTGTGTATGTGAATGCATATATATATATATATATAAATATATATATGTAAGCAAATATATGGATATAGATCCAACAGTATGAAGAAAAATATACGGAAAAAACAAGCAATAATCCTTACATGCAATTATGGTGTTTTAATGTTAATATAATGTCAACGTCGGACGTTTCGGTCTAATAAACCATCTTCAGGACATATTCATATTGTCATGTTGAATTGATAATGTTAATTATATTTTATGAATTTATATATATATATATATATATTTTTCTTCATATATATATATATATATATATATATATATGTGTGTGCGTGTATGTATATATGTGTATACTAATTCCTTGTAATAAAACAGTATATATGTATATATATATATATATATATATATATATATATATATATATATATATATATATATATATATATATATATATATATATATACGTATACTAGCAAAAACACAGACAATACAAAAAATGGAAAACGATCGAAGAACACACAAGTGTCATTAAAAGATAACAATACAGATATCTTTCTTCACCCTTTCTCGGACCAATCTTAATTGTTTTATTACCCTTCAAGCGGAAGAACTTACTCATCGCCAGTTCAAAAAAGACATTGTGTCACTACCACACAAAAAATAGAATGTTTAACCTCGACAAACATAAAGAAAATTAATTCATTTTAATAATATGTGGAAATATCTACTCTTTGACTGAAGAAGGTCGCGATCGGAAACAAAGCATAATATATATTTTAAGAACAAAAATCCCCATTACAACCAAAAACGTTTGCAGCTTCTCGCTTATATACATATATATATATATATATATACATATATATATATATATATATATATATATATATATATATATATATATCTCAGTCGTGCCTTCAAAATTTATTTCATATGAATATTTGCATCAAGTTACCACGGAAGAAACAAAATATGTATGCCAAATTATATATATATATATATATATATATATATATATATATATATATATATATATATTCTAGAACGGTTATCCGGCGTTGCCTGCCCATGTACATAAAAAAGATAACACCGATAATGTAAAAATTCATGATGAATAATATTGGTAATATTTACATTTAAACCCGACATTTAATTTATTGTAATATAATCCATTACAATTTATGTTTTGTTGTATAAAGAAAAAAATAATTGTTATAAATGTGTTTAACCTACAAAACAACAATATTTAGACCCTTAAAATCATATATTTTGATTTAGTATCTTCCAATGAAGGTTTTTGCAAATAATGTATTTCTGTACTCTTTATATAAGTGAACATCAGAACATCTATGATTTTAAATGTCTAAACATAGTAGTTTTGATGTTTAAACCGGACACTATATGCATGAACGAATGTAATGTATTATAGCGCGTGTGTTTGTGCGTATAGATGTGCTATAAGTGATTAAAAGTATGTCTGCTCACAGGCAATTGTAATAGTTACAAGTATTTTTTCTTCGCAAAGCCAATATGCATAAAAGTTTCTGAATTGAATATGCCTTTCAAATCGTATGACCTAGATTTACATTAAGTTACAAAACTAAAGATCTAAATGGACAAATATTGCATTTAACTATATATCATTCAAGTGATTGATCATTCTAGTTCAGGAAAAATTAGCATTTTATAAAGAATCGTTTCAAAGTCGTAAGTCACGCTTGCCGTAAAAAATTGACGTTGGTATTCTTTACGAATGAATTCTTTAGAAGATTCCGAAAGGAAACTTTAAAAGCCGAAAGTTTTCTTCATCTTATAATTATAGAACAAAAATGAAATCTTTTTTCGAGGTTTAATGGTATTACAACTTTAAGTCCTTCAAATCCAGAAAGAAGAGAAAGCCATATTTTCTAAAATATAAATAGCCTTTTGACTTTCACGAAATTTGTTTCATCACCAAACTCCTAAGGATTATAAACACACACAATATGAAACCTAAGACTTCATTCAAGCAAGAAAGACTCTCCGCTTGGTGTTGACCTCAGTTTCTACTTTTATATTTACATACGTTCTATCCCTGATTTTGATCACTTTTACCAATAAATATAGCATACCTTAAAACTATATATTATTATTATTATTATTATTAACAAGTTCAATTAAAGCAATAGGTTTAAAAATACAAACCAATATTAATCTTAAATCCCCTTTTAGAAAAAACAAATAAATAAACACCAAAAAATAGCGGAACTACAACATGAATCATTTAAAGTCTTAGCATACAGAAATAAAAAACAAAAAAACCAACAGAACAACTACATCAATCAGTTAAAGTTTTAGCAGGGAGTCTGATTAGATTAGCCATTGTAGCCAAACAAAAAAAAACTTACATGACTCCAAAAACTTATGGTATCACAAACACCCCTACTTCCATCAAAGCAGTGACCCCTTGATAAAGAAAAAACAAACCCACGCCTCCATTTCAAAACTATAAAAGAGTAAAACATTCCGTATCATAGTTATTCCAAAACAACGCTTGAGGATGAAACTGCCACCCAATGGTTAATGTTTAATATTGAAATTAAACCTGAATACTGCTGACCAGTTTCGAAACTTAGTAATTTCTGTGTGGCAATTGAATAATATATTTTTTTAAATAATTATATATATATATATATTACAAAACAAAATCCAAAATTATCTAAAAATTACTCTGTTATAATAAATACATTGAGCTTTTTTTGTGGATCAGTTTTAATATTTGATATTACTAGGATTCACTTGGATTATATACCAATCTGTACTATGTATATATATATATATATATGAGGCAAAGAATATCACACGCAATGTAACTGGTCTTAACCACTGAATGAGCTTTTATATATATATATATATATATATATATATATATATATATACACACACACCCAGGTGTCATATTTTCTGTGTTTACATGAAAAATTGCAGATTATCAGGTTCTTTGATAAGAATGCTTTATTTAACCAAAGATCCGAGTTAAGGGTAAACTGTAAACACAGTCTACATTTCAATTCAGTTAGATTTGGAATTTAAAAATAATTTTTTTAGATTTTAGTTGAACTGTGTTGTCCATACATAGAATATCTTTCTGTTTGTATAAATTTAGATTTAATATAATTTTGTATTAATCTCTGGGTAATGTTAGTAATATCTTTTATGGATGTATTAGTATTTGGTTCGTATTTTGACACTTCGCATTGATTGGTTATTGTTATTAACACCTTATATAAAGAATTTGTAGTTAACAGCTGCATATTAATTTACCAAGTAAATCTATGGATGTAAATTATTTATTGTTTTCTTAAAGAAGCTATTTATTCACCAATTACAAAAATGGTTTTTATGTGGGAAACTCACAAATCATATAATGTGTTTAGCATTTTGTTAGATTACCACTTAATTTTTCTTACAAAATGACATCGTCTAAATGTACATGTATTCATCTACATCCGCTTGTGTTTGGCGTCTGTTGTTGTCGTTGATTTCAATTCCACGTGTCATGACCCATTTATAAAAAATAATTTCCTAATTTTTGCTTCTTCCTTTAGTTTAAATTTAACGTAGGTCTTATTTGATTCGTTGATGTAAGCAAAGCCATCAAACCTTATAAACACCTCTTTTCTTTTTTCGTAAAAAGAGCTGTATTTTTCTTTTAAATCTGATTAAATTATTCACTCTGCAGTAATTTACAATCACCTGATGAGATGCGCTGTATGCGCATCGAAACACGGCTGCAATTGTGTAGCGATTTTAAAATGTTTTCAATGTAATATCCTAAAATTATATATATATATATATATATATATATATATATATATATATAGTAGTGAGTTCAATCCTTACTGGATGCCCTCTACTTTCGGCCTTGTACCGCATCTAAACTACGCTTAGAAGAACTTTGGAAACCTCGTGGTGGTGTAATTGTGAGTAATCTTGTCTCGCTAAAACAATTAGGAATGAGTAGCGAGTTTGATCCTCACTAAGTGCCCCTTACTTTCGGCCTTGTGCCACATCCAAGTTAAGCTTGGAAAAAATATATATATATGTGAAAAGTTTGTGTATATAAATATAAATAAATATATATATATATATATAATTATTTATATATTATATGCGCGGTACTTATTAGAAAGCGCTCAATATCAGAGATAGAGCTAACATACTTGGTTGGATAGATGTGAGTTTGTGACCCTTGTTTTCACGCTTTTGCGATCGTCAGACAAACGCTTGTCTGGTGATTGCAAAAGCGTGAAACCCAGGGTTACAAACTCACATCTATCCAACCAAATATATATCTATATATATATATATATATATGTGTGTGTGTGTGTGTATGAGTGTGTGTACGTTCTAAATCCCTCTAAAATTAAATGTGTTGATAATATTTGAAGTCGTTGGTAATATAGTTTCCTATTAATCACTCGACAACAAATTTTAACGAATATAATATCAAACTATTGCAGCATTTCTTGCCAATATTTTTCGTATATTATGTCGAAACCATAAAAAAGACGTCCACTCCTGATGAAGAAATGGGATCCATGCTAAAAGCAAAGAAAAATCTTTAGGAATGCCAACTAAACAAGAAGACGGCTTCTGAAATTTATTCTTTTATTTTTAGAATAATTTCAAAATACAATCTGATGTCAGTATCACCTTCCACAGTGGAATATCATCAACCAATCAAATTTAAGCTAACCAGCCAACTTCCAGTTCTAACTTGAAATAACAAGTTTTCTGATTTCATTTCTCTGACACTTACTGAAGTAGTAAGGTTTCATTCTAGTGATCGCAGACATTCTGGATCCATATAGGCGCATATATTTCGAAAAAAGAAATAGTATATAATTCAGTTGCGTCAGATTGTTGCAGACAGCGTTATCAGGCATAATGGAAAGAGGATTAATCGAAATTCGATACGCATCTTAAAATTCAAATTTTCTTCAATCTTCAAGCCATCTAAATAAACGAGTGGATCCAAGCATCAAAATGAAGTAAAGTTTAAATATAAGGAAAATACAATGCATTCTTTTACCAGTATGTCCCACTCGAAATCTACATATCTTGACAAGAAGTAAAATCCAGAAAATGCTCGAAAAAAGTACAAAATAAAGGGAGATGTCAGAAAGTAGTTTCTTGCGAATTTTTATCAAAGTATTAATATCCAGCTCTCAGTGAAATAGCAGAGTAAAAATGGCAACCAGTCCAAGAGTAGAAATACTCTGAATTTCAAACCATGGAAAAGCCAATGGAAATTACTCTATCTTTTCCAAAAGCTATGACAATTTACAAATAATACAGAAAAAGAAAGCAATGGAGATCCATAATTGCCTAAGTCCTGAAGAGAAATCGCACTTAAATAAAGGCAATTTAAACACTTTAAATTTTGCATAATTAATGTATTCACTTTTTGTACTGAAACTGAAGGATGGGTGTTATGAAATAAATAAATTTAAAAATTATTTTCGTTTAACAAAATCAGAAAACTTACAGTTTCAATTTGGCTAATATAAACATATTTTAATCTAGCTAATATTAACTGTTAGACAATCTCATGATCACAGAGTTTGCAAAGATCGTTTAAAAGAGGCAATGTTTCGTCTGAACGTGTGTTTACATCGTTCAAGACCTTTGCAAAACTTTGCATTCATACTGTAATAATAATAATAATAGAGTAAATTACCATTAACCATAATGAGAATTTAATATTAAGTACTACTCTGTCCTTTTATTTTTATATGATTCAATATAAAAAGAAATTCCATTGTATAAACTTCATTCATAAATAAATCCTTATTATTATTATTATTATTATTATTACGTAATAAGTGACAAAGTGTCGTTGCGGTACAAATATTCGAATCCCTATATACCCATCATAACAGCCCGTCTGATAAGAGTATACCAGGTACATGCCTCACAGCCAAATTTGCACGATATGATGAGAGGCTTTGGTAAATACAGTGCATAACCTTGAAGGTGCGAACCGGTTACTAATACCTTCAGGCCGGGTAACCTGCACAGTGCATCAAGCCTTAGAAGACATGTCTAACTAGTTAAGATCAGACCAATGGCAAGCAATACTGTCTGAATGAATGGGATATTTGCTGCAACCCAGCTTAATCACCAAGACAAATCATGTGCATGTTAACACCTCCAATCCTTTAAGATCAGGATCCATACCTGGTACAGCGTTGGAGTGTACGATAGAAGCTGGTGCCCAATATTTTTAACGGCATCAATATTATATCCTGCACAGGCTCTGTTCTGAACTCTTTCTATGAGAGTTTGGATTCGATGCCTATACCCAATGGATTATCTGTCTGATCCACTTTCTCATTGTACAAAATGTCAAGATCTCTATGTTTATGTATTTTCTCACTTTCTTTCGATTTCACTTATTAATGAAGGAAAAAAGACAGATTTTGGCATTTTCTTCTCACAAATCTACAACTCTTCTGTCCTGAATGTAGTTTTATTTTGGTTTTGAGCATCTCTAAAGATTCGCCATCAAATTAAACGTTTCCTCAGCACTAAATATGTCTAAATTAGTTCATCCAGTAAAATGTTTAGTAACTTTATCTCCTCACAAAATTCTTCTAGTTTTTGACTTATAAGTCATTTTTCTCATCGTTTCTTTGTTGTACTTTTCTGAAATGCTTTGCAGATGGCACCTTACTTATCCTTCTTCTAATTGCTTCTGCATTGTCTGTTAGTCGCGGTTTGCCTTTCTTACGAACAAAGGAATTCGCTTTATTTAATAAATACTTTAAAGGATATTACGTTTCAAATGGGCATCCGCAGCGCCTCTAAGATACAACAGACACGGCAAGACAAACGATATTTCTGTGTCCCCCCCCACATCTGCAAACCGTTTTTGTGCATTCGACATTGGCAACATAAGTTATATACGTCTCCACAGATGTTGACAGTACAATACAACATTTCTCTTATACTTCGAGAAACGACCATTAGGATGATGTATATTTTCTAAGCCTAACGCTACTTCCTCCACGTTCGAATCTTGTTAAAATTGTGAATTTATTTTACATCTGTCAGGAATTCGATGCAAGTTTTTTTTTCTTTCTTGTACCAGTTGTGCACAGCATTCTTGAATTACAAAACACAGTCTGAAATTTCAAGTTCCACGATTTATAAATCTGCAGAAAAATACGTTTTTGAATCACCTGCAAAGTGCATATTTATACGGGTCTTCTACAGCGGATCATTTGATAAATAATCTGACCTGTGCTATGGATTTTAGTGTGAGCTGTTTCTCTGTTGTGACCAGAGCACACTCGTTATTCCATCTGAAGGTGTTGGAGATGCTGTTCATCAGGCCCAGGCGAGCCGCTCTTTGTAAGCAAAGAGACACTTTGCTTGGGCTTGCGGTGCTGTGTCTTTAGTATCTTAGGTGTTATAACTTTTATTATTATTTTTTCCCTGTCCAGTCATCCGCGACAGACTTTCTTCTCATATATTTTCCCCGGTTACAGTTCTGACGAGAGGGACGAAACCGGTCGACTTGTGTTCGTGTGTTTGTTTTAAAATCTATCATGGCCTATAGTAAAAGATTTCTTGCTGTTAATGCCATAATATTTATTAGTGTACAGCTTCTTTGTCTGAGAGTCAAAGTTCTGCCATCTTATGCAGAAAAACGTTGTATCAGAAAGAAAATATCAGTTTAAACATAAATAAAACTTCACAACTTTCTTAACGTAACTTTCTACGCATGACAATAAACAACATCCGACCACATGACCTCTGATCGGGAGGTTCTGAGGAGCGTGGAAACACCTCTTAATTACTGTTGTTACCAGATCCCCTCTAACCCGGTGTCGTAGCACCTGTTAGGGTCCTAGCTATGGGCAAACAGTTAATCCCCAAACTGGCGTCAAAGCACTACGAAAGTATAAAAATATATTTCTATAGTAAGAATACCAGCAATACATTTTCATATTTAAAATTACATTATTCGGATTATTGTCCTCATCTTTGTCGCCATATTTTTTACAATGTTTCGGCCGCTGTACGCTCCAGTCTTCTTCAGGTGGTTGGAATGTCGAACTGAACCCTTTATTTAGCTCACTGGGGTAGACTGTTCTAGTTCCACGTGCCTCAAGGACACATGGCACAGTGGATAAAGGCGTTAGTTAGATCCAGTGACAGGACCCAAACAGTGTGAGTTCAATACTCGGTTAAGGCAGTGGAGAACTTTCATAGGGAA
The DNA here is from genome assembly GCA_963932145.1 of Acanthosepion lycidas. Taxonomy (NCBI): domain Eukaryota; kingdom Metazoa; phylum Mollusca; class Cephalopoda; order Sepiida; family Sepiidae; genus Acanthosepion; species Acanthosepion lycidas. The sequence continues at coordinate 109,662,812 of OZ010585.1, read as the reverse complement.
ATTAACAGGAGATAACTGATAACTGACATCCATTAAACATGGCAAGTGAAACTAGAACATTGCCCTTTTTCAACAGCGTGATCACACCTCTGGAAATCCGGTCGGAGATGGACCCCAGCCGGAACCAGTTGTTGAACACCACTATCAAATCGGGACAAAGATGTGCGGCAGCCTCAAGTACATTTCGTACATCTTCCGATTTCCTTCAACGCGAGGTAGACTTCGCCCTCTGTGATCTCACCCTCGCAGCTAGCTGCTTCAGGCGGCGAAAGCCGAGAAAAGTCAGCCAAATAAAGTCGTCGCCACTGAGACCAAGCTCCTTGGTTAGACGGCTCTCAAAATACCGCCGAAAGGCCTCGCACGTGTCCTTGGTGACCTCAGAGAACGCCCATCTGGGGTAATGACTTCGTGAATGTATCGATCGGAACCTCGACGTATCTCGTCTTGCGCAATTCTGCGCCCATATTCACGGTTTTTTTAGACATCTTAGTTAACCTATGTTTGACTACCAGGTAGCACTTCCCAGCAACGTGATCCAGGACCTGCCTAGCTACGGCTATTTCTAGTGGAACCCCCAGCCTCCGCCCGGTATAGACTATCCTCTAAAGCCTTCACCTTTTTAGCCTTATCTAGAGCGAGTGGTTGGCTATATTCAGTGGTGAAAGACCTCATTCTATCCTTAAGCCTCTCCTACCACCTACACCCAAAAGTCTTACTGCACTAATCTAGTCAGCTGTTGCTGAAAGTCATGCCTGTCCAGTAAGGACAGATTGAACTTCCAGTGTACAGCCATTCTAGACCTAGTACCTAACACCATCCAGTCACAGACGATTCTATGATCCGTATAGTCTAAACGGTGTAACGTGGGGCAATCTAGTAAATCTAGATCAACCCTTCTCACTAACTTTCTATACAGGTAACTGACTACCTGGAGAGATGGCCAATTACGAGCCCTCGTCCACATCTCCCTCTTTGGATGATCGACCCGGTATCTATCGACGAGCCGAAAGTCTCCGATCAGATCAACCATGATACGATCGCCCGATGCCTTTCCGCTAGCTCCATGCCCTGTCTTGGGGACCAGTACTGCATTCCAGGCTTCCATTAACACTAAGCACGACGAATCAACCAGGAATGGCCCCAACTGAAGGAAAAAGTCGGCAAGCTTCCCCTGGTCGTTGGGTGCATAAACCGCAACGACCCGAAACGAACCACTGCTCACGCTAATATCAGCCACAATCAACCAGCCCACCGTGTCGACATGAACAAGGTCCACCCTCGCATCCAGCGAACGTTTACCTAACAAGGAAATACGACTGGTCAGCTAGCCCCCGTATGCTGAATAAACAACAAAATCGCTAGACAGCACAGATACATCAACGTCGCAAACAAAGTGTGTTTCCTGGATAGCAGCTACATCCACTCAAAAGGACATGAGATCACAAAGCAGGTGGACAGCCTTACCCTGATCTCTCAAGCCACTCTAATTCAAGCTGGCTATATCGATAACCATAATTTAAGTATGAGTCCCTTAAACGCAAACTGGACGGAAATCTGCGGCTGTCAGAACCCCGACGGATTGTCCCAGGCTCCCTGTACCCAACTCTACCGTCATCCGACCATCCAAGACAATCCTTCCAAAATCCGTAAGGTAAATTAGTCTGACCGCCCTATATAATGAGGGATGGAGTAATACTGGAGCCCTCCCTGAACAAAATTTAATGAGGGATGGAGTAATACTGGAGCCCTCCCTGAACAAAATTTCGATAATTCTGGAGGTTCGGGTGAACCCAACTCGAATACGTGAATATTGGGGAATACATCCTTGCATTCATACAAGTAATGCCAAATCTTCAAATACCCCCCCGGTGTCCCTGATGCAAGTTATAAGACCCCAGGGACTTGAGGAAAGATATGAGGGTCCTTAACTGACTTCTTGTCGAAGCAGAACAGCTTAAACAGAGGGGCTAGAAGGGAATTGTTGAGCTGACCAGCCATTATCCAGCTCTTTCCTATCCACTTTACAAATCTGCTCAATGTCGGGGAATTACTTTTTTTCTTCTTCTTCTTTTCCTTAGCTGGGTGGGGCGGAGAAGAAGTGGACGTGTGCTGAGGTGTGAATATTAAATTGAGGGAGGAGTCGGAGAGAGAAGGAGACTGAACACGGTAAGGAGAGAAAGGGAGGCTCCTAGCTTTTTGTATTACGAGAGTTTCTTTGGGGGATGCAGGGAAGGCCAGGGACCTGGTTTTTTCCATGTACCTATCCGCCCTACTTCGCCCGGAGTATTTTTAACTTGATGCGGTTTCCGTGTCTTCTTCCTGCCTACTCCTCTAAAGATGTGGCACGAAAGGGAAAGATTTCCTCCACCTCTATCTCCATCTCTGTGACAGGTTGCTGCTGCTGATTTTCCTGTTCTTTTTGCTGCTGTTTTGGGGGAGTGTTTTTTTTTTCTGGACCTCCTTTGTCAGTTTCTGTGACGGCCTTTCCTGCTTTCTGGAACACCGTTGCAATTCTTTCGGCTGCTCCAGCGGCTGCCTTTGTCCGCTCCTGTATCTTTCCCTGTGACTGCAAATCCTGCTTTTGGGGCAGAGGGCGCTTTTGTCGATTTCCGTCCCTTCCAGTCACCTTCAGGGGCTTTCTCTGGGGATACTACTGCTGCTGCTGATGTTATTGTTGCCGCTGTTGACGTTCGGCGGGGTGTAGATTGTGGATTCTTAGCGTGGCCTGCCTTGGACATGTGCCCCGAGGCTCCACATGACCAATAATGTGGTTTGCGTTCCTCCACCACTACCAGCATCCGTCTTTCTCGACACATTAAGATATTCGGGATTTCAACAAAAGCTTGCCGTGTTAGTGTAACACCATGTCACCCGTGGCGATTCCAGCTTTACTAGTGGAGACATTTACCTCCTCTACGCTCCCATGCGGTCTTCGAAGGCTCCCATGCGGTCTTCGCATATCTCCACAGGCACCCCATGGACTGTAATCTTTGTTCGCTGGATAGCCATGTACTGCGTCTGGAGTCGTATTGATGTGGAAGACAGGATACTTCCGGTCAGCTGATTCGCTTCCTGCTCTGTGCCTAGGAGAATATCCCACAATGCATTGGTCCTTCTTGCTAATACATTAGCTGCGATAATGAGTTTTTTTTAAAGCCTCTTCCATTATTTCCTAGCTGACCCCAATCAATTTCCGACTCTTTACGTCGATGGTCAGCAGGGATTTATTTCTTCAATTCACAGCATCGCGAGCCTCAGGAATCCTGAGAAACTCGTTTCCTTTTATATACTTTTCATACTTAGGCCTTTGTTCGGTATAGTATAACGAGTCCTTCTTTTTTTTAAACTGTTCTCTGGCCAGGCATTTTTTTTTTCTGGTGTCAAATTTTGCGTTTGCACTCCAGGCATATCCGAATTTTCCGCCCTGGTGGCAAGAAAGCCACAGCTAAACAAATAAACGTTCGCCTTCAAATTGCTTATGAAAGAACAATTAGATAAAAGGAAAAAATCTCTCGACCAAGAAACACAAAAATAAAACAAAAACGTGGAAAATTAACGCACGTAAACATTACAAATGAACAACAGAAATAAACACAAAAAAGAAAAATACAAGTAAAATAACAACAAAGTGGAAAAAAGGAAACAAATTTAAAGAAAAGCAAAATCGAATAAATAAAAACAGGTCCACACAAAATAAAATGGAAAACTGAGAAATTCAAAAGTTCAACAAAAGAAAAGTAATAAATTTAACTATTTGTAAGCAGGCAAACTTTAGTTGGACTGAAGCAAAAATTTCAATGTAATGCTCAAATGAATCTCAACTGGTCCAAATGATAATATAGAGACGAGCGATCACTTAGATGCAACGCTAATTTCCACATATACTTTTCATTTAAGATCAAGTGGTCTACTTATTAAAAATGAAATCACCTGCGTTTGCTCACTGGTGATCAAACTCTATTGTCGGCAACAACATTTTATCCCTAAACAACAATATATTTATATGACAGAGAGAAAGAGAATCAATATAAATGTATATATTAGTGAATCCCAAATCCTTGATTTATGATTTGTATGTTTTTATCAGTTTTGTCTGGTAAACTTTGAGATAAATTTATCAGGTTTATCAGAAAAGGTTTTCTGGTGGCGGCCTTTATCTGCGTTTTTATTCAAGTTCTAGTTCCAGAGATTAAAATAAGAAATTATTTTTTACAGCTTATCAATCCTTGATGGGTTATTAAAAACGAATCTCTGTATCGCAATTATCTTGTGAGGTGTGAATATTGCGTTAACAATTCTTTGATTGATGTGTTTTTTCATGGCTTATCAACCTTTTGCAGGTTATTTAAACTCAGAAAAAATATTTTTAGATAGTGAGGATTTTTGTGAAAATAATTGTTATTTTTACTGGTAGAAGTCCTACTAATTAATCCATAGCTAAAGGGGGTTAGAAGAGATAAATCCATAACTTTACGAAAATTATCATATTTAAGAGAATGTAAGGAACCAGACAGGAATTAGAACTCGGCTCCTCAAATTTCTAGTTTCGTGCCGTTACCCATTACACCACACGCATACACCCAAAGTTTACAGCACCCTGGTATTCCCACGTGATCAGCTATCTAGGCACTGACTCAGTGCAGCTTAACCTTAAGCTGGGAGGTAGGTAGATGCATTACTACCTTTTAGAACGGTATTTGCGGATAAATGAATGTAACTAACCCGAGTGGAATTTGAACTCGTCTCTCTGATTTTGCATTCTCAGCCACTATTCATTACATCACCAGCACAGCTATTAAAAAAGAATGTCAATCAAAAATTTAAAAACAAGTGACTTATCTAGTAAAGGGTTCCGTGATTTCATAATTCAGAGGATTAATTATATGAATAACATATGAATTTAAAAATTCATTTCTTTTATTCTGTATAGAAAAATAGAACAAGGAATTAAGTTCCATAATATGTTGCATCGGGCCACGTGATCGTGAGTATAAAATGATATAAACTAACGCAGACATTATTAAATCATATCATACACATGTCAAGACAGACAGAGAGAGAGAGAGAGTGTGTGATTGTCTTAATATATAACCTGTATGCATATTTTCGTAAACAAAAGAGCTTTCGCATATTATTATGATCCATATGAAATGTAAGACATTTTTTTTTAATTTTTTTTTTTGTAAGCGTTTCACCCTAAGCAAGCCGGGAAGCCACTAGCACTCATGGGGTTACTGACAATTGGAGTGAGGGCAAATAGGAGTGATAGAGGAAAGGATGAAGAGAAGGATAGGGGATAGATCAAGGCTTCTGGAGACGTCGATTAACATTACATTTGAATAGTTGGAGATTATCAGGGAAACAGGAAAAGGGGTCCACAGGCGAGATGTGCGAGACATGATGCTATGGGAGTAGAAGAGACGGCTACATGTAACAGTTTTGACAGTGAACGGGTGTGAGCGAGATGCCAAACTAGTAGAACGCTTAAATTTATGAAGTCTGAGAACCAGCGGAAGCAGCTCATCGGAGCAGTTACCGTGAAAGTATTTTTAAAAAAGACAGAGGGAGGCGACGGCACGTCTGTGAGAGAGCGGCTGCAGCCAAGATGCCAGATCAGGGCCAATTACATTGCATATCCGTCTCTGGATCTTATCAAGAACCTTGAGACAAACAGAAGGAGCAGCGGACCATATATGGCAGTAGTACTCCATGCAGTGTCATGGGATAGAAAAATTCACTTTACTGATGGATGATATCGAATTGGCGAAACTGCGGTAAGAGGAAGATCGATTTTCTCGTAAATATTATATCTTAAATTTATCTACATTTTAATTTTTTATTCGTATTTTCATTATTTAACTGCTTTTTGAAAACTACTACATTTTACAATGGTTTGATTTTCAACTGAATCATATATATATATATATATATATATATACTAGCCAAATTGCCCGCGTCTTTTTGTAAGAAAATGATGATTAATTTTAAATCACTTTTATAATTTGTGGATAAAAATGATGCATTTCAATATTAGGCAATGATCATCTTTCCGATGTGACCTCCATCTTCTGGCTTTCTCCGTCTATATTTAGAATAGGAGTCATTCCCTTGTTCAAATTTAAATTTAATTTAAATCAAAGAGAAAAAAATTTCAATGGATATTTTGTGCAAAAACAGCTTGATTATGACCCTTTTGGTATGTATTTGATGCAATACTTGATTGGATGAATTGTTGAGCAGAATGCAACATGTATATGGCAGTTCAATCATCGCAACAAAAATATGTATTGTAAGGCACTAACCACTCATTGGTGATTTCTTACACCACTAGACGTCCATATTGTCACATTTTCATCTTGCTGATGTGACCACCATCTTCTGGCTTTCTCCTTCTATACTTTGGATAGGAGTTATTCACTTCTTCTTAAATTTAATTCAGATCAAATGGAAAATAGTTTATGTTGTGGTGTACTCACCGGGAACCCACTTTGATCAAAATGAAATATACTTATCCAAGTAACCTTGGTAATGTAGCTTCATGATTTATATATTTATGGGATTCTATCTCGATAGGTATGTTCGATAACAGACAGACAGAGGATACAACTTTATATATATATATATATATATATATATATATATATATATATATATATATATATATATATATATAATTTCCGATTATAAATAGAATACATTAATTCCTTAGAAAATAATTTGTTTATGTTTAAAATAATGTTAGCAGATATTGGCTTGAAAAGGATATTTGAACCTTCCTTTACTGTGAAATATTTAGTGGCTGAGCGACCTGAAGTCTACTTGCATTGAAAGTGGTTTCCCCAACAAAAAGCATACGCAGGCTCTTTATTAAGACTCAAACTTCCAGGTTAGTAGATGTCAGTTAAGGACGTTTACTTAAATATTTATATCCACTTAGTATAACGCAAATCATAGAAAGAAAGAAAATCAGTAACAATTCCACAATGTTTAACTTAGTTTTATAAACTTTAATTTATCTAAATTGGTCTTTGTTTTAATAACTGTTGAACCCAATACGAAAAGGTGATATATAGTGATGCATCAAGATGTGAATATATATATATATATATATATATATATATATATATAGTTTTGGTATCTGGTATTATTGATATACAGACACCCTCTACTTTTTATTTTCAGCGTATCTACTGTGCTTTTGCGTGTATATATTCAGGGTCTTTCTAGTTTTTGTGTGCATTCAGTCATGAAATGTCAATTTCTATTCATCAGATAAATACAGAATCCTTTATATTGATCGAAATTACCACAAATATCTGGTCGTAATGTTCGTCATCAGAATGTTCTCTACAAGAAAGGCGGACATTGTAAGGCATCCATTCTATTCAAAGTAAAAGATAAAGTGGTCTTTCGGATGGTAACACAACGTTTCATCTTTGGAACCGAAATATACATTTTGCTATAAATTACAGAATGTGAGATCTTCACTTTGTTACTAAAGGGGAATCATGAGTCGCTATATTAAATTCAAGAATATTTTAGCCACCTTCGCGCCAAATCAATAGACATAAAATAATACATCAACAACAAATCGAATATGAGCTTCAGTTTCATTATGATGAATGAATGAATGAATGAATGAATGAATGAATGGATGAATGAATGAATGAATGAATGGATTTCAAATCCTGTTGATGCTTCTCTAAACTTTTCAAATAAAAAGATTCAGAAATGTTGATATATTTTTTTTAGAATAGCACCGACGGCATGAACTATCAAGCAGCAGCCACAAATTATGATTTAGAAAATAAACATAAAATTCTGCAGTTAATAATCCATTTTAACAAAGGTGTACTTGTTTTTGCTTCTACTAAAGTGGAGATACTATTCAAAACATGGTTTATTTTAATTAAGTGATTTTATCACGCTTTCCTTTCAATTTGGAAGCTTAAGGTGAGCGTCAGGTATTTGAGAACACATTTAGAAAGCCATAAGTGACGACTTTAAATACAAACCTGGTCTTATTTTTTTGACCCACCATGGAGCCAAAGATTCTAACGCAGAAAATGAAAAGGCATTACATTTTCGCTGCTTTAGCCACCGAATCGGACGTATTCTGATATGCCATCTTTCGTAAATGGCGCCAGGTGCTTCGTGTTTGAGATAAGCAAAGAGCTCGAGACCACTGGCAAGAATATGTTTTCAGTAGCCAAATGAAACACAAACAAATTCTCTACGGTCAGATATTGTCAGGAATGTCGGGTTTGTTTGTATGGTGCATGAAGATCTTATGTTATGAAAAGAGGACAGTTCACATCTCCAATACTATCCAGGAGAATCATATGATTCGGTCGAAACGCCTGTTACTTTAATCAAAATATATTTGAGAACGTTTACATTTATTTAGAAAATAACTAATGACTAATGAAAATTTTAAGCTTTTAACTGATTAATTTAAACAAACATTGAAAAAGGGACTTTTTTGGCTGGTCATAAAGATAAGACTATATGTGAAAAAAACAAATTTCAGAACTAGTCAGTGAGCTCATAGCATCAGGCGTGTAGACATCTACGTAGCTCATTTTCCAGTATTAAATTTAAGGTTTTAAAATGGCTAAGGGTTAAAAGTTTTAACAAAGTTCGAACAGGGCAGGATTGTTGAACTTCAAAGACATGGTCTTTCGCAACGAGCCATTGCAAATGAAATTGGCCGTAGAAGAACAGTCAAAAGATGTCCCAAACGAAGTTTTCCCAACACGATACAGTGGAGGGGGGATCAATTATGATCTGGGGTCCGTTTTTGTACAATGGAGCCCTTGAGTTACAGGAGGTAAAAGGTCGTCAAAGAGCTGCTAGTTACATTGAGATGTTAAGAAAAGTATCTCTAATTGCTGAAGGACCTCATCTATGTGGAGAAAACTGGATTTTCGAGCAGGACAATGTTGCAATCCACAACGCTCTCCAGATCGAAATCCAATCGAGAATGTTTAGGGATGGATGACAAAGGATGTTTATAAACATGGATCGCAATTTGAAACTGTAGATGCTCTTCGTGCTGCAGCTTATGAATCTTGGGCGAGCGTCCCAAGCACCCTCATGCAGAAGTTAATAATGAGTATGCCAAAGCGAATTTTCGTAGTAATTCGCAAAAATGGAGGATATACTGAAAATTAAATTGTCGTTGTGACTTATTTGTTCTGTATTTGCTATTTTTATTTAAATTGTCTTATCTTTATGGCCAATCAAAAAATCTTTTTTTCAATGTTTGTTTAAATTAATCAATTAGAAGTTTGAAATGATCACTTGTTTGTTGATAAACTACATTTTCTAATTAAATGTAAATGCTTCGCAAATATATTCTATACTTTTTAAACCCTTTTCCATCTGGTCTTAAGATTTTGACCAGGAGAGTATAAAGGTATCTACCACTTCTAGACTCCAACAATCCACAAAAATTTTGGTTCCAGATACGGTTGACCAGGAAGTAGTTTGATCAGTACTTTGGTATTTTCAAGCAAGGTATTCATGAGCTTCTTTCTCCTGATGATGCCGACTTCGCGGCTCATGACGAAGAAGATAAGCAAACCATCAGGAATCTTTTTGCTGACGCATGTAAGTCTTTTATATATATATATATATACATATATATGTGTGTGTGTATGCAGGTATTTTTTCCTTAAAGCTTGGTTCAAACGCTCTAATTGCTGACAGTATATTTGAGCATTAATTGTTGCATTAGGTGGTAAGAATTCAAAGTGGATTATTCCTTGGCGAACCCTCCAGATTGAAAGAAGAACCTTTTGCCCATGAAGTTCCCTTCTCGGCTGTGGCTGAGGTCCTTCCCCTTTACCAAGCCACTGTCTACGACGCTTAACATTTCGATAAAAGATCCATTTTTCGTCGCCAGTCAGAAGTCTATCCAAAAAAGGTGAAACATGTTGGCGAGAATGGAGAGAACAAATATCAACTCGGGATTTGAAGCTGTTTTCAGACAATTCATGAGGCACCCATTTTCCAAGTTTAGGAACTTTTCCAAGTTGTTGAAGATGACGATGAACAGTTGTATGGTTTGAACTGAGAACCACTGACAATTCCTCAACTGATAAGGCAGGATTTACTTCAAGGCCTGCTTCAAGAAGCTTTTCATCAAACTCAACTGGACGTCCTGTTCGATCTTCATCTTCAAGAGTGAAATCTCCACCTCTGAATTTTGCAAACCATCTTCTGCAAGTTCTTTCATTCACACATTCCTCTCCATAAACTGAATGAATGTTTCTAGCCGCTTCGGCTGCTGAATTTCCTTTCTTGAACTCATAAAGCATTATGTGTCTCAAATGATTCTTGGGTACTTCCATGTTAGCAGGGTTTTAATCAAACAAAATTTAATTTTATTGTTCTCTGAAATAAAATTTGAACAGTTTAAATGCATCTAAGCATAAAAATAATGTTCAGCTCAATTGGACATTATAAAATACTCTTTAAATTTCGTTCATTTTAACAAAAAGTTAAAATTCGGACAGAACCTATGGAATGACCCGATATATACATACATACATACATATATACATCATGATGATCATGATCCGTTCTAATGTTCGAATGTTTGCTTTAATTTCTGGTAAAAATAAAAACAAAAATTCTCCAACATTTGGATATTTTTTTAAGTTGGTCCTAAGCTTTCGGCTCACATGAGTCATCTTCAGATTTGTTATATAGGCATGAAATAAAGATATCCACCATCAAAGATGATATTTTGTTATTTTGACACGGAAGATAATAAGTCAGGATCGATTACATTTCAGATTGTTTTCTTTTTGTTTTATCAAGGGCCTCGAGATGAATAGTAAGAGCACCAGACCATATTTGGCAGCAGTATTCAATTCAAGGGTGATTGATAGATTTATAAACGGGGAAGATCTACTCTGACGAGAGACATCTTCTGGCACGAGACAATGACCCAGCTTTCTTTTCGATGTACACGCTTCACTTTAAGTCTGTGAAAACGTGATGCCAAGAAGGCATTTTGTTTTGTTCTCCAAGAATCTAGCGTCAACCATGCTGATGACAGGCAGAAATATTTATTAAGTCTTTGATATGTTCTCTACATGTGTAGCTTTTCCAAAATGCTGCTATGATATTTCTAATAATCGTTTGCCGCTTTCTGCCACTTCACGTCGAAACACCGGTCCTCATACGATCACAGAAATTAAGCTACATTGGACCTAGATGGGTGGCCGCTTGGGGATACCATGTTCTGTAAGCTTGAATGTGTCTGTAGTGTAATGGATAAGTGCTCGAAATTGGAAATCGGAGAGTTGAGTTCTAATTCCAGTCAGGTTCATTATATTATCTTGGGTGTAAATACCCTTGGGAAAGGTATGAATACACCTCTTCCCTCCCCAACCTTAAGGCTAAATAGTAGGACTTGTATCATGATGATTATAATTATCTTTAAAAAATTCTTACAATCTAAAAATATTTTTTGGCTTTAGATTACCGACAGAAGATTTATTAGCTGTAAAATTGAGTCCATCTTGCAAATTGCAAGTTAAATTCGAAAAGAACAATTTCCCTAGAATCTTGTAGAAATGCATTGTGGCGCAAAAAGGTCTATAATATTATAGTAATAAAGCTTGTAAAGTGCGAACAATTTTTTCCGCCATTAAAGAAAAGCCTGAAAATGAAGAAATGTCTTTAAAATACTGGACCGTATCAGTGTAAATAAACGGGACATTTTCTTTTGTTTTATTAAGGGAATATTACATTTGCTTTTTATACTCGTACTAAATCTGTTAAAAGCAAGTGTCTTCGTATGTAGACATTTACTCGTGTTGGATAATTACAAAAAAAATATTGCTATATTTTTCTTTTTCGGTTTTCGTGTCTTGTAGCAAATTTGAACACATGACAGATGGATTTGAAGCCCAACGACAAAGGTGCAATTGATTTTAATATCTTCATCTCCAGTCGATAGTTGATGTACATTCAGAGTTTATATAGGAAACTGACTGAAATTGTTACAGACAAAAGCCGAACAAAATGCCTGAAGTGGACAAATTGAATTTAATGAAAGGAGAAGTAAAATGAATTATAAAAAAAGCTAAATTTTCAATATTGCTGAGAAGATAAATATACGAAACCTATTTAGAAATGAAGACCAAATGAAATGTATTTGCTGCGATTAGTTCAACAAACGTCGAACTGAAAATCCGTCAAGTTGCCAACTTAAAGGTTATTTTGGAACTTTCTCGATATAAACAAGAGACGACGGGCTCTGTCTCTTTGTAATACGATCAAACCAAACCATTTCGATCTCGATGCCAAACGCTCACTGTAGTATTGGAAATAAAGCTGATGCAACTTTGTATTTGTTCGTAAATATTGATCTCCCTTTGTCGTCTCCTCCTCTTTTTCTTCTTACTACGACTACGAGCAGTAAGTAGTAGTAGTAGTAATAATAATAATTATGGTAGTAGTAGTGATGATGAGGAGGGAGCAACATGCCAACAATGTGACGCGGGAGTATAAATATACAAAGCCAAATATAATCATCATAGCACGCAGCCTGAAAAAGATATACCAAGCACATGCATCACAGCCAAATGTGCGGGACAAGTCTAGATAAAAGCAGATCAGAACCATTGACAGTTAGAAATATATTCAGATCGAGTAAGCCAGTCAGCTCAGATGGTCTTCAATTGGGAGTATTGATGTGACTCTAGTCTCCTTGGCTGCTAATACATTAAAAATACTCAATACTTGGCTCTGTTCCTCCCCAATACTCCTGCTCATGCACTATGCGTCATCCCTTGTAGAACATGCACAACTGGTTAATATCAATCAACTGACAAGCAAATCTGAACGGGATATTTACCGTAGCCCATATTAATTCAAGACGAAATGTGTATTTTTATTTTGTAAGCGTTTTCATCGCAAGCAAAGACAGGAAGCCACTAGCACGCAAGGGGTTACAGAGATTTGGAACGAGACCAAATACGAGGGATAGAGGAAGGATGAAGAGAAGGATAGGGGATAGATCAGGGCATCTGGAGACGTCGATTGACATTACATTTGAATAGTTGGAGATTATAGCTATCAGGGAAACAGGAAGAGGGGAGTGTGTTCCACAGGCGAGAGGTGCGAGACATGAAGCTATTGGAGTAGAAGAGTTAACAGTTTCGACTGTGAACGGGTGTGTGCGAGATGTCAGCCTAGTAGAACACTTAAATTCAAGAAGTCTTTGAACCAGTGAAAGCAGCTCATCGGAACAGTTACCATGAAAGTATTTATAAAAAAGACAGAGGGAGGCTACGGCATGTCTTTGAGAGAGTGACTGCAGACGAGATGCCAGATCAGAGCCAATTACGTTACATATCCGTCTATGGATCTTATTAAGAACCTCGAGACACACATAAGACGCAGCAGACCATATATGGCAGCAATACTCCATGCAAGGGCGAATTATTAACACTTTAACACTTCAAATAGAGTGACAACTATGCTTGGCATAGCGTAAATATTATTATTATTATTGTTACTATTATTGTTATTATTACTATTATTATTAACTCCGTCATGCCTTTTTAAATATTAATCTGTCTTTCGTTCAATCGGTGAGCCGAGTTCGAATTCCAGTCGGTATTTTTTTTACATACACTTGCGCGCAAATACCTTTGGAAAAGTATGAATCCATTGTCTGCCCTAGATTTCTTTCTTCATCTTTTTCATTTCATCTTTGGCTTTTTTTCTCTCTTCTTACTTTTTTCCTTTTTGTCCTTAATCTTTTATTCATTTCTCAGTTTTGTATTCTTCGATTATTTTAGGAATTTTTCAAAAAGTTTTGAGTACAAGATTCAGGAGCACCTCACCAAAATATACCTTTTCCCTTTTATTATCGTAATGTGAGTTCCTTCCCCCATTTTACTAATACATTTATTTTTTTTTTCCTCCTTTTGTTTATCGTAATGTAGGTTTCTGTCTAAAAAAAAAAAAGAAATCAATAAATCACTAATTATGTTTTTTTTACACTTTTTCGTTTTTCTTTATTTTTATCATTGATATTTTATGTTCATTTTCAGTTACAGAAATCATTCTTTTGAAAGATAATGCGACTGGCAATGTTACTTTCTTCGTTTCTGGCTGTCTTTCTTAGCCTGTTCATTATCTATCTTTCTATATGTCTATATGACTTCTTGTCTGTCTATAATTTCAAATATTCTTCATAGCATTGTATGTTTTATAGCTTCCCTTATAATTATTTCTCTGCTAACAAATAAATGAAAATAGGATGCACGATTTTTAATATTTCTTACGTAATTCCTTTCTTATATATTTTCTAAGTTGGTTTTCTTCCTTTAGAATTTATCATCAACGCTTTTATTTCATTGTAGAGCAATTCCAATATACTGTTTGTGTTACTATTTGTACATCTAACGATACCATAAACATAAATGAGAAACTATTTCAGCAAAAACGTGCAACAATTAACTTTTAAGCAATATTTAAACTAATTATATTTTTCTTTATAGATGAACTTTTGAACTTTCAAAATGTTTCCCATTCTATCTTCCGACATATGAGTTCCTAAATCAATAATTTCCATCTACGATATTTTAAGAGAAAGAAGATAACCAGAGTTCTATTGAAAATAAATCATCTCTGCAACACGACATCAACTGTAATATAAGCCGAAATAGCATTAAGCCAATGTCAGAAGTCTAAGGCAATTACAACTATTCACAATCGCTAATACAATACGAATATTGCCGCCATTAAAGTCTTGTATTAAAATTAACTGTATTTCCTGTTAGCAGATAGCAGCAACAGCGGCGACGACAGCAACAATGTACACAAATGGATGAGAGTATTTCGTTTGCATTTTGCTTTTTTTCCCGACGATACTGGACTTGGACTTATTAATATTGCAGCATTCACTATCGGGGAAAATGTTTGAATTGAGTTTTTGAACAAAGAATACAAATATGCACAAACGTATCTTATAAAATATAAATTCGCTCTTTTGAATCGAGGGGTTATTTACGTGTGCGTTTTTTCTTTTCTTTTTTTCTGCATTTATTCAGTCCATACTTGTAATCTAGAGCTTTGTCTGTTTTTCTTATTTCTATCAATTTTGCATTTACATTTCCTATTTTACAATTTTCGTTTCTATTCAATTTTTATTTTCAAATCGTTCTTATTTTCTTTTCTTTCTACTTCCTTTCTTCACACTTTTCAAGATAATTTATTCTTTTTCTATAGTCCTTCATTCAGTCTTTTTCTTTCTTTTTTTCTCCTTCGTTGTCCATATTTATTCTCTTTCTTTCAGTCTTTTTCTTCCTTCATTTTCCTTCGTGTCCATATTTATTCTCTTACTTTTCTTCCTTCATTTTCCTTCGTGTCCATATTTATTCTCTTACTTTTTTTAGTCTTTTTTTTTTTGCTTCTTTTCTCCTTCGTTGTTCATATTTATTCTCTTCCTTTCAGTCTTTTTCTTTCTTCTTTTCTCCTTCGTTGTCCATATTTATTCTGTTCCTTTCTGTCTTTTTCTTGTTTCTTTTGTCTTTCTTTGTCGATATTTATTTTTGCCCTATCAGTCATTTTCTTTCTTCATTTTCCTTTATTGTCCATATTTATAGTCTTTCTTTCAATCGTTTTCTTTTTCCTTTCTCCTTCGTTGCCCATTAATTCTTTCTTTCAGTCTTTTTTTTATTTCTCTTTCATTGTCTATTTTTATTCTCTTACTTTTTCTACTTTCTTGTATATAGTTATATTATTTAATATACTCTGAAAGAAAATAAAACCCCGAATTACGTTAGCGTTAAATAATATACAGCAAATACATTATAAATGAGCCACGTTTTCTCATGCGATATATAATTCGTAGAATGTGTAATTTACGAACTGGAGTCATCTTTATGTCTGTAAATAACTCCTTAGAATTCCTTTATAGAGTCTACGTCATAAGAGGTCAAAGAGAACATCTACTGGTATATAATATCACGGTTTTCTGAAGCTACAAAACCTTTCAGTTTCTGATCATGCATTTTCCTGCTTCTTTTTGCATCCATTGAATGATCATTAGGTTACAAAAAAAAAATCTTATTTGATGATTTACGCGTAAAGATCTCAGATTTTTCTAACAGGAAAATGTAAAGAATCCTACTTGGAATTCAAAACTCCTTAGCATTCCTTTATAGAGTCTACTTCATAAGACGTCAAAGAGAACATCTACTGGTATATAATATCACGGTTTTCTGAAGATGCAAAACCTTTCAGTTTCTGATCATGCATTTTCCTGCTTCTTTTTGCATCCATTGAATGATCTTTAGGTTACAAAAAAAAGGACTTTATTTGATGATTTACGCGTAAAGATCTCAGATTTTTCTAATAGGAAAATGTAACTAAACCGAATGTAATCAGACGCTCTTATTACTTGCAGTAAATACGTGCATTTTTCAATGTATTAATAGAACACGGCGAATAAAATACATTTTTTTCGAGGTAAATACTAAAAGAAACTGTAATAACATTGTAATTATTCAAATATTGAATAAAATGATATTTTCATGTAGATTTTAACGCTTCAAAATAAAACGGCTTAACATTATTAGAATAACTATTTGCGATATCAAGTTGGACGAGAAAGGATTAACACTTCTATCAAGATTTATTATTACGGCATAAGATTAAATGACTATTGCGTACAGCGTTGATATTTAAATGAAATCTGCTTTGGCATGCGCGTGTGTTTTCTGTCTGTCTCTCTTTTTCTCTGTCCCTCTCTCTCTGACCCGCTTAATTTTGATCACATTTTTCTAGGTATCTACATTTTTCATTGACATTTTTAACTTTCAGCCAAAATGTTGTTGTAAAATATCACAGGATACAACAAAAATTAATGAATATATAATGAAACTGATGAATAATTTTCAAGAATTTGTTTACATCTAATGGCCATTTTACATAACGGCAGCTCAGGTCTTGTTATGAAAATCAAAAAAGTATTTTTTACATATTAGCATATATAGGAAACAATATATATTATAATATATAAATTACTGTTTAAAATTCCGCCTATCGTTCGATTCACGTTCTTCTCTGGTCTTCTCATTCTATTTCACACCTAGTAGCTTCTTGCATATTAGTGCTGTTTTGGCCTTGTTTGTCGACACTATTATATATATATATATATATATATATATATATATATATATATATATATATGGTCATTATCTGTCTATATTTCTGAGATGAGGTATTATGTACATTATTTACATTATTCCCAAAAATTGGGATAGGCGGGTACAAGAGGAGGACAACAACTCTCAGAAAACAGTTTGCCTGCCTTATGTGAAGGGGTTATACGAGAAAATACAAAGGATCTGCGGTTCATATAACATCAGGACAACCTTCAAAAGCTTGACGACACTTCGCAGACATCTCTCCCGAGGAAGACCCCCCTCCCATAGAGAAGAACATGGCTAATGACTGTGTGTTCGCTATCCCGTACACCAAGAACACCAGAAAGCTGTAACACAAGGGGAAGTGGAAAAATCTGTCGTGGTTGACCACATATGGAGAGAGAAGGGAGATCACCTACCTCAGTGGGATCAGATTGGGATCATATACAAAGAATACTATTGGAAAATTCGTAAACTTAAGGAATCAGCACATATGTTAGGCCACAAAAATCTCCTGAACCGACCAAGCATAGAAATGAATACAATATGGGAACCAATAATGAGTACCAGAGAAAAGCGATAATAACAACTAAAATTGCAATATGAGCACTGGTAAAAATGGTTGCTGAAGACATTAGGTTTATAATACACAGAAATTTATACACAGATGTCCTCAAGGACACATGGCACAGTGGATAAAGGCGTTAGTTAGGTCCAGTGACAGGACCCAAAGAGTGGAGAACTTTCAGAGGGAAATTAACAGGAGATATCTGATAACTGACGTGGAACTAGAACAGTCTACCCCAGTGAGCGAAATAAAGGGTTCAGTTCGACAGTCCAACCACCTGAAGAAGGCCGGAGCGTATAACGGCCGAAATGTTGTAATAAATATGGCGAAAAAGATGAGGACAATAGTCCGAATAATGTAATTAATATATATGGCCATGTATGATGCCATGGTCCGCGGTGGGATTTTCGCAGATTTATGCACGAGTTTGTCGTTGCTGGAAATCTCCCATGCAACGTTATTAACCTTATCAGACGATATGAATGGAATTTGCTTAAAATAGACAAAACTTTTCTATATTATTTAATGAAACATGCATTAATATATATATATATATATATATATATATATATATATATATATATATATATATATATATATATTGTGAATCATTCATACAAAAAAAGATATTGAAGTTAATGATATAAATGGCGATAATCCATCTTCGCTAACAAATTTAATAAATTACATTAACCCCGAACCTGTAGATGAATGCCATGATCCCTGTTTATAAATTCCAGTTGCATAAGTTATTTTTTTTACAAGCTTTCATCTGTTCATTATCAGGTATGAAAATAGATTTGGTTTTGTTTTTTACTTCCCGGTAATAACAAGACAACGAAAGAATAGATGTAATCCGAAATATGTTTTTAGAAACGCGTTATTGTTAATTGTAAGAAATTTTGGAGTGTGCGGTCGCAACGCTGAAGTTGAATTTTTAAATTTTAAGATTGTGCATTTTTGTACTAATATGGTAATAGGAGAATTCCTTTGTACTGGTAGGTTTTTCAGTCAATGTGGCATGAACTAAATTGTTCAATAAATACAGGAATGTCAGTTATTATCCGAAAGTTGCACGTCGGATCAGTTATTTTAATATCAAGTATGTGGTGCAGTTCAAAATAAAAAAAAAGACCTTATGCAACTGGAATTTATAAACAGGGATCATAAAATTCATCTACAGGTTCGGGGTTAATGTAATTTATTAAATTTGTTTGCGAAGATGTATTCTCGCCATTTATATCATTAACTTTAATATCTGTTTTTTGTATGAATGATTCATGTCATGTAAATTGAACTGCACCACATACTATATAGATATATATATATATAAGTGCGACTCTCAGTTTTACGCTGATCATTCTTACGTATCTGAAGATCACCCATTTTTTCTTTTTCAGATTTTACTGATGTAGTAGCTCTGTTTGATAGTGAGCACTTTTGTAATAGAAAGCATGTTAATATAGAAAGCGCATCTCCATTTTTGCTTTGTCTTGCTCTGTATCTTATACGTATTGATCTCCTTCACTATCTTAAAAATTATTCTAAATATTGTTCCTTCCATTGATCTTTATGCTTTGTTGAGCTTTTGTTAATTTCCATGTTTCGAGCACAAACGTCATAACCGGCAATATACAATGTACGTTTTAAGCTTCTGGCAAAATCCTTTTCATTATAAAATGACGTGACAGAAATCATGCGGTAACAGTATGTAAAGATGATGGTAGATAGCACCACCGTATAATGACGTGAGAGAAATGCTTAGATCTACATCAGTTATGGGTGTGAAATCTGGCAAGTCAGTGAGAACAATGACTAGGCTGTTCATGGAAAGGTAATGTGAATTATCGGAGTTCAATCGGGGCATAATAGTGTGTGTTAGAATATTTTATTTCTGACATTGATTATTTTAACACCACAGTACCGGAAACAGAGACTCACCCGGTCTTGTGACGTCACTAACTGGATTGAGATGGATGAGAAAGGTGTAGTGTCGTCCGATCAATCACGATTCCATTTTCGCATGTATCGCAGACCCCAATGAGGCCATGGATACTAGTCGTCAACAAGACAGCGAGCAGAGTTCCATAAAAGCGTGGGTTATATTCACGTGTCATGTGATTGTTTCACTAGTTCTAAAAACGTCATTAATCAGTTATTCTGTGTTGCATGAATTCGTGACAATTTACACCGAAGCTATGGATTCTATGGTTCCTAAGAATAAGTTCTTATTATGTTGGGATAATCTATTGTTTCATCGGGCCAAAGTTAACTGGAATTAGTTTGAGGATAATTCTAAATATTTCCAATGAATAGTGTTGCCATAAAGTTTGCCTAACATGAACACAATCTGTTATTTATCGGGTATGGCAGAGAGGCCTATTCGTAAACAAGATCCTGCATCTACATATCTGTACTCTGGACTGGTGGAATCGAAGATCTATCGATCTTCTGCACTTTGTTTTGATTTTATATAATATATACTTTTGTACACATACGCGATTTTTTTTTTCGAGAGATTATCTAGCCATTTTGTGTTAAGAAGATCTTACTAAAGTTTTTTCATATAAATTTGAGGATTACTCAGTTGGTCACGAGAGGTCATTCTGTCAGTTTGAGTATTACGCGACCACCTTACTAACAGCGGATATGTATCGGGATTTGCTTCAAACTTCTACAATCTTCCGCTCAAACTATTCGAATAAGGTTTCGAAGTTGATTCTATGAAAAGCCCACAAGAAAGTTTTGGCGTCAATAATTCAAACTTTGCTGAGAATTCTTTAAAAATGATGCACGTTCTAGAAGATATTCAGTAAGCCGGATATCTACCAAGAAAATCGTTAATTGACAATGTAAGAATTCAACATACATTCTACTTGGGAAGTACCTAGCTTGTTTGTTTTTGTTTTTTTAATATCTCGTCTACGTTTTCATTATGCCACCTATCAAACTGCTCCTCAACCAGGTCTGTCGGTTTCCTACAATATGGATTTAGCTTCCAACAATTTATGTTTTTTTCCAAAATTAAAATTATTGTAAAAAAGATAGATTTCCACTATTTGAACAAGATTAAAAAGAAATTTATAAACTCTTAAAAGAAAGAAGACTTGGCAAAATTTTTAAAGTGTGCAGGATGCTGGAATGTGTATAGTGGGTGCGTACTCACGTAGCAGTTAGGGGAGCGAAAATTGGTATCGGCGTGAAGAATTCAAATTACAAAACAGTTCGTTGCGTTCACTGTCGCACAAATGACATTGGGAAAGGTGAATCCATCTCTTCTCCCCAACCAGGTACGAAATAAATAGCAGGGCAACACCATACAGACCCGAGTAATGCTGTTTTTCAAAAGATATTCGCTTTTTACACACACACACACACACATATATATATATATATATCCTCAGGAGGAATTCTGGCATGAACAAATGAATGGATATGATCTATTTCCTTTACACTGATCCATTCCAAATAATGTCTTCATTTTGGTTATTATAATCACAGTTATGTTGCGACCGTCGTCACCACAACATAAAGTGTCCGTTATTATTCATCCGTTTTCTGGGAAATGTGGCCAAATTGTTTTGACTGTAACACCCAAGATGAGGTTACTCGTCCAATAGATCTGTACATAATGATATAATTTCTCACATCAGAAAATGAAGAAGAAATTGTTATCCATTTTTTCTTTCATAATTTCAGTCATTCATCACTGTATTTTTTTTTTTTCATTTTGTCATTTCTACAGTGTTATCATTATTAGTTTAATTCTATATCATTATTTATATTATTTCGAATTCCTTACGTTGGTTCTCTCTTCAATTCTCATCGTAACAACTGCCATTATTATAGTTGGTTTTCTAAAAAATATTTATAAATTCATATAAAAAATTAATTCCAACAATCCATTAAAATATCCGCTATCGAAAAGGTCTGATAAGCCATGGTTTAAATTTATAATGTTGCAAGTTTTGTGCTATTATAAAAGCTAGAGTTATTTGGTCATGCAAAGAATTCTTCTTTCCTATTTTCGAAAAGAATTAATCAAAAGTTATAACTATGTTTTAAGTTTTACGTATTTGTCTGCCATCAGACGGAATTTCATTAAAATGTGATTTTAATTCGGGTTAGCCTAATTACTATAATTAATTAAAAGAATCGAAGATTATACTTGCGGTGAACACGAAAACATCTCTGTAAACAAATTATTCTCTAATGAAGGGATGACAGAATAATGGATCGTGAATGATTCCCGTTGACATTCTAATCACAAGATAAAATCACGTCTCAGATAGAAAAGCTAAGATATTAAAAGACTGAGAAGAGATGCATATATATGATGCACCATACTGCAGTTAACATGGAATAAATTTAAAATTTTACAAGTAAGATACATTTGCTAGTTTCAATTGAATTGTCATAAAAGTAATTCGAACTTATGACAACCGAACTTCATTTAAAAACTATTTCCTTGTTTTCATTACGATGCTTGGTCGTATAGTATATTAAGTTGGTCAGAAAGTAAGCAACAAAGTTTTATTGAGCAACACCAACAATTTTCTTCAAAAATAAAATCTATTATTCTCGAGGTTCTTCTGCCAGCGATCAGCCAACATCCGAATCTATTCCAGATTCCAGTCTGCTGGCTATGAATCAAAAACTGTAAACAAGCTTTCTTCACTTCATCGAACGTATTGAATGGTTGGTTGCAGAGGAAGTGTACCACTGCGCAGAATCGGCCATAATCACTCGAAGCAGTATCAGGACTGAATTATTATCTTTTTATGTGGAGTGCTACAAATACAGACAAAACTAAGGGACAAAATTTTGAAACCTAATATTTGTTAGAAAAAACAACTTTGAAAAGCTGAAATTTTGACAACTGGTAGTCGTTATCATCCATAATAACATACTAAAAATTGAATCATTTGCAAAGGATAGAAAAAGAATTATAACAATTATTTATTTATTTTCGAATTTGGAACGTCCAAAAGTAAGGGACAAAATTGAGAAAAACAATGTAAACGGCAAAAAAACAATAAAAATACATGTACAATCAATATTTAGTAAATGAGCTCTTGCTTTCAATGACAGCTGCACATCTTCGACTACAAGAACGAATCAGTTCTTGACAATCCTCGATACTAATTTTAGACCATTCTTCTTGAAGCTTCACCCACAAATCCTCCGTGTTAGTGGGATTTCTTTCCATAACTTTCACTCCTAAGGTCTTCCAAAGATTTTCTATTGGATTTAAGTCAGGACTTTGCGGTAGCCAATCCATAATTTCCAAATCTTGCTCGCTAAGGTAACTCATTACCACCTTTGCCTTGTGACATGGGGCATTATCTTGCATAAAGGTAGCCCTATCGAAACCTGAATTCTGTATGATTGGCACAACATGATCTGGAACAATGTTTTTATAGATCTGCGCGTTTACACGAGTTTGTAACCGGACAAGAGGCGTTGTACCTTGGCTAGAAAACATTCCAAATACCATGACGCTTCCTCCCCCAAACTTGACAGTTTTCTTAGTAAACTTTGCACTTAATCTTTCACCAATACGTCTCTTTACATTGTTTTTCCATCATTTCCAAATAAATTAAACTTGCATTCATCACTGAAAAATACTTTTGCCCAATTTTCATATGTCCAAATTACATACCTGTTTTCAAACTCTAATCTCTTCTTATTCTTCGAACTAACAAGTGGTTTCTTCCCTGGGGTTCCATTAAACAGCCCTATTTCTTGCAGTCGTCTAGAAACAGTCTGTCTTGACACATTAACACATGAGGTACTATTCATAACCCTTTTAATTTCTGTGCAAGACTTAAAACGGTCCTTTAATGACATACGCTGCATTATTCGATCTTCTCTTGCCGAAGTTTTGCGGGTCTGCCGGTTTTAAAAGCACTATTTTGCCAGTATCATTGTAGGATTTAACAACACTGCCTACAACACTCTTGGAACGTTTCACTTTCTCTGAAATCTCTCTAATGGTGTGCTTTTCCTTGTGTAGCTTCACAATAGCTTGTCTCACAGAATAATCAAGTTTTTGGCGTTTCGCCATGGTGCCGGCTGATGCAACGTTTACAAATGACTAAGTAAGACTTATTCTTTAGAGGAAACCAAAAAATTTGAATATAGCATACTGTTTACATTGTTTTTCTCAATTTTGTCCCTTACTTTTGGACGATCCTATTTTGAAAATAAATAAATAATTGTTATAATTCTTTTTTATCCTTTGCAAATGATTCAAATTTTAGTATGTTATTATGGATGATAACGACTACCAGTTGTCAAAATTTCAGCTTTTCACAGTTGTTATTTCTAACAAATATTAGGTTTTAAAATTTTGTCCCTTAGTTTTGGACGCTACTGTACATTTGTGTATTTGTAAGAGATATAAGATTATAACAAAGGTGTTGAAGAAGTTTTTAATTAATTTCATATTACTAGTTGCAGTAATCAGTTGCTTTGATCTTGCATATTTCTCACATTTCATTTGAATTTCAGTAACTTCTATAGTTATGTGTTATACGAGTTACTTTTGTGGCGGAAGCCCTTCATGACCAACATTCCTATATTTACGAGGGGATGCTGAAATGTTGTCGGCTCTAAAATCCTTCGTTAATTGGGATTCCTAGCTGATCCGAAATATTTTCAGCAGAGAGATTAAAACAGAAAGATGGCAAGAGTTTCGTGGCCATTATGAAGGAATCAATATCGAAAGTATTTTCTGTTATTATTATTATTAATGATAACAATAATTATGATTATTATTATTGAGTATTAATAATAATATTATTATTATTATATTTTATTATTATTGTTATTTTTTATTATATTATTATTTTATTTTTATATATTTGTATTATCTTATTATTATTATTATTATTATTATTATTATTATTATTATTATTATTATTTAGTAGTAGTAGTAGTAGTACAAAAATAATGTTTCCATTCTGAAATTTGCTCGGCCTGATTCAATTTCCAGAATCAGTATTTTCATGTTTTGTCGTTGATGTACTTATTTTGACAAGTGTGCCAGCCTGATAACTTTTCATCAGCCATGGTTTTAAGAAAGACGCTGGGAATTTTCCCACAAACCTAATGTAATAATTCATATTACAATTAATCAACTAAATATTCACCAGCATATCACGCATTAGAAAAACTTATTCCTCATGTTTTAAGAATCTCCCAATAAAAGGTCTTGATTCACATGATTTTTTAAAAATATATTGCTGTATTAAAACATCTTTTGAGAGTATACAAGTTGAGGCCGGCAAAAAAAAGGTCACGAGACGTTTAGGTGCAAAGAAAATATTCGTCCCTCTTTTTTTTTAACCTATAAGTAAAATCAGCGATAGAATTCAATATAAATGACTTGCAAGGGAGTTCTAATTAGTGAATCTAGAAAGTATTTGGAATATCTCACCTTAACATTAGGCACGCAAATCTAAATCCAGACAAATTTGACATGAGTAATACTTGTTAATCAAACTAATGTATTGGTTGTGAAAACTTTCTTTCAAGTTTCATTTTATTGATGTTTTTCTTTTTTTTCTATTTACTAATTTTGCTATGGATGTAGGTTGAGTTGTAAGATCTCATAAAATTCTAGTCTTGAATTTGACATTAAGTCTCTAAGCAATATTTTTTCGATGATGAAAGAAAAAAAAATTATTTCCCCAGACTAATTTAGATGATGGAGTCCCGCCAAAGACAGTTACCCTTCCTTGCATCTACAAAATAGTAATTGTAATAATTATTGATTTCCGACTATAAAATATGGTCTTTATCAGCCAAGATAAAACTCGTGCTGATCGAAAAACGATCTTGATCTTTTTGTTGAAAACAAAAATTAAAAATAACATATTAAAATACGCGAAATCGACACAGTTTCCAAGATGATAACAATGAAAATTAATGTCAAAATTTATCTCTAGTGTATCTGGAATAACAAAGGTTGACGTCAATACGCTATACTTTGAATAGCTTTTATATTTTTATGTTTCTTTCTAAAAATAACCCGAGACTCTTGCAGTATATTCCCGACATATGAAAAATTAAAATGTTCAACTATATTGTCAAATGTATTGAATCAAGATGTGTATCTTTTGGCTACATTTTTTCTTCCATAGTTATCTTCAGTTCCAGTGTATGGTACGTTAAAAAAACTGTTCTCCTGGTTAACAGAACAAGTTTTAATTATTACTAGCGATTAAAGTCTGTCTGACAAACAATTGAATGATAAATACTTTTTTTTATCTGAATTCTGGTCTCTATTCAAATAAATCTATACGCTACATTCAAATCTCTGAAACTGAATGAAAATACCTGGACGCATTAAATGTTGAAATTCTTAATCGTAATGGTACAGTAGTCGAATTCTCCTTAAATATATTCTTCCACACTTTCAAATGTTAAATTCCCTCCAACATCATCATCATCAAAATTATTATTATTATCGTCTTTCTATGTAGGCTTCAATTATTACTTATATAACATTAGTTTTATGACGTCACATATTTTTTTTTTTAATATCAAGAGCCTTATATTTAATTATTAACTGATAATTATTATCTGGTGTTATTAACAAATCTTTGTTTTGATTGTAATCACTATGTCTGGTCTATTAGCTTTTATATATCTGTAATGATGGATAACAATGTTCCAAAGAATAGTGACCTCTCAGCCTTCTATGACTCGTTCAGTGATTTTCATACCATTCTTTCAGCAGGTGACGCATTATAAAACTGATATATCTCCCAATGAATATACCGTCTTATTATCATTAGTGAGTAAGAGAGAGCAAAATATCAAGAAAGTAAGGTTGGAGTACAAACATACGATGTTCAAAATACTCATCATGATACCCAATCTGATAAGAGTCTAGCAGTTGCATGTATCAGATGCGCGATATGGTGAGAAGTTTTGATAAAAATCAGCACATGATTTTGCCGATTCTGTTCAGATTAAAAGCTTTCCCAACTATCTAGATTTTACGCCTGAGTCATGTTGGCTGCCTCATCCTGCAAACTTAACACCACTCCTGCTCACTAACAGAAACGCAGAATCCACCAGACCCTAGGCGAAAAGGCTTAAAAAAAGACAAGCAAAAACGTATGTGTTGAACAGGATATTTACTATAGTCAAGACTGTTCACCAAAACAAAACATGCACACGTTAATAGCTCTAATCAATTAAGATCAAAAGCTTTGAAAGCATGGTATAGCATCAGGGCAAATAATATATTTTCTCTCTTCTCCCGCATGGGTTTTCATTTTCAACAGGAGATCTTGCATTATGAGTGTTCTCCAAGTCGTACTACCTCACACAGTACACTTCGCAGTTTAGAAATACATGTCTAAGATGACTGAGGTCTCATTATCAGTGATGTTGCCCTGGGACGCTTAGGAGTTTTGGTGTTTATCCAACATCAAATTCCTTCACTCAGGTGACGCTGCTGGTGGTGTTCAGATACCAACATGTGTCCGCGCAACGAGCCGTATGAAAATATCAATCACAGAATGCAAATGGCCTTAAAATGTATTAAAAAAAAAAAAAACGCAAATCAGCTTTCCTCCAATCAAATTCGTCCGCGGACACTCCACCCCCATCAGAATGAGAGAATCCAAACTTCAGGCTTTCCCAATCCATAAATGAAGAGGACGATTCCGCGGGCGAATTTTGGCGCAAAGAATGATCAGCAACGGGTAAGTTTCGTCATTTAAAAAAGTGCTGTACTCATCTATACACACACACACACTCGCTCACAAATATACTCTCTTTTAGGAAGAAACTTGTATAAAGGAGAAAAACGCCTTCATACTTTAAATCAAAGGCTTGTCAATTAAGCTGTGTATATTCCAAGAAAAGAAAAAAAACACAAAACAAGGCAGGCAACGTAGACTTCTGAAGCGATGGGATACATGGGTTTATTCTGATTTTCTTAATGTAGGTCTTCAGGTTCCGTAGTACAGATACCAATGACCCAATGATAATTTGGACAATAGTGGTGTGAACGTCCCCCATTTTTACAACCTCAATTCAGAAGACTGTACTTTTTAAGCTTTTCAATTTCCTTGGCACTGATATTTTGATCACCAAGAAAAGCCACATTGATGAGAAGACATTGTGTCTTTGTGTGTGTGTGTGTGTTTTAAACGATGTGATCTCTGCTTTAGTTGACTAAACGATACGATATGTTTGGATGTTAAAATCTTGACTTGAAAGGTTTTGATCACCTTCTCTGGTTTGTGGTGGTACCATTTCTTTTCCACTTCAAGTTCATACTTCCTACATAATCACCAATATAGATGGAAGGCCACTTTATCATGGCAGCGCTTGTATTTTTTTATGCGCAAGTATTCCACGAGCACTAATGATGTAGGTGATATTTTTCACATCTATGCGACACATTGTTATTATTATTATTATTATTATTAGAATCTGTTTTTACGAACTGCAACCAAAATTCAACCAGAAAACTTAAGAGACTAGAAGTCAACAAATCCTAATTGTCGGTTACATATGAAGTTGACATTCTCAGCATCCTATTTATTGATTATGTCATGATTGTGTATAGTATTTTAAACTTTAATTAAAATGTCTATGCACATATCATATTCATATCCAATTAAAATGTGTGAACAGATTAAATGAGGAATCTGAAAAAACTAAAATTATATCACGTGTAAAATTCAGTAAATTTACAGAAGAACCTTAAAATATAAAAATAAATGATTACAAAATGATTAGGGTACTAAAAAATATTATCTGTTATTATATGAATTATTATTATCAGTTATTATATGAATTATTATTATATGTTTTTATATGAATTGTTATTATTATCAGTTATATGAATTATTATTATTATCACTTATATGAATTATTATTATTATCTACTATTATTATCATTATCAGTTATTATATGTATTATTATTATTACTATCAGTTATTATATGTATTATTATTATTACTATCAGTTATTATATTAATGTGCATAGAAATTCCAGTAGTAGTGGCTCATAACCTGTTACATCGATAATTTTTTTCCTGGAGATATGGAAGCTTGTGAGTGTAATCTTTTACATTTCAAGCTCGGTTTAGCAGATAGTCGAGAAGCAATTTCCTTTTTTTTTTCTTTTTTTTTTTGGTATAGTTCCTAGTTCACCATTAACAATTAGAATTGCTTGAGTTTTGAGATGCCATATCTTTTGAATTTCAATTTCTAGATCTTTATAGTTATTAGTTTATTGAACAATTTGACTGCAATATTTGCATCAACAGAGATTGTTACCTCAATGATGAAGAATGTTTTCTAGCAACTCTTTGGCCATAATATCGGGATTTTATTGTTCTGTTTTAACTGGAAAATTCCATTTCAGATATATTTCCATTTGATTTCATAAAATGCGTTTTGTTTTCCCCACTAATTTTGCCCGTGTTGGGTCGGACCTACCACATATTGCCCGGTGAATATATTGGATTATTCTGTCATGTCATGGAAGATATTATGTTGGGACTAAGAGTGCACAGCGGGTCTTCAAGTGATCAATAATTTCTAGAAGTAATCCACAAATTCTCCAAGGATGGTGGGGGGAATCGTTTTTAGTTATCTGCAATATTAAGACCTTCTATCTTAGATTTTAGGCCAGCGATGCAAAGACAATAATGGGTTGCAGTTATTATTGCATTTCGTTTTAGCCTTTGCGGATATTTTCCATGAAGTAGATTCTTCTTTTATTCAGCCTCAGTCGCTTTCAGGCTTTTTATTGTTGCTTTTAAGTTCAATGTTCTTAGCTCCTCTGCGGGCTTCCCATTTACATTTTGAGCATTAATGTCGTTTAAATCCATTTCGAATACATTTTCTACAGCTGCCTTAAAAACAAATTAAAGAGATTTTGTCATTTCATGTTTGAGTACCAATTTCACTATGCACTTATTGGATACATTACAAGTATTAATGAATTCAAATAGTCCCAAACTCATTTCCAATTGACATAATCCACAACCCACGCAGTCTCTTGGAAGATATATTCTGTTTATATCTGCCTTCGGATGATGTATGCAGTCCCTTGTCAAAAGTGTTCATATCTTCACATCTACATTTTGGATATCATTTATTCTCCAATTTTTTACGTTAAAGCTCTACACCATCACAGGTATTGCCAATGTTTCGATTGCTTCTGTTGCATGCATCTCGCTTTACCAAATAATTTATGCAACCCCCTCACATTTATTCTCAACTACTTGTAGGTTCAAGCTTTTTAATTTATGTTATTGTTGAGTAAAGTATGTTTGCTGGAAAAGAACTTTCCTACTGTTTTCCTATCCGAAACTCTGTTTTATGCCATCACTGAACTTTTTTTCACAGTTATCATTAGGCCCTCAAGTCAATTGTTATTTTTAAAAAAACAGCTTAAAATTATCCACATAAGTTAAATGATTGATATTTCTGTCGTTAATCGGGGGAGTAAATCTACCTGGAATATACCACAATTTATTTCGATCTCTCCTGCTGTTATCGGAATTATATAGTTTGGGCCCAAATTAGATTGATTGTGATTCGTTTTATTTTAATTTTATTATATATATATATATATATATATATATGTGTGTGTGTGTGTGCGTGTTGTACATTTATATTCTTTCGTTTTATTATTATTTCATTTAGATTCATATATATATATATATATATAGATATGACAATTGGAAAAAAAAATCTTAGATTTTGCCGACGCGTTTCGTCTTCCGACTTTTTCAAGGCAAAAATGAAATCGAAATGTCTTTGTTGTTATAGTTACATTAAAAATCCAAATTTAAAAAGATAGACGCTTCTGTTTAGGGCTTTTTTCTGGCTAATGTAAATTTCCTTTATAATAAGAGATTTTTTAAAGATCTTTTTCCAATTGTCATTTTATACCAATTTGTCTTGTCCACAGAATTGATCTGGGAATTTATATATATATATATATATATATATATAAATATATATATATATATATATATATATATATATATATATATATATATATAACAATCTTATGCAGAAAAGCCAGAAAATATTTTTAGATTATAAGAATTTTTTGAAGATAATTATGATTTAATGATACAAGTTCTAATTAATCCATAACTAGGAGGGGAAGTGGATTCTTACCTTTCTTAGGGGGTATTTGCGCGTGAATATAACGAACCTGACAAGAATTCGGCTCACTGATTTTCAATTCCGATCCGTTATTCATTATACTACAGCGCATCAAAGCTTACAGCATTTGGTATTCCCAAGCGGTTACCCATCTAGGTACAGACCAAGTTCGACGTTGCTTAACTTCGGTGATCATACGAGAACCGGCGTTTCAATGCGATGTGACCGTAAACTCCCCCACGATTAGAGCGACCAATAACACACGGTAGTCGGAAACAATTTTGAAACATCTCCGGTATTCGAATCTTCACTTAGTACTCGTTTACCATAGCCTATTAACGCTCATCGCGTCAAGGAGCGTGCGATAGTGCGTCAGATCAGTTTGCAGGACGACACCAGAAGAAACTCATCAAAAGGCTTATCAGAAATTGAAATTCCTTTTATACATACATATTTCAACACGACAGTGATAAAACAAACAAAAAATAACAGAATATGTATGAAGCTGAATGAGATTGGTTAGGTTATGCATGTACACACATCGGAATAAAACATTAATAAATGGATGCATAAAGAAATATCTTCGCCTTCGACATTTTTCTCACTTCAAAAACATTAATTCGAATTTAAAGCAATAACGTTAATTTTGGTTTTTCTCATCCAATCAACCGGAGAAACACGCAACCACATTTATTTTCTTTTTATCGCCATTTGAAAGTTGGGCAGTGATATAGAAAATATTCATTTTGCAATTATAATTTGCTCTATATTTGCTATACTTCGAATTAAACTATATGTGTGCGTGCGTATATGTATGTTGGGGGTTTATGTGCATATGTATGCGCGCGTGTGTGCTTGTCTATAAAAAAAAAGCGCTCTTAAATTGTAAGAAAAAAATTTTAAATTGTAAAATTTTCAAGTAGTGTCCAAAATAGCATAAGAAACAGGCTACTTTAAACGAAAATAATTTTTCAAGAAGGCAAAATTCTTGTGCTAAACGTCGAAATTACTAATTTAATCAGTGGTGTCGCTTAATATTTTTCAACGAGCTTTTCTAATCCTAGGATAATTTAGACTTGAGCATAATGTTTACCGACTGACAAAATTGTATGCATCTAATTATCTTCCTCGTAGACTCTTACACGAGCATATACTTTCAACAGTGGCAGGAGATTATAACATTTGAAAAATGAAAGAGGTCAGATCAAAATCTTAACTCATAAAATTCAGATTTTTGCTTTACGTTACAACGTATAAATAAACAAAAGAAGATTGGAGTATGTGATTTTCATCCTGAAATTTTAAATTGACAATTGGTAGATACAAACTGGATAAAGAGATTTACTTAGGTGGATTTGATCTGGTAATTTAATGATGACGCCCAATAGAGAAAAATCAATCCATAGCAAGTACCTTCATAAAACGTTCATAAGGCGCTAGCTAGTTTCACAGCGAAGTGTTGCGTGCACGTCTCAGTTTTTCGTGAAATGTCTGCCTGGGTTCTTTGAAGCATACAACTAACTCTAATTAATTTTTTTTTTATCTAAGGTAACATACAAGTTTTTATAAGACAAACTAGGTGAGTCGGTGTTACTTGGGTAAAAATTGGTTTCCAAGATCAACACCTTCAGTTTAGATTTGTGGGGGATTTTATTAGCAATGTTTCATTGTTGGAAGAAAGGTAGCATAGTCGACAGTATACTTTTAAAAGGTAATTTTACTTTACTAAGTTAAAATAGTATATAATAATATAAGATTATTTTGAGGTAACTGATAACGTTTCACGCTGACATAAAAACATTGACATATTGCTATAAAATAAGAAACTAATTCAGTGATAAACCCTAAAATTAACATACAAGGTGGTCCGAAAGTCTGGTCAGCCTATGCCACTCTTTCAAACTTTCATGCTGGAGCTCGTTGAAATAGAAAACTATATTATGTAGGGGTGACAAAACTTTTGGGCTACTCTGTACAGAATAATTAACAGAAGCTATGTTTAACAATTAAGTTAAGTTGAAATTTGATTGCGTATAAAACTTCAAACGACTTTTAGAACAATTAAGATGTCCTCTTATCAGGAGATTAAAAAAGCACACACAGCATTTACTTGTGCATGTTACTGTCTTAGATTTTTACATACTGAACAGTAAAACTTAAATTATACAAACCCAAATAGTGCCTCACTTCACTTCAACATACAAGTGAAATTTACTTATGACGATTACTAAATACACACACACACACACACATATATATATATATATATATATATATATATATATATATATATATATATAACTAATCAAAATAACTGGTAAAACTGATACAGGACTCTACAGGAACGAAGGTTTCATAATCTTAAGAAAATACAATAAACAAAACTCAGACAAAGCTGGAAAAGCAATAAAACCATATTTAACGAAGCTAAGAAAGACTAAGGAATAACCCTAAAAGATAGTGGATTTCCGCCAACACTCACATACTCACCACAGAGCACAAGAAAGGCAAACAAGGAGAGAAATATCATATGGTTCAACCCAACGTACAGCAAAAACGTAAAAACAAACATAGGTAAAATATTCTTCAAACTCTTAAACAAACACTTCCCAGAATCAAGCACTCTACACAAAATATTCAATAAAAACACTGTAAAAATCAGCTACAGTTGCACCGAGAACATGGTATAAATAATAAAAAGCACAACAGTAAAACTATCAACTAACCAACCGAACAAATTAAACCCACGTGTAACTGTAGAATAAAGAATGAATGTCCCTTAAACGGTAATTGCTTACAAAACAACACAATACGACAAGCCACGTTAAAATCACCAGATAATGAAGAAAAAGTATACATGGGAGCAACTGAAGGACCCTGGAAACGAAGAAACTATGCACACAAAACATCTTTCACAAATAGTAAACACGCGAACAGCACAAAGCTTTCCAAGTATATCAGGGAAATTAAAATCAAAACAAAATTACACCAAAAATATCATGGAAATTATGAAAAAAGATCATCAACCTACAACAAACTTTGCTTGGAGGAAAGAATAGCTATTATTACCTTCCCAGACCAAAATAAATTACTGAAAAAACGATCTGAGCTCATTTCAAAATGCAAACATGAAAACTTTTACTACGTTAACTAAAAATCGAAAACTGAAATTAATAAATACAAATAAACAAAATAATATAAAAACAAGTAAAATAAATAAACCCAAACAAATAATATACAAATTAACAAACCACTCCCGTTAGAATAGACGAAATAGAATAAATTTAAAAAAAAAGTAAAAATAATCAGTCCAAATAAATAAAGTAAATAATAATTAACAAATTAACAAACCAATCCCGCAAAAATAACTGTTAGAATAGACTGCAACAACCAATCCAAAAACTGGACATAAAAATAGCTAGATTTATAGCTATATAACGATAAAAAAAAATTGCTACGTTACTCAAAAATCGAAAACCAAATATAAATAAATATATACAAAATAAAAAATAAGTAAATACATAAAAACAAATAAAAATTAATGCAAATAAATAAATAAATGAACAAATTAACAAATCGCCCCCGCTAAGATAACCGTTAGAACTAATAAAAATAATCATAAATAAGCAAAAACATGTAAAAGCAATCAATCCAAATAATTAAATTAATTAAAAACCGTCCCTCCGCCAAGATAACAGAATAGACTATTCTGTTATATATATATATATATATATATATATATATATATATATATATATATGTGTGTGTGTGTGTGTGTGTGTGTGTGTGTGTTATAGATTAATTTTGCACTATTAAAGTGCATAAGTAACGCAGATTTATCAGTTTTACAGAGGGTAGCTATTTCACTTTTTCTAAAGGTAATTATTCATTTGAAATCAGCAAACGGTGTCATAGATATCAACAAAAACACTTGAGTAAAAATTCTTATATCTGCCCGCTTTTAAATTTGATGTCTTACTTGTTAGAAACTCGTCACTGAACCCATCCTGTTGAATGCCAGCCTATCATATGCTTTTAAATCTTATGATGTTATCGAAGAGTTTCTGAATAGGAGACTCAAATTGGTGAATATGGTGGAGGGACTTTTCTTAATTCATAACTAATTCTCCAACCGATATTATTGTTTGATATTTGTTACTGACCGGAAACATGGGACAGGACCTTTTTAATGTTTTTTCCCTGTTAATTATTAATTAATCTAAAGCTGACAATATTAGTTCAGTGGTATATCATGTTTATGCTAGTTTCGTATATTTTCTATGAGAGGCGAGTATATCTACGACTATTGTAGAAGTGCATACGCAATTTCAAATTTCTTTATCTTCAATTTCCAGATCTTTTTAATTGAATTATGTTTTAATTACAGCAAATCAAGCCTAGCTGAAAACTGGTTTCTCTATAAATCAAACTGCTATTAGATAAAAATCACTTGAATGAACTGTGGAAAAGTTGTAACCTCAACGCTAAATTCTCATTCATATGGAAAAGTTACGAAAGCGTAGATCAATCTCGATCTCCCTTCAGTGAAGAGGTACAATCAGGTATCATTTAATGTCTGCTACGAAACATGTTGTCTGTTGGGACAGAAAATATATTTTATGTTTTCTAATTGACAAACTAAACCGATGTATCGAGTCGATAAGCAATTCTATTTCATATACCACAATGATAAACGAACATTTGTTTCCAAATGTAACATCAATATTCAAATAACAGATTATATATGGATTCTAGTATAAACGTTTAAAGTGTTGTTCTCACCCTTTTTTTTCCTGTCTAATATTGTAGTATCCTAATATAGCATTAGTCAAGTTGATATCAACAATCGACACCGGGATGGGAACTTCTTTTTCATATTCCATTTTACTTTTCCTATTCACACCTTCACATTTGCGTACAAAACTGTTACATTGTACTATATCGTTTGCAATGCACAAAAACTAAAACAAAATCCTCTATCGAAATTCGGTCATATTAATCATGGCGGAAATAATCCCAATATTATAGGCCTGTTGTCTGTTCCTCAACATTTATAGATTGATATCATATTGTGTTGCTAAGACCTCGAAAATTGCCGGCGTCTGCATTTGACACACGAGTGAACATTGTTTTATGTTATCTACTATAGCGATATCAACAAGAGAAAAAAGACATCTCGTTTGCAATTCATGAGAAATTGGTGTTGGGTGAAGGGGAAAAAAAATCACGCAAACAATTTTTTCTTTCTTCGTTTGCAAACAACCTTTCTAATATTTTACCACTATGAACCTCGATTAGTTTAGTATGGTACAGTACCAATGGTACGGTAGCACTCAGTAAAGATTTAACTCGCGACAGTGATAAAGGTTAGTTTTCTAAAGTCTTCGCCCGTTTTCTAATCCGTTATCTTTGTTTTCTTTAAGCTTCTATCATGTTTTGCATTCTAAGTATCGCTACCACCCTTATTCTCTTAAAATACTTTACACTGCTTAATACTTAATATTTCTTTCAAAACTTCTTCAAATTAAACTAAACTTGATTTGAGAAATAAGATTACTTGAAATCAAGATTTAAAAGACTCATATTTGTTTTTTTTCTGTTGAACATCAAACCTTTTTTCATTTTTTTCAATAGTCTAACGACTGAGATTATTATTTCCGGTTTCTACGATTCTTTTATGCTATTTTTGCTTCTCTGCAGAACAATATCTCTTAAAATGTTAACAAATATTGCCGCATTATCTTTATCGACATGTCAAATAAAATTTTGACGTTTTTGTTATTTTTCGTTTTTTCTTCCACGTAACAGACAACATCAAAGAATTTTAATGCTTTTCATTGATTCATCTCTTTAGTTGACCAAGGCATTTTGAATATTAGTGAGTTTGTTTTCGAAAACTTGTTCTACCACAAATATTTATGTGTACCACTTTGCATTCAGAAGACATATCTAAAAACAATGACTGCTTCATAAAGTAATTTTTCGCTCGACTAGTTGGTGTATTCGATTTCTGCATTTACTTGTCATCACTATTTGTAGAATCGACAATGGCTGCCGTTAAAAAGGCATTCTACTTGAATTCCTGTCATTATTGCGAATGAGAATTTCTGTAAAGAGACTTTTACTGATATTTACTAATCTTAGGATAGTACAAGGCCCGAAATACTGAGTATATACTAACTCACTGCAGTAGTAACGAGCCTCATAACTAGCTTGCTGAGCAGTGCAACCTACAGTCATTTACTACACTCAGTTTACCTTGGCACAAGGTAATATGAATGGGTCATCAGTGACGATCAATACAATTAGCAAAATTATCTGTGAGATGAGAAATGATACGACTTATGCTTGCTTTTATTTTTAAAAACTTATTTATCTCCTCTATAGCGTTACGCTGCATTTCTAGAAATATATTAAACTATATTCACTAGACGCTATTGAAATTTATATCAAATAGAATTCCTCGACAAGTTCACTTTACTAATTTTGACTTAATTCACCTTTTAATTATATTAACTTATATTTAGATTCGTTGACGCCATTACAGAATTTTATCTTGTAGTACGTCTCTTGTCAATTCGTTGGATGCGAGTGAGAACTTTACTGATTGTAAATGAAGAGAACAGAGAGAGAGAAACAAATGGAGGATTGAATCTAAGCATTATTTTGCGTGTTTAGGGATTGGATGGACTAGGCAATCAAAAGACGTGTACAAATATACACCCCTTTATGTCTCTCTGCCAGAATAATGTAGTAAGGACAAGACGTGTCTCGTTTCCACAAAGGTCTACGTGTCCTATAAGAAACAGGACAGCATACTAATACTCAAAATTCATATATATATATATATATATATATATATATATATATATATATATATATATAAAAGATATATTTATATATATTTCTACATATCTAAAAGATATATATATATATATATATATACCTACAAGATATATATATATATATAACTACAAGATATATATATATATATATGTATATATATATAACACTACAAGATATATATATATATATCTACAAGATATATATATATATAACTACAAGATATATATATATATGTATATATATATAACACTACAAGATATATATATATATCTACAAGATATATATATATATAACTACAAGATATATATATCTACAAAATATATATATATATATATATATATAACTACAAGATATAAATGTATATATATCTACAAGATATATATATATATATATATATATCTACAAGATATATATATATATATATATATATATATATATAACTACAAGATATAGATATATATATATCTACAAGATATATATATACATCTACAAGATATATATATATATATATCTACAAGATATATATATATATATATCCAAAATATATATATATATATATCCAAAATATATATATATATATCCAAAATATATATATATATATATATCCACAATATATATATATATATCCACAATATATATATATATCCACAATATATATATATATATATATATCCACAATATATATATATATATCCACAATATATATATATATACAATATATCTAATACATATATATATCTACAAGATATACATATATATGTGTATCTAAAAGATATATATATATATATATATATATGTATCTACAATATATATATATATATGTGTGTGTATCTACAATATATATATATATATATATATATGTATCTACAAGATATATATATATATATATGTATCTACAATATATATATAAATATGTGTATCTACAATATATATATAAATATGTGTATCTACAAGATATATATATATATGTATCTACAATATATATATAAATATGTGTAGCTACAAGATATATATATATATATATATATCTACAAAATATATATATATATCTACAAAATATATATATATATATCTACAAGATATATATATATATATATATATATATATCTACAAGATATATATATATATCTACAAAATATATATATATATCTACAAGATATATATATATTTATATATATATATACATTTACAAGATATATATATATATATTTACAAGATATATATATATATATACATTTACAAGATATATATATATATATACATTTACAAGATATATATATATATATATATTTACAAGATATATATATATATATATATCTACGATATATATATATCTACAAGATATATATATATATATAACTACAAGATATATATATATATATTTACAAGATATATATATATATATATATCTATATATATTTACAAGATATATATCTATATCTATATATATATATATATATATATATTTACAAGATATATATATATATATCTATATATATTTACAAGATATATATATATATATCTATATATATTTACAAGATATATATATATATATATATATATATTTACAAGATATATATATATATCTATATATATTTACAAGATATATATATATATATCTATATATATTTACAAGATATATATATATATATACATTTACAAGATATATATATATATATACATTTACAAGATATATATATATATATATATACATTTACAAGATATATATATATATATATATATATATTTACAAGATATATATATCTTGTAATTATATATAGATATATATATCTATATATTTACAATATATATATATATATATATTTACAAGATATATATATATATATATCTACATATATATATATCTACATATATATCTATATATATATACATTTACATATATATATATATATATCTACATATATATATATACAAGAGATATATATATCTACATATATCTAAAAGATATATATATGTAAAATATATATATATATATATCTACAAGATAT
>OZ010585.1:109613050-109618050 GCA_963932145.1 Acanthosepion lycidas | reverse complement strand
AGATATATATATATATATAATACTACAAGATATATATATATAATACTACAAGATATATATATATATATATATATATATATATTACTACAAGATATATATATATATATAATACTACAAGATATATATATATATAATACTACAAGATATATATATATATATATAACTACAAGATATATATATATATATCTACAAGATATATATATATATATATATCTATATATATATAACTACAAGATATATATATATCTACAAGATATATATATATATATTTACAAGATATATATATCTATATATATTTACAAGATATATATATCTATATATATTTACAAGATATATATATATATATTTACAATATATATATATATATTTACAAGATATATATATATATCTACATATATATATATATACAAGAGATATATATATCTACATATATATATATATACAAGATATATATATATCTACATATATATATATATGCAAGATATATATATATATCTACATATATATATATATATATATATACAAGAGATATATATATATCTACATATATATATATATATATACAAGTCATATATATATCTACATATATATATATATATACAAGAGATATATATATATCTACATATATATATATATATATATACAAGAGATATATATATATATCTACATATATATATATATATATATACAAGAGATATATATATATCTACATATATATATATATATATACAAGAGATATATAAATATCTACATATATATATATATACAAGAGATATATATATATCTACATATATATATATATCTACAAGATATATATATATCTACAAGATATATATATATATATCTACAAGATATATATATATATATCTACAAGATATATATATATATATCTACTATATATATATATATATATATCTACTATATATATATATATATATATCTACTATATATATATATATATATATATATATCTACTATATATATATATATATATCTACTATATATATATATATATCTACTATATATATATATATATATCTACTATATATATATATCTACTATATATATATATATATATCTACTATATATATACATATATCTACTATATATATATATATATATCTCTACTATATATATATATATATCTACTATATATATATATATATCTACTATATATATATATATATATATATATATATATATATATATATATCTACTATATATATATATATATATATCTACTATATATATATATATATATATATATCTACTATATATATATATATATCAATTATATATATATATATATATATATATCTACTATATATATATATATATATATCTACTATATATATATATATATCTACTATATATATATATCTACTATATATATATATATATATATATATCTACTATATATATGTATCTACTATACATATATATATATATATATATATATATGTATACAAGATATATATATATATATCTTCAAGATATACATATATATATATGTACAAGATATATATATATATGTACAAGATATATATATATCTACAAGATATATATATATATCTACTATATATATATATATACTACTATATATATATATATATATATACAAGATATATATATATATATGTATCTACATATATATATATATATACAAGATATATATATATCTACATATATATATACAAGATATATATATATCTACATATATATATACAAGATATATATATATCTACATATATATATACAAGATATATATATATCTACATATATATATACAAGATATATATATATCTACATATATATATACAAGATATATATATATCTACATATATATATACAAGATATATATATATCTACATATATATATATCTACATATATATATATATACAAGATATATATATATCTACATATATATATATATATACAAGATATATATATATCTACATATATATATATATATATATACAAGATATATATATATATATCTACATATATATATATACAAGTGATATATATATATCTACATATATATATATATATATACAAGAGATATATGTATGTCTACATATATCTACAAGATATATATATATATATATATATATATCTACAAGATATATATATATATCTACAAGATATATATATATATATATATATTACTACAAGATATATATATATATAATACTACAAGATATATATATATAACTACAAGATATATATATATATATATATATATAACTACAAGATATATATATATATATATATATATATATAACTACAAGATATATATATATATATATATCTACAAGATATATATATATATATCTATATATATATAACTACAAGATATATATATATCTACAAGATATATATATATCTACAAGATATATATATATCTATATATATATAACTATAAGATATATATATATATATATACTTACAAGATATATATATCTATATATATTTACAAGATATATATCTATATATATTTACAAGATATATATATATATACACATTTACAAGATATATATATCTATATATTTACAATATATATATATATATATATATATATATATATATATTTACAATATATATATATATATTTACAAGATATATATATATATCTACATATATATATATATATATACAAGAGATATATATATCTACATATATATATATATATACAAGATATATATATATCTACATATATATATATATACAAGATATATATATATCTACATATATATATACAAGATATATATATATCTACATATATATATATATACAAGATATATATATATCTACATATATATATATATATGCAAGATATATATATATCTACATATATATATATATATATACAAGAGATATATATATATCTACATATATATATATATATACAAGTCATATATATATCTACATATATAAATATATATATATATACAAGTCATATATATATCTACATATATAAATATATATATACAAGATATATATATATATCTACATATATATATATATATATACAAGTCATATATATATCTACATATATAAATATATATATACAAGATATATATATATATCTACATATATATATATATATATACAAGTCATATATATATCTACATATATAAATATATATATACATGATATATATATATATCTACATATATATATATATATATATACAAGTCATATATATATCTAATTATATATATATATATACAAGAGATATATAAATGTCTACATATATCTACAAGATATATATATATATATATCTACAAGATATATATATATCTACAAGATATATATATATATCTACAAGATATATATATATATATAATATATACTACTATATATATATATATATATATCTACTATATATATATATATATCTACTATATATATATATATATACTACATATATATATATATATATATATATATCTACAAGATATATATATATCTACTATATATATATATATATCTACTATATATATATATATATCTACTATATATATATATATATCTACTATATATATATATATATATATATATCTACTATATATATATATATATATATCTACTATATATATATATATATATATATCTACTATATATATGTATATATCTACTATATATATATATATATATCTACTATATATATATATATATCTACTATATATATATATATCTACTATATATATATATATATCTACTATATATATATATATATATCTACTATATATATATATATATATATATATATATATATATATATATCTACTATATAT
The DNA here is from genome assembly GCA_963932145.1 of Acanthosepion lycidas. Taxonomy (NCBI): domain Eukaryota; kingdom Metazoa; phylum Mollusca; class Cephalopoda; order Sepiida; family Sepiidae; genus Acanthosepion; species Acanthosepion lycidas. The sequence goes on along the minus strand of OZ010585.1, from coordinate 109,614,249 downwards.
ATATATATATCTACTATATATATATATATATATATATATCTACTATATATATATATATCTACTATATATATATATATATATATATATATCTACTATATATATATATATATATATCTACTATATATATATATATCTACTATATATATATATATATATATATATATATCTACTATATATATATATATATATCTACTATATATATATATATCTACTATATATATATATATATCTACTATATATATATATATATCTACTATATATATATATATATCTACTATATATATATATATCTACTATATATATATATATATCTACTATATATATATATATATCTACTATATATATATATATATCTACTATATATATATATATATCTACTATATATATATATATCTACTATATATATATATCTACTATACATATATATATATATATATATATATACAAGATATATATATATATATCTTCAAGATATAAATATATATATATGTACAAGATATATATATATATGTACAAGATATATATATATCTACAAGATATATATATATATATATCTACTATATATATATATATATACTACTATATATATATATATATATATATACAAGATATATATATATATATATCTTCAAGATATAAATATATATATGTACAAGATATATATATATATGTACAAGATATATATATATATCTACAAGATATATATATATATAACTACAAGATATATATATATCTACATATATATATATATACAAGATATATATATATCTACATATATATATATATACAAGATATATATATATCTACATATATATATATATATATATATATACAAGATATATATATATATATACAAGATATATATATATCTACATATATATATATACAAGATATATATATATCTACATATATATATACAAGATATATATATATCTACATATATATATACATATCTACATATATATATATATACAAGAGATATATATATATCTACATATATATATATCTACAAGATATATATATATATATGTACAAGATATATATATATATATATATAATACTACAAGATATATATATATATAATACTACAAGATATATATATATATATAACTACAAGATATATATATATATATATATATATATATAATATAACTACAATATATATATATATATATATATATATATAACTACAAGATATA
>OZ010585.1:109562620-109605120 GCA_963932145.1 Acanthosepion lycidas | reverse complement strand
TTTTTTTGTTGTTGTTTTTTTCCCTCAGGTAACAATAGCAAGGAATTAGGATACACATCAGCAGCACATGAAAAAAAAAACACACATTTCATTTATGAATAACCGAGAAACTGGCCTGGATAATCTATCTCTCGCAACGTCCCCGGCACATGGTATTTGCATGTCACGTCGATTAGCTGCCGTTATTAAGTGGAACAGAAGTGCTTTATGTTATTAGGTTGCTGTCTAATTTTTGGTACTTCATTTTATTTACTCACACACACAATATATATATATATATATATATATATATATATATATATCACAGCTCCTCAGTGTGGCTAGACATCAGATTGATTCAAGCCGGGGTCGAAATCCGACTGATTTGATATCAGTCAGATATCTTACCCCTAGACCACCGTCGCACGGCAAAAAGGAAGGGAATTTTAACGTTTTTCTCTATACGAAATACGCCAGCGGCTTGGAGAACTCCATTAATTCTTGAAGAATATAAACATTATTTTCAATGTGTACACATGTTTGAGTTGATTTCCCTGTCATCTGACCTAAAGATCAAGAAGTCCACAAAAGAAATGTGCTCCCAGGCTGGAAATTAACCTGTACTCACGTTTTTATTCGGGGAAATCACTTTCTAAGACAACGCCTTCTCTACCAATTAGCTCCTGAGAAACCATCACGAAAAAGCAAAATTCAATAAGCTACTTAAGAAATGCACATTTATTCTTGAGATTTCTCAAAGTCTATATGTACAAGCTTTATTTCCTCATTCGAAACCTAAACGTTCAAGAAAGTATTTTTTTAATCTGAGATTGTTTCTTATTACTATAAACATTATATTTATTTGTTACATATATTTAGTTTTATAAGTAAGTGTTATGGTCCGGTTCCTTGTACCACGGTGATAGTCCAAGGTAGAACCAATAAAGAAGAACTCGAATACGGATATGGAATAACAGATATATTACAAACAGGAATATATACAGAGAAGAAAGTGTTAGTACGAACGATCAGGTTTAGTAGTAATTGTCTGAACACGACTCTGTTTCGGACTGCCTCTGACTCGACTGACTGACTCGCTAGCTCTGACTGACGGACTTCTCTCCAGACTTCAGATTGAACAGTATTTTAGTCATCCCCCCACGAGGGCATCATGTGGCACAAGGCCGGTTTAACATGGGATCTCCGAGCCCGTGGGATCTCCGAGCCCGTGGGCTCGGCCAAAAATATGCCCTTTGAACCCGTATAAACGGGTTCAGGGTCGGTTTACCTCCCCGAAAGAGACTCCGCCCTTCGGCGTAGCCTCCTTCGGTTTCCTCCCCGCCCGTAGGCAGAAAGTTCAACCGATCAGCCGGTCAGCCGGTCGCCCGACTTCTGTCTGAACTCCCTGCTTCCTCTTGAGGCGCAGTATTTATTACGTATGGAATAGTCCATTATGTTATTATGGGTAAGTTCCCATAACAGTAAGTAATCGAGATTTTTTTTTTCTTTGGCGTTTTCTTGTAGCTTAATTGGTAGGGAAAACTTTACCCTAAAAGACGGGAAAAGAAAATGCAAGTTCGATTCCTGCTGGGAAGCAAATTTTCTTTCGTAATACACTTCTCGAACTCTAGGCTGGCTGATATTAATTTCATTGAAAGTAATGTCGAACCCATTAAATATAACGTTCATAGGCATAAGAAGTAATGTATTAAAAACAAATCTATTAACTGCTTTTATATATATATATATATATATATATATATATATAAGGTAAAAGACAGTAGGAAAACTGTATTATTGGCCGATGTGTTTCGTACAACGTGTACTTTTTCAGGACAAAAACGAAATCAATTTATTAAAAACAAAGTAACTATTAACAACAAAACAAAATGTCCTTAGCAATTAGAAGAATTTAGAAAACGCTACTGTATTCATATTGTCAACTGAAAATTACGTTAATTACTACCACGTGGAAATATTATTATTGTAGTGTTGACGGATTCAACCATTTTTTTTACTTCTTGATACTGTTGTGTACGTTTGCTTGGGAGAGTAATAATTCTGTTAGGAAAGGTGATATTGGGAAAAAACCTGGGCGTAGATTAATATTTGGATAATATTCAATAGCGGCACTCTCGAGGATTTTCCTTCTGAGTGTGTTATTTTCTTTCTTTTTTTATGAGTGTAGCATTTTTAAAATCAAAATTGTTAAGTTGTTTTGTGAGGTCTCTTTTGTACTCATAGATGCGGGTTTTTTTTTTTTTTTAATTTCTGCTTGTTTCTCCAATATTTTGGGTGGAACAGTTTTGGCAATTTATTTAATAAATGCCTGCTTCAGAAATATTAATACTATTAGTGTTTTAGGATTTGAGTATATCCATAATGCATTTAGAAGTGTTTGTGATTATTTTAAGATTATTTAGATGGGATAGGTCGTTCTGGATAGTGGACGTGACTGTGTTGGTCGGTAATATTATGCATCTGTTTTCATGTTAACTTATTATTACGGATTATGTTATTTTTGTTTCGGTTGTATATTTTGTATGCCTTTCTTCTTGCGTTGTGGGTGAAATTATACCGGCACTGTAGGTTTTTGAATGTATTTCTTATGTATGTTTTTTCTTTAGGTAAATATTGGGGGCTACAGATTCTTAATGCTCTCAGATATAAACCTATAATAATTCCAAATTCCAAATTTATTTTTAGAAGAGTGGTTTGAGTAGAAGCTGATCAGGTAATTTTTGTTAGTAGCCTTTCTGTAAACGTCAAAATTGAGTTCGTTATGTTATATATATAAAACTGGACTAGGTCTAATCTCAAAAAATATAATTAAAAAAAATAACCGATAAATTATTAATCGTAACCTGTGCTAATCTTTGGAAAGATTCACCTGACACTATCAAATGGTTCGCCAATATGAATAATAAGGATAGAGCAACATTTGTTAATAGAGTTCTATTCCTCTATCTCCAGGGATCTCCTAGTTGATAGTATTAACTTTGCAAAGAACTCTATGGAGATAACGGAAGAGGAAACTAATATCATCTTAACGGCTTGAAAACCACTGCTAAAACTTAATAATTCTACCTGGAATAAGTGCCATAATGAAGATTTTGACGTCCCCCAACGGAGCGTATGATTCATCCCAGGTTGCAGATTTAGTATGTTTTTATATTTTAGATATGCTTAGTAGAATCGTAAAACCAGAGCTAGTGTGACTATATAGAAATGGCGGACTCATCTTCATCCCCAACAGTAATGGTCTGCTAACAGTGAAGTTACCAAAGAAAACCATCAAGACCTTTAAATTACCAGAGATTAAAATTGAAATTTCTTCTAAACTTAAGATAGTTGACTACCTAGACCTCAACCTTAATGATCAATGCCATCCTGAAACAAATACCCACTACCGTTTGTCCCAGAATTAATAAATTATCGTCCGACGAAAAAATCTTTAATAAAAATAAAGAAGTGTATGAAAAGGCTCTCCAAAATTAGCTTCAAAAAAATAAGTTATCTTATTTAAGCCACATAGGTACTACCGAAACCCCTAAAGTGGAATGTAGGTGTAGAAATAAAAGAAGAAAAATCATTTGGTTCAACCACCCTCCTCCATACTGTCAAATATTAAAATAAGACAGCCCTTTATAAAATTAATAAATTAACACTTCCACAAAAACAACCCTCTAAGTAAGATCTTCAATAGGAAATCGATCAAAATCAGCTACTCCTGCACTAACAATATGTAACAAATTATCAGCTCTCATAATAATTATGTCTTAATTAAATTCTATGCGAAAAAATCTAGCACGGAACCCCCCACCTCCTGTAACTGTAGAAATAAAGAAAACTGCCCAGTCGAGGGCAAATGCAGATCCACTAGCGTAATATAGCAGGAAAACATGGCCCCCAAAGAAAATATGACAAATTATAATGTTTACATTGGAATTTCCGCGGGAGAATTGAAACAGAGAACTTAGACACTCATTTACCAATCCTAAATTAAAATTCCAAACAGCCCTTTCAAAGAAATTTTGGGAATTGACGGAAAAGGGTCTAAACCCGCAGACTGGAAAATTATAGGTTTCCCACATACTCCTAATAGCTTTAGACATAGATGCAGACTATGTTTAGAGAAAAAAAATAGAATAATAAAATACAATGGAAACTATTAATTCAAAGAATGTAGGTATAGAAGCAGGTTCAAACATATATAAGAATATAGATCTTACCTTATTACTTACTACCAAAAAACAACAGCCCCCACTCCAACTGATGCAACCCACTCTGATTAAATTCTTCCTCTTCAAAAATTTCGGTTACAGCTCGGTATTCCTAATAATATAACCGAATCCTAATGGTGTAAATGGATGCTATATATACATATATATATGCATATATATATATGTGTGTGTATGTGTGTTGTATGACATAATTTATTCCATGTTTCGGTATTACAGGTTTTTTGGAATCTATTATTTAGATAAGTTGTTCTAACTTTAAATTGTTTTGTCTTTAACCCCCCACCCCCAACATCACTTAATAATATAATCCACTAGCAGGAATCTAAATTCATTTACATAAAACCTGTCACTAACCCAGACTACTTATCAAATTTATTATTTAAATAAACCTGTACGTTCTCACCAACTGCTATCTAAACTAAATTCAAAACCCCTATTCCGACACAATCAATCTAGGGTTGAGGAGGATTGTCATATTGTTCTAGTCTTAAATAGACTATACCCACATGAGGTAATTTTGGATTTTTTGCTATATTATATATATATATATATATATATATATATATATATATATATATAGTGTGTGTGTGTGTGTGTGTATGTATGCATGTATGTATATATTGCGTTTAAGCATGAAACGGTGGTGTTGACTTCAATGGCCACTTTTATATTTACATTCGCTCTATCCCTGATATTATTTACATTAACCTATAAATATAGCATACCGTAAAACTATATTTTTATCACAAACACACACACACACATATGAAATGGATAAAGTGCGACAATTATTTTAAGACATTTTTATGTTTGAAGAGGCGATTTCTCAGTGCGGCCAATTATATGAAGAACAGACGAATACCATTGCAAACATTAATTAATATCATTTTTATTGTATCTTCCTATATGTACCTATATTTGAATTTAAAAGTACGCAAGTCAGAAATGTATTGTGAATGAGACTAAAATTTGATGTACAAATTACATTATTTCCTATAAGTTATTATATTCAATTAATGCGTACTTTTTAATGTACACATTAGCCGTACTAAGCGAGGTATTCATATATATATATATATATATATATATATATATATATATATGTGCCAAAATCTGACCAGGAAATTAAGCAGTCTTGTGGGATATCCCTTACCCCAAGAAATTTTCAGTATCCCGCATATCTATATATATATATATATATATATATATATATATATATTAGTCATTCGCAGACAGGACTGTTTAGCTGTATCACGGCTCCTCGGTGCGACTAGACAATCGAATGCCTCAAACCCGGATCGAAAGCCAACCGATTTGGAGTCAGATTCTAGCCATCTGAACGAGTCAACAAATCTAACGTATATGTGTGAAATGTGTATATATATGCAATTTATTATATATGTTACTTATATATCATATATGCGAGATACTTATTGGAAAGCCCTCAATATCAGTGATAGAAATGTGTGTGTGTGAGTGTGTGAATATATACATATTTACACACACACACATGTATATATATATATATATGTATATATATATATTCACACAAGAGCTCGGGAAATTACTGTTTGAAATATTGCTTATCTTTTGATATAGTTTTCACAGTCTCCATTGAAGTAGTCACTTTACCTGGCATTTTCACATTATCTCACAAAAGTCAAAGCAAAAGCCGGTAATACATTTGGCTCGCCTGCGCTGTTTAAATTCACTCAACTTTTAGGTAGCAACTTGTCTGGTTCTGCTTAACTGCATGAGGCAAAATGATTTCCATAGATTTTATTGACCATTCGTCGGCATCTTTTTCCCTTATTTTTCTACAAGACTCACAGTTATATTCACAGACGCTAGAACCATGTTCATGCGCGCTTGCATTAGATATACAGTTATTATTTCAAGCAATTTTTAAAATACACATTCGCGTGCATAGGAATTCCACCGAAGCACAGTACTGATCCCACCTTTCCTTTGTATTGTGTGTGTGTGTGTGTGTGTGTTTAAGCCTCAGTTTTCTCTTAAAACATTGCTTGTGCCTCTCCCACATCGACTCCCCATCTCTTGGCCAAATTTTAACTAAAAATACTAAACCTTCTATTCTCTAATTCTGATGTCTACCACCACCACCACCACCATCATCATCATCAGCAGCAGGAACAGCATCATCATCAATATGATCATCATTAGTAGCACGCCTGTTCTTCCTCATCTTATTCAAAGTTGCCTTGAAAGTTGGATCCGTTTCTGATTTATATGATTTGATTATTCTGCATGGTCGACATTGACTGGCTTCAGTTTTCCACACACAATGCTTCTGCCTTGAAACCATAATATAACAAACAATACCATGCTTTTTCACACTATATCTCCGTCTCTAGTACTTTCACTACATCGTCTCTCCTTTCTCGGCCTTTCCTCTTCTTACACATAGATGGCGGCTATTATAGCTCGGCACAAATCAATTTCAATTTTAAGGTTTTAATTATCGTTTGGTTGGTTAGTTGGTTTGTGGGCGAATTCAGATGCAATTGTGTATGCTACAATGATTAGATTGCAGTTTGTATATATCGAAATTAAAGAATATGCATTTATGAATGAGTCGATAGGTTTACTTGGAAATAAAGCTCATACATATACACAATATATCTATCTAATGTAAGTGCCTAACGCTTCTGTGTATTTATAGCAATGAATATTTGGATAGTTGCTGCTATATATGTTGGTAGCTTGATTGTAAATATGTGTGAATGTATTTCATTTTCTCTAATTTGAAACTTGCACATACAAACAGAGAGAGAGAGAGAGACGTTGCTCTTAGGGCACAACCCGTTGGGTTATGAATATTTGGATGAGTATCACCACGGAGTTTGTGAGTAGCGGCACTATATCGAGTTTAGTAAGTTTCTTCTTCGGCACCGAGTCCCGTTGGTATGACGCTTGTTCTGTATCATAACGGTCCGGGTTCGATTCTCGGTAGTAGATGCGCACTGCTAATGAGTCCCAAATAGGACGAAACGGCCGTCCAGTGCATTCCGTGGAAGATTCTTCCAGTCTCGATGAATTATTATCTTTTTTTTTTCACACACACATATATACATACATATATATATATATATATATATATATATATATATATATATATATCTGTGTGTGTGAAAAATACTTCTCTTTATATATATATATATATATATATATATAATTATATATATATATATATATATAATTATATATATATATAATTATATATATATATATATATATAATTATATATATATATAATAACTGAAAGAATAAACCTTATCACTAAATAACTGAATATATATTTTATATATATATAAAATACTTCTCTTTATATATATATATATATATAGATAGATAGATAGATAGAGAGAGATGAAAAAAATACCTCTGTTCCCAAGAAGGCTTTTTTTTTTTAGTCTTTAATGATCCAAATAATTAAATAATATTTTATTATCTACATTAGAATTTAGTGATAAGGTTTATTCTTTCAGTTATTGTATCAAATCTGCAATATTCACTTTTAGAATATTCAACGTCTGCAATGCAACCTACGGAGAAGGTACGGGGCCATTTTCCTGTCTTCGCATTGCAAAATAGGTTAGATGCACAATAGAATTCAATTCAGGAGACCGGCTCGGCTATGAAACTTACATAATTTCTTTTGAAGACTGATATTTTTAAGATTTTTTTTTTTTTCTGAATGGCACCGTGCCTCACCTTCCATGAAATGCTGTTGCTTTTTTCTAAATAACATTCGGTAAATATTGGCAGAAATGATTCATTCAAAACGAACATATATTTTTCTGGACTAATGCTCTTCGGCATCCACTCCAGTAGCTTTGAATGACAACTGTTCCAAATAACATAAAATCTTGTAAATTTGTGGACTTTGAATGGTTCAAGCAATCTCCCAAGACATTCTTAACAGTTATTTTGGCAACTGAGAAAAAGGAAAAGTCGTCTGAAAAGATGGCGACACCTCCAGGGCTCTATCCTGTTTTTTTATTGCTTAAATTTTTTTCCTCAGTTTTTTTATTACTTCAACACAGAACTTTTTTTGTATCTGTTCTATCATAACAGTCACTCTCTCATCTGTCCCCTTGCCAGTGCTTTAGTTTTCAGCCTTTCCTGCATGAAACCTTTTTCTGATTTGCCTAATTGACCTGAACATGGCACAGCGGTTTCTTTTCGCTTATTAATGAATCATACAAATATTGAGATTCACAAATAAATATGCAGTGCTTCTTAACGATGATTCACCGATTTCTTTTATTGACTTACGGTAATTATAGGTACCTCGACGAAATCGCTAAAAAATAGAGCATAGTCTGATGAAAAAGACACCAAACTTTATGACAACAAAATTTTATCGTCTAAATGCTTATGTTTTTATGAAGAGGATAGACCAAATTTTTTTTTAATTATTTTTAAAAAAAATTTCCATCTTTTTAGAATATTCTAAATTTTGATTTAAAAACCTTGTTTCTCTTTGTTGCAACAAGGGGTAGTAAATAACAGATAATTTTTAGCGCGTTTTTTTTTTTTTTTGTATTACACACATTAATTTGGAAAATCTTGCAAAAATAAAAAATAATTGTCAGATGTTAATGAAACTTTCAGAAACTATTCACAGATTATCGAAATTATCATGTGTTTTTTTTTATTAAAGTCATGGCAGAAATATTTTTTTTTTATATTTATTAACACCCCCATAACTAATTTTATGAAAAACTCTAGAAATTCGAGCCCATCAACCTTAGTGATTACAATAGTTAAAAGCACAAGTCTTTGAAGAATGCAAATCATGTTTGTTTGTTTTTTAATTGGAGCCAACGTACCTGAAAATCTGCTCTGAATTGTAACATACAAAACTCAATAAAACAAATATATTATTTAATTTCAAATGATCTTATTTGTTTTTAGTTGTTTTTATAAATATGAACAATATTTTCTGAAAGCAAAAAATTTTTTCAATGAAAATTAAATTTTTAATACAATTATTTGTTATTTCTTTAATTATAATAGATTTTTACATTAAGTTTTTAAAAATATTATAACATTAGTTAAAAGCACCATCAACCTTTCAAAGTGTCCATATGAGATTGTCATTGTCTAGCGCTTTGAAAATTGTATCGTTTGGACTAATCAGAAGAGCCATGGTAATTAAAAAATGTAATTTTGTGCTTATAATCGGGCGGTAATTATAAAGTACGGAAGACCAACCAGAATACAATTTAGTTGCATTATTTGAGTTCAGCATTGTTCTCCGCTCTTAAGGCCTTTACTTTTGCGAAACACGTGTGGAGAAGTTAATTTTATTTTTCAATTTCAACTCAGAAGGGTACCTATAAGTATCAGTATCATCTTATGAAATTTAACTACTGCTAAACTTTAATTTATATGATCTTATTTTTATATTAATCTCAGTTATGACATTTTTCCATAAATGAAATATCAAAATTAATAATAAATATGAATGGAAATACAAATAACACATTAAAATGTAATAAATGTACATAAAATTATAGTATTTTATGTACACTTCTGATAAAATTTCATAAGAAAGGTACCTATAAATTAATTAGATAACTTTTTCTTATGAAATTTAATCTCACTCTTAACAGTCTTATTTTTTAATTTCTTTATATTTTCCATAAAGCATCGTAAACGTAAAGATGAAAGCTAAGTACAAAAAAAAATGAAAAATTAGAGCGCTGAAAGGTTTCCTTAAAAGTAACGAGGTAAATAATTTGTTCACTTAAATCTAAATAATTTCACTTCCTTCCATCCGTAGAAAGAATTATCCTCCCGTAAGTTATCTAAACGTCATGAATGTGTCTTTCGTCACTTGTCAAGCTACGCGAAAGGTTATGACCTGCTTTGTTTTATTTTCAAATTACATTTTTTCGGCGCAGAAGCTAAGTTAAGCTTGGTTCAAAATATTTTAAATAAACATTATAATTTCTGATTTTATTAAAATCAGTTTTGAAAAAATGATAATTGATTTTTAGAAGAATATCAAAGTCAGATTTTCATCTTTTTTATCAAATGATAGAAAATGATTGATTATCTGTCCTTTTTTTTTTTTTTTTTTTGACAAAAAAAAAACCAAGATTTTTTACGAAAATTTCGGCTAGGAACGATTAAAAAATGTAAAAAAATATCCTAAAAATACTTTGATCTTTCCTCTTTAATAATAATATGAACATTAGGCGATAAAAACTTGTTTTCGTCAAGTTCGGCGTCTTTTTCTCTGTTTGTTTACATTTTCGTGGAGGTACCTACGGTAATATAAACTACTCTGATATCCCGTGTATTTCTGAAGTATGTGTATGATGTATGAAGTAATTATTTAATTTGTTTTTAATAAATGTGAAATTGGAGTTTAATAATAATGAGAAAAATTGAAAAGATAGATGAAATCCAACAGATTTATTAAATTAGCAACAAGTAGGAAACTTAATATATTTCGCTATTTGACTTCATTAAAATTTGTTTGAAAATGAAATAAGATGAAGTTATGTTCAATTTTTAAGTTCTTTCTTTTGTTTTCATTGGTTGTGTGGGTGTCACTTTTTAGGTCTGTGTATATTTTAACTATTGCAACTTAAGTGTAGTATATTAATTTATTTTAATTGTACGATAAATATAGCAAAAGTTGGAAGTGAATGTGTATTATTTGGTTAGATAATCTGAAAATTTAAAAAAATCATGAACTGATCCGTGATGGGTGTCCATCTCTCATTATTTTAAGTGAATTTCCTACTGTTTACCATACCTGTTGATAAATTTCTTGCTCTACGAGTTAACGTCCATGATTTTTCAGCTGTACCATTGGTTAAAAAAAAAAAAAAAAAAAAAAAAACGCATCAGATAGGTAGGAGTTGTTTCGCCTTCCCAGTAAAACAATGACTGACATGTTATGAAACTTAACCCGTCTGCTTCATCCTGAGTAACAACAAAAAGTTTTGTACATGAATGAAACAAGTTTTCATTATTCTTTACTGCATATAAAAAAGCTTATTTGCCTTTTATTGTATTACAAGGAAATTAGAATTATTTTTATACAAGGCTAAATAAGAAGAAGCTAGGAGTAATATGAAGAAGAGTTCAATCTGCCTTTTCATCGCCCACAGTATTCCTTCCACAACAGAGTGAACGCGAAATCATTTTGAAGTAGCCATTTCGTGTGTCCCTGCGGTCAGCTTAGGTACTGAGGCGTTGAGAGAGAAACGTAGCACTTATTAATTAAGCCGAATATGCCATCGGCAATGGAAATGAAAGGTTTGACAAGGTAAGAAGAAACTAATTAAACACTCTCTAATGGGAATTTTCATTCTGTGTGACTTCAAAATTGAATCTAGCCTTTAGGTTGCGCAAGAATCGAGACATAAGCTTCTCAACCGAGCGCTGAGTACAAAGACTTCTTTTCTGCATGCGTTCGCAAAAACTTTTAAAAGAGGTCCGCACATTTATCTGTTGCATTTTGAACAACTCCCAATGGGAGAATAATTACAGTGGATAATGTTTCGATGGACGGGTTTAATGTTTGATTGTTTTCATGAGAAAATTATAGCAATTGATCCTCACATGCCCAATGCTAAACCTGAGCCAGAACCTTAAATTCCATTAAATGTTGTTATAACAGATTCCAATATAAAAGTTGGTATTTAAAGTAGAAATGCGAATTCTGAGTTTGTACCATACGAAGCTAAGTTAGGTATCAAAAGAGATGTGAATTGACTCATTAGATAAGAGAAAGAACAATTTCGTTATTGCTATATCCGTAGAACATATGAGAAGACAGAGTAAATGTAATACAATATAAATTTCTTTACCTACTGAAAAATTTTTAAATTTCAAAGTGCAATAATGCCGTGTTTAATAGTTTTCTTTGACGTCATATAAGTGACGTGAGGTTCTCAGAAGTTTTGTGTGTTGTTTAAGAATTGAAGTACAACAATTTATTCAATTTATGTAAACATCTTCCAGACAATACGACAACAAATATTTTTTTCAGTCAACTGTATTTATTCGAAGTCTCACAAGATTAGCTAAAAGGATAATCTTGTGGATTATTTTAGATATTATAGTTGATCTTTGAAGTCTTCTGAATATTTTCAATACAAATAAAAATTCATGACGATGTACCGAAAATGTAAAAGTAAAATATAGTAAACTGAAGACAAGTGTTAATTGTTAAATAAAGTCAATTTCCTGTTATATATTGACATCATAATCAGAATAAACATTCGTTTTTATCGGGTACTTTGAAAGTTAAAGAAATATAATGCATGCCGAGTTAACCCTAGAACACTAACCATGGGTATATAGTACCCAGCACAATTTTTCCTATTTTTCAGTACCTGATTTTCTTACCTAAATAATGTTTTTCAGTTCCTATTAATTTTAACTCAAAGTAAAAAGTTTGAAGTGCCTGCATGTAAAATATTTCAAGTAAAGATTTATATTTAATATTTGTTTTTTTTGTTTGTTTGTTTTTTTGATATTTTCAAAATTAGATATGATAATTCCATAGTTAGTATTAGGTTGGTGCAAAAATAATGACGTAATCATGTCGTTTTTTGACGTATTTTTTAACGTCAAAAAACGACATTATTACGTCATTATTTTTGCACCAACCAAATAATGGTGTAACTTTAATTGATGGTTAGTGTTCTAGGGTTTTAAAAAAATGGATGTGCGGCTAACGTAACGATTCTCGTCGTGCAACGTGGACTCAGCGTATCGAGTTCAAATTCTGACCGAGCCTGTTTATGTTCACTTTACCCTGATGCCCTTAAAGAAAGCATTAATACCTCTTTCTCAAAGTAGAGTTTAAATAGCAGTGCAGATTTGGGATTTCTTATTTTGGTTGGCAATCAGTCTATGAGACGGACAATTTTGAGAAGACTACAAGAAGGAAATTTTTACTCCCGTAAATAAATAAAAAAACTATAACCTTTAATCTTAATAATGCAGCCAGAGTCGGAGAAAAACAACTCTGTATTCCAAGCTGCCTAAAGAAAAATGGTCTCTGTCAGACTCTTTTTTCGATACACACTGTTGCTATGACTGTAGTACATATGATGCCTTTAGGGCCCTAATGGTTTACGAGACACGTGATCGTGGAGTAAATTGCAGTGTTACCATAAAAGCCGTTCTAATAATCTGTTTAGACACTCCTGATCAATATCTAAACAGTACACTTCGACTACAAATAGACTGGAAGTCTTGTAATGGACTGAAATTAGTTACTGCAAAAATAATGTCGTTTTCTCACATAGTAACATATGTGAGAAAACGACATTATTTTTGCACCAGCCTAATATTTAAGTGAGTTTAATGTAACGAACGTAAATAGTTTGATATAGTTACAGAAAATAGAACTTCTTCGTCATCAATTTTCTCTTGTAACACCCAAATCAAACGCGTAGCTTCTAAACAAACAAGATCGGGAGTCAATATCTTTTGTTTTATTGGCCTAGACTGATCTTTCTCTTTCAACTGAAGGTCTACTGACGCACAAAGGTGACAGCAAAAGGTGTTAAAAGACGGTCGATGGTTATAAAAACGTGATAGAAAAGCAGCACATATAAAAGTTTGCTTTGAACGAGAAGATCACTGGGTAGCAATACAAACTCTTACAATGATTAGCTATAGAATAAATTAAAGAGAATATTTATAAGTGCATCAGAGCAGATACATACATGATGGTTCAAAGAAAATATTCTTAATATGCTAATCGGAGAGGACACTAAAAAGCCTGAACCGATAAGTAAGACTCAAAGAAAGAAAGTTATCTTAGAATATTTCAGTGTTCAAAATGCAAAACGAATGCAAGTGTTCTGAAAATATCTTACGTTATTTTAGTTTGGTATCAGTAACAGGAAATCAGTTTTACAAACTAAAATATAAACGTTTGCACGTTTACTTCTACAGATCGTTAAAATTAAGACATTTTTCATGTTATTTTAGTGCCTAAATTTAGAATCATTTTTTCTTTTGTACACAATTTTATGGCTTCACCTAAATGTATTTAAAACGCTATTGTATGCTTTCAGCTACAGACTGGTTGGTTGGGTTTTATGGAATATCAACCACTGTGGGTCATTTAATGTCAAATCAAGGTATATATATATATATATATATATATATATATATATACACACACCTATACATATATTAAATATACAATACTATTAAACATATAGCTGGCAACATTATTTTTTCCAAAAAACGTACAGCTGGCAACATTATTCTTTCCAAAAAACGTATAGCTGGCAACATTATTCTTTCCAAAAAACGTATAGCTGGCAACATTATTCTTTCCAAAAAACGTATAGCTGGCAACATTTTTTCAAAAACGCATACTTGGCAACATTATTTTTCCGAAAACATTATCTGAAGCCTTGTTGTTGGACGTAGTTTATCGTCATACCCAGGACGCGGATGTATTTTATCGTCATACCCAGGACGCACTACAGACTGGTTGGTTGATTGATTGATTGATTGATTTCGTTTAGCGGCATATCAACACCTCTAGGGGTTATTTAATGCGGAATTCTACATGTTTTAACGATATTTTCTAATATCTTAATACTTTACTTAATTTTTTGGAAGACATCTTCCGTGCTTCCTATGCACCTTCGAATTTCTGTGCCACATTTTCCGTCTTAATTACTAAATTTTCCATTTTGTTAATATGATAATTTCAAAATAAATCATTGCGTGAAGGTAAAAAATAACGAAAGGATTATTTCGGAGTTTGAAAATTCTCCATCGACAAAGAAACGATATCGGTAAGAAAATAAGAATTTTAAGCAAGAAATATAGAATAATGTACATAATAAACTGATATAATGAATATGCATACACCTGGGTTCCCCCTCACAGTAATATGATTGGCTGGAGTCAGCCATAAATACAGACTGATCTGGAGGTGCATGGAGTACGCCTATTGCCTACCACTACGACGAGGACCACTACATTACGGTTACCTGCGAGATTGTCCTACCCGGTTACAGTAGTCCAAAACCACTTTGCTACTTCGAACAAATATATCCCTTTCCGGGATATATCATAAACGTGCGAATGAATCAGAGAATTAGTCCGACAAGAAAAAACGACATTCTAGGAAATAAAAAGATAAACGAAAAATAAACAAACAGAAGAATGAAAATACAAGAATTCTTTGGATTAAAGAACTTGAAAGCGAATGAAACTTGATTTGTGAAGTAATAAAAATGAATTCGCAAAACAGATTTCCAGTATTAGGAAACATAAACCGAAGAGAAAAAGAAATCACTGAAAAAACGAAATATTTGTAGAGGAGAGATAACAAGCTAAACAATGACTTATTTTGTCCTTTTTAATATTCATAGTGTTGAAATCAATGAAGTAATTTAATTTAAATGAAACAGAATGGATAAAATAAAGTTTAAATTAACATCTAATTTCTTTTCAGCGAATGAAAATATTTTGACACTAATGTACTCTTGCAGTCGGAGACCATAAATACTCAGTCATTTTGGTAGAGTCACAGACAAACGAATAAATGTCATATGTGTCTTTCCAGAATAGATTTTGTATTTAGTGTCCTTTAAGAGAAACTAAGTGCAGAGTTGATTCGAGGGATGACCTCCTAGCGGATTGAACTTCCCCCCTCCCATAACCAGCTAGGAGGTCAATATTTATTCTGAAACATACAGGAAAAGGGGGGAAACCGGTCTTCATTAACTATCCTAGTCAATCAGATTCGAGATCCATTCATTCATTACAATTTGCTCATTCACCAAAAGAAATTGTCCATCATCTCTCGATCCTGCATTCACAAAAAATTATTTTGCGTTATTTTGGTGAATGCAGAATCGAGAGATGGACAATTTCTTTTGGTGAATGAGCAAATTGTAATGAATGAATGGATCTCTAATCTGATTAACTAGGACTAGGATAGTGGATGAAAACCAGTCCCTTCCTTTTTCTCCCCCCGGCCTTGTGCCACAATTCTGTATAATTCAGAAAAAATATTGACCTCCTAGCTGGTTGGGAGGGGTCAATCCGCGATTCAATCAATGAACACGTGATCGAACTAGCTGCGCTTGGGATATGCACGTGCAAGCAAAAACAGACATAAATATCCAACCCAAATACAGAGTCACTGGAACGTGAAGAGTTTACGTTCAGAGAACGCCCCAAATCCATACACCCACTGGCCGAAGTTTGGAGTGAAATAAATAGTAATCCTACATATAAAAGGTTCGTCTTTTCATTTTTCTGTACAACGACAACATTCCGTAAGTTTCTTCTTTTTTCTTTCCTTATTAGAATTTGTTTTCTACGCCGTGAAATTTCATTTACAAAGGTCAATAATGAACGTCTGCCCTCATGATTAACATTAGGAAAATATTAATATCTTTCTATGCTTCTTTGCAGCAGTGATTATTTTCAAAAAAGTTTTAAAATTTATTTAAAGTGTCTACGAGGTGTAAAACTTTCTAAATTAAAATTTGAATATAAATTTTCCCAGTATTACATTCCTACTTTTTTGCCTAATGTGCATTTCATGATAACGCATTTTACTATAATCAACTTTGCTATGTCCGCTTACTTTCTTTCTCCTGTCTATAACTCTGAAAACTTCTTTAAAATTTCAAGATAATAAACTGGAAACTTTTCTAAATAAAAATCTTATTAACCAATTCTGGAATCATAAAAATTTTATATTCTTACTAACCTAGTCTGGAGTCTTAAACATTTAATTATTAATATAATTTATCTCCTTCTAAGCCAAGTTTTCGTTTTCTGTAAGCAGTTAATGCAGTCGCCCTGCTGATGTTCCAAAGTGTCGCACTTTTCCATAATTAAGCTTGTATTAACCGACAAACTATTCAGGTTAGTGTCGCCAGCAAAACTTATATCAAACAATGAAAACGTAAATTAAACAAAACTCGATACGTACTTTGTTTTTTTTTTGGTTTTTTTTTGCTTTCGGTCCCTTATAAAACCCGTGTTCTATAGTAAATAAAACAAAATCGTCTGGCAACATCCAGTTACGTGCAGTTATTAAAAAACTACGTTCTTATATTTGTGTAGCAAAGAAATAAGCATAGTTTTGTAATGTGGAGAACAGAAATGGTAAATTTAATATGACAACGGAAGTTTATATGAAAAAAAGCAAGAATATAATGAGTTTGGAATCTTTAGAAAAAAAAATATGTAGGAGAGACAACATGGATGAATCTATGATTGTTGCTACTGCCGAGTCAGAAAGTAGAAATCAATAAAGAAGTATTTGTTTCAGTATTCTGTCAGGAGAAAGAAGAGAGTTGGCATGATATCAAGCAAAGAATTCCTAGCCATTCCGCAGTGGTCAGAGTCATAACTGAAAGGAAATAAGAAGGGCAAAGCAAAAACGAGACAAACAAAAAAAGAAGGTAAGTGATGAAGGCAAAGGAGAAAGAGAAAGAAACTTGCGGGGGAGTAACTGACACAAATAGATGGAGGAGAAGCAAGAGGAGTTAGAAAGGGAAAGCAGCAAAATGAAGAGAATACAAAAATAAAAGGTAGAAAAATAAAAAACGAATGTGATTTATTGTGGAGAAGATGAGAGACTGTGGTAGAATTGGAGTTAAAAAGAAGTCAATAGATGATTTAAGAAAGATTGAAATAAATAGACGTAAAATGAAAGTAAAATTCTCAAAACAATGAAAGAAAAGAAAGCTCAAAAGAAAAGTAGTTTTGAAAATATTTACCGATCTCCTCATGGCAACAAGATGTGATACAAGATCAGTTTTAATGTGGTATACCCATACATATACATACACTGAATCTATTGTTAGGTCAGCTGCTAAGAAAGTTAGTTCACTGTGTCGTTATACAATTTTTTCTCTCCAGAATCTATCTTACATATCTATAAGTCTACAATTCGCTCATGCTTCGAAAATTGTTGCTATATGTTGTCCGGTTTTCCTGCTATATATCTAGAGATTCTTGATAAAACCCAAAGAAAAATCTTCAATGTTATTGATCCTAACCTGTTATGTTGACTTCAGTCATATTCTCATGGCAGTAAAGTTGTTTCCCTGTGCCTTTTCTATAGATACTTCCATGGTAATTTTTCGTATGAGCTTTTCGCTATGGTATCTAGACATTATGAATTTAAGCACAGTACTAGATTGACAAGAAGATCTCATCAATTTACAGTTGAATTGACGAAATGTAATCGTAGGTTCTATGCTAACAATTCCTTTTCTCCCACTTCTCGCTTGTGGAACTCTCTTCCGGCTCCATACTTTCCAGACAAATTTGTTTTGTTTTTTTAAATTAAATGCAATGTCAATCGTTATCTCCTGTCTTCCTGATTACTCATTGTCCTCTCTCCTTCATGTTTTTTTTTCTTTTCTAATTCTTTCACACTCGCTCTTGTGTCTTAGTAGCTTTACTGATTTGCATGAAGTAAACTCGATTAAAAATATTGTTCAAGGACAAAAATTTCCGAGTTCCCTTTAACACTATTACACTAGCACCGGTACCAACCTTCTTTGCTTCCGTAGGGTCGGAATCTCCAGGTATACGCACTCCTTATAGCTAAATGAGGAGGAGAACAAATGCTGCATATTCACCCAACGCGAAGGTCGGAAATCTTTAAATGTATGATCTTTTAAAGTAATCGGCTAATTTTTCAACGTTCAAGAAGGGCTTCAAGCGAATTAATTTTTTTTAAAAAAGACAAAAGAAAGGAGAAAAACAGAAAGGAGAAGAAAGACTCGAGAAGAAAGTAAAAAAAATAAAAAAGACAAAAGGGTGATTTATGAAAAAGATGAATACAGATAAAAACCGAGACGTAAGAAAGAAAGAAAGATGAAAATGAATTCCATTAAGGAAATCAAAAATGAACGAGACGAGTAGAGAAAGGAGGAATTTTTGCTGAGGAAAGAAACGAGAAAAAGAAATGTCTGACTCGTCTGAAATACCTGCGTTCTTTTACAATAGGACCGGCTGCATAAGTTCACATCTACTACAAAAATGATTCTATAAAACGACATCGAGTTATTCCTACTGATCATATAGATTTCTTTTCTCTGTTCTATTTTTATAGACCGGTTGCAAAATAGAGCCCAAGATCCATGCATTGCAAAGCTTGCATTAAATTATGTTGCCAAGTACTGTGGAAAACTAGAAAATTTAACTTAGGCACAAAACCTTCCTCCAATGATAATCGTATTCACTAATGACACGAACTACAATAGTTGCTTTCTCATATGAATACTAAACTGGATACATTCATTGAAATATTGATCTAAATAGAAAAGTTGTCTCAATGGGATGGACAGAAATGTCACATGGGAAATTCTGAGTAAGAAATAATAATGGCACAAATACACTGGATCCGTGTGGAAAAATCCGAAAAGCTTAATAGTGTGGCCTTACCTGAGTTGACATTTACGATGATGATAAGCAGAAATTCACGCATACCCCTAACAACATCCAACTCATAATCAACTACATAGTGTTATTTATTGCTGTCCCGAGGTATTTAGTCATGGAGTTAGCAACCTTGCCTAAATGAATATATACATGCCCCATAATTGTGTTCCTGTGCCAAAAGATAAGCTATACTTAAAAAATGACTATTTGGAGCTGCTTTTAAAAAGGGGAATAAGTAGAGTAATGGCATCCTATTCATGTTAATTCCTATTAAAAATGATGTGTCTGCGACCGTTCAGACCAAATGAAAAAGACTCTCCTCGGGTAGTGACCTCTGGCTAACTCAGCCCACATACACAGACATAACCGTGTCTTTAAATGGTAGTTAAGTCCTCGGTATGATATATGCTCATATATATATATATATATATATATATATATATATATATATATATATATATATATATATATATATAAGAGTGAAAAGTTCTCGCTCCGAACAAGAACTTTTAAAAAAAAAAATCTGGTGTTTGATTATTTGATATTTTGCAAAGTGGGTCAGGTCGAACACTGAATAGCACCTATTCATAGTGATTATATATATATATATATATATATATAGACACACACACACACACACACGCATATATATATATATATATATATATATATATATGAGAGAGAGAGAGAGAGACACACACATATATATATATATATACAATTCAGTCATAAATATGTTTTATCTTTCGTTTATTTTATCTTCCCTATTTTTACCAATTTTAATGAGTTTTCTTGATCTTATTAAGTTTTTTTTTAAACGTTCAATATAAGAAAAGTGGGGTAGCATCATGTAATAATTGGGAAAGAAGTCCAATAGTTGCTGAAAAGAATTAATACCTGAAGACTAAGTTAATAAATATTGATGTACTTTTAATCAATTGTTTTTTTCATATACACACATCCACTTCATCTGCAGCCAACAATCTTTACAAGTCAAATTAAACTGTTTGTGGGCATTTGGCTAAGATCCTAATAAATACAGATAAACGAAAATGAAAGAAAAATGCAATTAAATTAAGAATCTTCCTCTGTTCTTGTAGGATTTCATATCTCTTTGAGGTTACAGAGACGAGTACACATACAAACAATAAATGCCATCCTTTTATCTTCTATCTCACACGTTTCCATGTTCACTGCAGATATATGGTTATTATCGCTAGTAAATTCATATTTCCAGAATATTCCTCGATATCCTTGTAAACCCCAGCACTGCAGTAGCATGAGAAGTCCCTATTCTTACTCAAATTTTCAAATGATCTTACTTCGATTCTGATATTTTGGATACTGTTCCATTCTGCCAACCTTCTATTATACATATACAACTCTGACCTTCATTTTTCATTTTTTTTGTTTTTTTTGTTTTACTTCTTGGACAAAGTCCCGGTGGTAATATTCTTTTCAATTTGTCGCTTTCTTACATCTTCATTCTGCCGTATTTTGGCACAGCTACCTCCACAATCTAACAGGTTCACTTTTACTTAAATCCGGTCTTTTTGATTGTTTGTGTGGTCAGTCTAAATCCCAAACACCCAAAATAACTTATTCTTAATATCATCTAAGCGAACCTGTACTTTTTTCTTTGCTATTTGTACTCTTTGAGTTACACACTCTTAGTAACTGATGCCTTTCGCCGGAGATAAAACTTCAGTAAGCATTCGCCGCAACCTCCCCGATGTTCTCATTTTACTGATTATGAAGATCAAACTTAATCTGTTTTGCAATAGAAAAATACGTTCTCGTTCATTGCTTCATTGCACAAAAGGAAGTAAAAGTGAAGCAACATCATCGGATAATTGGAGAAGAAAATTCATGTTCAACACTAAGTGAATAAGTAATTAAAATATTATTTAAAATAATCCTACAGACTTTGCTTGTTCAGTCTCGCAGGCTTCTGCTTAGTGTGGTAAGAAATGAGAGCTGAGAAAACCAGTAGAAAACTACATTATACGAAGATAGAAGGTAATCAATCGAGGGAACTTTTATTGCTACACATTTTCACAATATTTTCTCCTGTTTTTGATTTGGTCTCTTATGCAAAATTACTTGTTCGTACGATGTCCAAATAAAAGGAATACATTACGATTAACTAAATTCTAACATTATGAACTTAGAAATAACACTGTAAATTTCTAATGATTGACGGGAAATAGGCGTTTGTCTTATCACGAACAGTACATACTTCCTTATTAATAATGTGTCACTTTCAAATAAATGTCATTGTCTCTTGCATTGAAACCTTGCAACTAAAAGGATTTAGGATGGCAATATATCGATAAAGGGGGTAATTTGTTCAAAGATTCTTGATTGTCTGAAAAATATTCGACAAGTACCTTGGAATATTTAAATTCTGGAATTGGAAACATAAGTTTTAATAAAATCGCCAAAAGAATCAATGGAGATAAAAATGCTGGGAATATTATTTGAGAACATTAGATAAATAGGTTTTGCATATAAAGTACACTGGTTGTTAGATATGATGTAAAGATCCACTGAAAGAGACCGACTTTATTAAGTGTAAAACATCTTCAAAAAGCATTGATAGAACATCAATTATCAAGTTGTATCAATGACTGGCATCTACGTTTGACAAATATTTATGAAAATGAAAACAATCCAGTATTATGTAATGACCTGTTTCGCACGCTTGGAATGTAAATGACCACGGCGCATATATAAATCTAACATTAAATAACCGGAAAGTCATTGACAAATACCTTATAGAATGGACTTTTTGATCTAGGTGCAAATACACAGAAAAACAGTGGACTTGGTTTATCAGGTAAGAGCGAAGCACTCTCACTCTCTCTCTCTCTCTCTCTCTCTCTCTCTCTCTCTCTCTCTCTCTCTCTCTCTCTCTCTCTGAGAAGGAAAAGAGAAAAAGAATTTCGAGACGGGAAGGGTTCTTTCAATTGTTGCGTTTTCTTTCGTCTCATCTTGCACAAAAGAAATGTCGATTAAATGTAAAGAGCCTTTGGTTTGTCGACCGAGATTTGGTAGTTGGATCAAAAATAAATGAATTTTGCTGCTTTTTTTTTTACTACATGCCGCATTGTCAAATATTTTAAATTATTGAACTAATTCTGGTCAACCAGATATTTCTACGAATACTGTAAGTTATGACAATACCAAATGTAATACAATATAGAATGGGAAAGAAAGGATGAGATTAGATTTGAACTTCGACTAATTGTAAAAGCTCTGTTAACTCAATCGGGAGAACAACTGCTATATACAGGCAAGTCACTCGAAGTAAAAGAGATGTGATTCCGAGTTTAGCATGAAACTCGGACCAGCGCTGTTTACTCATTGCCGTAAATTGACGGTCGAAGTAAATCGCAATCGAAAAAGTAATTAAGTTAAAATAAATATTACTAAAAATGAAGAATACGATTGCTATCAAAGAAATTCATTTTATTTCTGTTCTAAATTTTACGCCTGAAAACGCAAATTCTTCTTGTGCAAAAGTCGATATTGGTCAAAATCCTTTGACGATGTGAAATCAACCAAGACGCCTTTTGATCCACTCGACTTAATTGCTGCTTCTTTTCCACGCTTACCTCACAATCTGACCTTGACCATGTTTACAACGTTTATGCATTCACTAATTTTGTTAAGATACATTTTGAAACATTCAAACATGTTTCTAATCATACGCAAGAATTCTTTTCTATTAGGTTGGTGCAAAAATAATGACGTAATAATGTCGTTTTTTGACGTTTAACGTCAAAAAACGACATTATTACGTCATTATTTTTGCACCAACCTAATATCATTGTTTTGTCATTTATTATAATTTCTATCGCCTTACACTATAAGGCGTATTCCATTCTTTATTCAACTTGCAACACCAATTCTTTGGGATCTTCCTAATATTTAAAAAACCTTATTTAACATTTCTCTTAAATAAATTTTCAGTTTTTCTTTTTCTTTATTTGTCGTTTTTAATCTATCATTGTTTTCGCTTTTCTATTGTTTTTTTTTTTCATTTAATGGATATATTTCACATGTCTCCTCTATTCCAACATTGGCCTGTTCTCTTTCTCATCGCTTAACTCTATAACAATAATCACTCATTCTATCTCTGTTTTTTTCTATATCATTTTTTGATTTGTCCGTTCTTCTGTCGTCTCTCCAAATGATAATCAATATATTTACTGATTATCGCTTTTAAGAGAGAAATATTCTTTCTCGCGCTTCATATCCCTCGCTCTCTTTCTCTCTCATCTCTCCAGTTGGTCAGCGCAAATTCTTCCTTCTTAATTCTTTAACATAATTTCAAGCACTTTTTACTTTTCCTTTAGTCGCCATCTATCTTCTTTCGACGAGAGTAAAGAGAAAAAGAAGAGGAATTGTATTAATTCCTTTTGTTTTTCTCTTTACTCTTATTTATTAAGTCTGTGCAAAAATTGCCGGCGTTTTTTGTTTTTTTTTACTTTTCGAAAACTAAAGACTGAATGCGGAGTCAAAAAAACATTTTTCCATTGGAAATGTTTGCCTATTTAATATGTTCTTTGATTTATTACTGTACTGTATTTTCAATGTTTCTTCTTTTCCTATTTGTGCTAAATTTCGCATATTCTTTTTCTGGGTGTTGTTGTTCTTAATTTTCCTTTATATATATATATATATATATATATATATATATATATATATATAAAGAGAGAGAGAGAGAATAGACATACATGTTATATTAATGGGTGCAGCTGTTTGAGTAAACATGCCTAATTTTAAACTATAAAATTAAGATCTCTTAGCCAAGATATCGAAAAAAGTAATAAAGAAAGTTTGCCTCCAGACAGGACAGTTTATTTGATAATACTTTTAATACACAGGCCGGTAGACATTAATTTCACTGTTTAAATAAGGGGAATGTCTACTCAAACACGTACCAACTATTTATAATATTTATTGTAATAAAAAATTATATCGGATTAAAAAACGTAAATGCTACAATTTGAATTGGCTTTTAGAATTTTGAGTTTTTCTTTGCAGCGAGTCCTGTACAATATTTTGGTGTTATCTATTAAAATATGTCTTATGTTAAGAGACAGCGTTGTGCGTTGGCGGCCAATATAAGAATTTATTGTTGTTTTTTATTCGTTGCATTGGATATACAATCTCCCAAAGCCCATGAGAATCCATAAACTTTACTTGTACATAGGGTAGACATTCTAGGTGTTGACTTATTAGTAATAATTAGATTACACGTTTTGATTTTTTTTTTAGTAAATGATATATCTAAGGTATTTGTTAGGATCGTTAGCTTTTATATACTGGCGAATTATATTTTTGACAGCTTTATATTCTTGTTTATAATTAGGGTGATTCTGATTACAATAAAATAATTTAATAGTGTCTTTATGTTTGTTTATATCAATGTGATTGCTTATATCATTTTTTGTAAATTTCTTTAAAGCCAATTTTATTTTTTCATCAGTAACATGGTCTGTGAAATTATCGTTACGGGTTTGTTTTATGTTACATAATTCTTTATAAAATAACATAACCAAAGACGAAATCATTTTATCACAGTTAATCATATTTTTCATAACTCCTATTTCATATATGTAAAGACACTAACTTTTATAATTAAAAAGATACAAAATTTTTCTTGTTTTATATATATATATATATATATATATATATATATATATATAGTGAAGTAATAAACTCATCCCTATTATCATCTACTAGAACGTCAAAGAAAGGAATTCTATTATTAATGTTTCGTCCATAAGTGACGTGTAGAATGATGTTACTCTCAAATGTTTCTTTAAGATTTTTATTTTGTCTATGTTTTCGTTAATATGAAACTGTCGTCAATATATCGGACAGATACGAAGATTTGGCGAAATTATTAAAGATTTTGTTTTCTACATGGTACATGTAGAATTTACATAATGTGAAGACAAGAGGTGAGTCCATGGCCACGCCGTTAGTTTCTATGTAAATGTTATCGTAATGATAGTAAAACGGTACTTGTGTCGTGCAAGATAAAAGCTGTTTACGTAAGATTGTTTGCCTAATATTAGGAGGAGTAGTTGGAGTGATTATATAGGTTTGGTTTTAATATTTCTATTAGTAAACAGTGTTTCAACGTCTATCAAGGTTAGAATGCCATTAGTAAATTTCTTAGGTTACAGTATGTCAATGAATTCTTTGGTGGGGGCCAAGGCTATATGTATCTGGTAAGAATCGCTGGATCAGTTTCTTTAGAATTTTAGATAAAGTATATGCAGGAGTAGGAATTTGAGAAATTAAGGAACGTAGCGGGAAATTAATTTTATGGATTTTAACATTTGCGTATAAATATCTGGGATGATATTCACCTACAAGTTTTATGGATCCAAATTCCGCCTTATTAACCGTAATGAATCTGTTTATATGTGTAGTTTGACTCTCTTCCTAATTATAATCTTTTTTCCGTTTTGGATTTTTAGTGAGTTGATCATGAGAAATATTTATAAAGTTGTCAGAAAAATTAGGGAACTATCTATTTTCTTTTCACTCAACTTGAGTTGTTAACAACTACTAATAAAGCAGAATTTCTGACTCATAAATTCACTTCAAATTCTACTCTTGAATCATCTGAAGTATCTTTGCCTGACTTTCCACTTTCCTATTGAGAGATATGTATATAACTCCGCTGCTGCTTTCCACTATCATCTCTAAACTAGATCCCCCTCAAAGCAATTGGACCTGATAGTATCCCTACAATAGTCCTTAAGAAATGTGCTCCTGAACTGGCTTCTGTTTTTTCTAAACCCTAAATGCCTTGCTACTTTGTGAGAAATTCTGCAATTAAAGATAAGCTCCTATTGGCTAATTTATGCCACACCGTATTTTATACCGAACAATCTCATTGGTTGAATTTTCCTTTGCTTTTCGCTGGCATTTCAACGGCCTGTGCCTTTTTTTCAGTTGCTGCATAATCTTCGAGATGACAGGACTCAGATTTCTCTCACATTGCAGGGCCTTTAGCGCCCAAAATTAAGCCTAAATGATTCGGCAATTATTCTTCTTGTCTCATATTCTAGAGACTTTTCAAAACTGAATAATTCAGTCGGTTTATAGACTGTCGTCACATTATGTACTTTTACATGAAGAACTTTTCGGCATGCTCTCCACAAATAGCCGAGTTTTTATTTCAGCAACCAAATTGGTATTGCTCCTGTTTACGACCGTCAAGTTCCTGCTTCTTCGAATCTGCA
The DNA here is from genome assembly GCA_963932145.1 of Acanthosepion lycidas. Lineage (NCBI taxonomy): Eukaryota > Metazoa > Mollusca > Cephalopoda > Sepiida > Sepiidae > Acanthosepion > Acanthosepion lycidas. The sequence continues at coordinate 109,578,179 of OZ010585.1, read as the reverse complement.
TAGAGACCAGTTGAGTCCTACAGAGAAGAAAAATACTACCACTTCTTTGAAGTAACTACCCCACCCTATTCACAGGGGCAAAAAAGGGCATAATCTTTTTTTGCAAAGACGAAATAAAATTTGTATTGAATTTTAAGGTAGGCTTTGTTAATTGTTTGTCTTTTCTTGTCTCTACCAAGGGTTCAACCGTGTGAGAAGAAATTCTCACAACTTGTTGGAAATCCTGTTTTTTAGTTCAAGTCTTTAGGAACTCAGGCGAACCATCTGATCCTTCTAACAACTGGTCTGTTAACCTTCTACTTCATTTTGTCAAATTACTAGAGGCTCTAATCAACTCTAAATTGAGTAAGCATCTTACCTCGAAGGATCTTCTTTCAGATAAGCAATATGCCGTTCGTTTCTTAAGGTCAACTGCTGATGCATTACCGATTATTGCAGAAAGAGTTTACCGAACTTTAGATAAGCATGGTGAAGTTCAGGCTGTTGCTTTGGATATCTCGAAGGTGTTTGACAGGGCTTGGTATCTTCACACGTCGAAAGGTTATGGTGTTTCTAGACGAAGTGAGTTTTTCATATCAAATTGTGAGATGAAAGTTGTCTTGAACGGCCACTCTTCTAGATCTTTTTGCATTATGAAAACGTTCCCCAAACATCTGTTCTTGAAATTACGTGATTCATAATTTTCATCAACGACCTTCCTGATGGCATCAGTTTTCAACTCGTATTTGATGACAACTATTTACTCCCGTTTTAATGGCGTGATCAATTCGATATGATTAAATTGGCAGATGATCTCAAAAATTACCTACGTTCATTTGTTAATTGAGGAAAGGACTGGCTTGTTAATTTTAACGCCTCCAAAACAAAACTATTCTATTAATTGTCAAAGAGAATCCCTTTTGCCTTTCATCAGCATTAGCAATGCTAACTTCGAGGATAGCGACGTATTGCGTTTTTTCAGCTGACATGAAGTGGAAAGATTATATTGAATCAACTGCTAGTTCTTCTGATAGGAAAGTTGTTTCACTGTGTCATGCTAGACAATTTTTTCTAGCTCGAATCTATCTGATATATTATATGAGTCTACTATTCGATCATGCTTAGAATATTACTGCAACATGTGGTCTGGCGCTCCTGCTATATACTTAGAGATCCCTTATAGAATTCAAAGAAGAATTTGAAATGGCATTGGTTCCGACCCTGGTATCTCGATTTCAGTCACTTTCCTTCCACTGTTCTTAATATCACATCCCTCTACATTTTCTATACGTAGCTTCGTGGCAATTGTTCTGATGAACTTTCCTCTGTGGTACATAGACTATATGAATTAAAGCACAGGACTAGACTAGAATAGCTGGATGTCACCGTAATTTCTATGCTAAGAGTTTATTTTCTTCTACTTCTTGTTTGTGGGTCTCGCTTCCGGCTTATTGCCTTCCACACTCAACTTCGATTTTCAAAAGTTTAGATGTAATGTCAATCGTTATCTTCTGTCGTCTCAATTTCAGTTCTTTTATTGTTCTTTCTCCTAGTATTGCTATCTTTTTTCCCATATTAGTTCATGCTCCGTAACCTCCTGCATTTTAGTGGATTTCTTGGGGTGAAATAATAAACAAAAAACGTCATAAATATTCGATAGATGCTTTTTTGGTTAATCATTGCATGTGACGTCACTGATTCTAATTCTTATATATTAAAACGCCAGAATTTAGTAAAAGAATCTGGTTTACCATACTGAAAACACACAGATTTTGACAATGACTGTGATAGTCCAAAGTACTAGAATATAATAGAAACTATAAACCTGAACTTTGACCGATTTATTTAAAACTTCAAACTCAATTTACATTATTTACACGCAGAGTACTGTCCTCATCTTTGTTATTGTATATGCTGTCACAAAAAAGGAGGAGACGATAGTACTTATGAAAATAACGATAACTCTGTAGTGGTGCTGTAAGAATTGTTGGCTAGGGTCACCGTGAATATAATCAAGAAGGAAAGCTGTGTTCTTGTAAAACAACACCCCACATGAATTATGCACAACAAACACGAGAGAAAAATAATCAAGCTCAGTGAACATTAATAAAATATTGTATTAACAATGACATACAAATTTCAACAATAAGTATAAAGAAAGTTGCTTCCCTTTTTCCGTAATAAAAAGGGTAAGTTTAGCTAATTAATGTTGAGTACAATATTGAATGTTATTTAACTACAAAGTTCAATTGAGGTCTTAGCTAAATGAAGAATAATTCCACAGTCTGTGATTGTGGAAAGATGTAATGTACACGAGTGATATCAATAGAAATTAGTAAGATTACTTGAATGAGTAATAACTAAGAATTAAAATGTCATAAGAAATATAGCGCCGTGCCGTAATTTCCAAGAATTCAACTGCTACTGCTGTTGGCTAACAGCGAGAGAGTTTATATAGTTATGCATAGGCTCCAGTGAGTTTGGCGCCAAAAATATAGAAAGATACTAAAATACGCGATTGGTCAGGAAATGGACCAATCCGTGATTTTAGAGAAAAATTCAAATGATGTGCGATGGCAAAATTGTCATATAATAAGTATCATATATTTATGAACCAATGACATTAAAGAAAGCGGAGGTGTGGCACATGTAAGTGACCACTACAACTCCACATCCCAGAAATTAAATTTCGTGTACAAAATCTCACTCAGAAATTGGAAAGATATGAAAAGAATGAGCTAGCTAGCTAGATAGATAGATAGATCGGAAAGGAACCCGGATGAGGTTTTGCCGAAGAGCAAAATTTCGTCCGGGATGATAGACAGATGCCGAACCCGCCTATGCGGGTTCAAAGGGAATATTTTTGGCAGAGTCTACGGGCTCGGAGTAACCCACGTTAAACTCGGCCTTGTGCCACATACATTTCTCATTGGGGGACTGTTAAATATAACAGTGCCATAGCCTGTTCAACTGTCAAACTCTTTGCGTTGAGCAGAGAGGAACCCGGACTAGGCTTTGCCGAGAGGCAAAGTTTCGTCCGGTGATGTGGACAGACCCTGAACCCGTTTATGCATATTCTAAGGGAATATTTTTGGCCGAGCTTAAGGGCTCAAAGAACTCACGGTAAACTCGGCCTTGTGCCACATACATCCCTCGCGGTGGGGGGCTGTTAAATATTAACGGTGCCATAGCCCGTTCGGCTGTCAAACTCTCTACTTCGACAGAGAGGAACCCGGACGGGGCAAAGTTTCGTCAAGGGAAGGTAGACAGGCCCTGAACCCGTTTATACGGGTTCAAAGAGAATATTTTTGGCCGAGCCTACTGGCTCGGAGAACCCACGGTAAACTCGGTCTTATACCACATACATCCCTTGTGTCGGGGGGGGGGGGGGCTGTTAAATATTAACGGTGACATAGTTTGAACGCTGGTCAACCGACACACACTCCCAAGTCGTGTAACACACTTCTGTTGTGTTTACTGTTCAATACAGGATTTATCTGCAACCTCTTGTTTTGGTATTTCTTAACCATTTACTTGGTCACTATCTTGGCAACGAAGGACTCGAAGAAACGGTCTTCAAGTTAAATCACAAATTTTTTCCAGTGTCTACAACACTGGTGAAGAAAGAAACTATACGGCAAAGGATATCCAGTGTTAATTACTACATTGTCAGTGAAAAACGAAACTCTATAAAACAACAGGATTTCTACAAGTTCAATTCAGTTGTTGGTAAGAAGGTTCGTGAACCTTGTTTCTTTTTTTGTTTTTTTTTTCAAACAAGACAGTAAATGACCTGAATAAGTCAAACAGACTTATTGTTTTCACTAACAGGGTAAAAAATTACCCCCTCTCTCGCTTTTAAATTTTTCTGATAAAGAATTGTTCAAGTCAAGCAGACTTATTGTTGGGTGAAGTAAAAAAAAAAAAATTTTTCCATCTTCATTTCTAAATTTTTCGTACCACCACAGTAAAATGGATGAATTGAAAAGTGCAATGTTAGAGTTGATAAAACACCAGCAGGAGCAACAACTCATGCTGGAAAATAATTTCAAGCAAAACAAGAGAAATTCCAAAATCAACAAGCAAAATTCCAACGATAATAAGCAGAACACCAACAGAAATTTCAACGAGAACAAGCAAAATTGCGTTCGCAAAATGAACAATAAAATAAAAAAAACTGCACCTAAAATTCTGGTTAGACAACGGAAGCTTGAAAAATTGCTCCTTGAAACACAGAATAAGTAAAGGCACTTATCTAACAAACGTCAAAATGAGAACAGCGAAAACGCGTTCTCTCCAAATGCTATATGGAGTGCTACTGAAAACTTCACGTACACGCCTGAAAATGAAATTACGTTCGCTTCGTACTTTAAACGTTACGAGGACTTGAACAATACGGATTGTGCAAATTGGGCTGACCATAAAAAGGTTCGCCTACTCCTCAGGAAATGGGACACAGCAGAATATACTAAGTTCGTTAACTATATTTTGCCTAAGAAAACCAGCGACTTGAAATTTAAAGAGGCGGTTCAATCATTAACTGAACTCTTCAGTTCAAAAACGTTACTGTTTCACAAGCGTTGGAAATGCACGAATCTCACCCGCAAAGAAGACGAAGATTGTATTACTTTCGCGAGTGTAATCAATAAACACTGCGATGATTTCAAATTGGCAGAGTTAAGCGCCAATAATTTTAAATGCCTCATTTTCGTCCAGGGTTTGATTTCAGCGAAAGACGCTTAAATACGTCGTAGGGTGCTCAACAAGCTTGAAAACGAGCCTGACGTTACTTTACAGCAAGTTGCCGAAAATTGTCAAAGTTTCGTGAGCGTCAGATGGGATTCGAAAAACATCGAACAGAGAGTCGTGGCTCACATTTAAAAAATACGCCAAAGAAAAATTAAAAAGGGTCAACCAAAAAATAATAAAGTTACTTTGCCGTCAAGATCATGTTTCGGGTGTGGTCAATTATATTGGTATAGAGATTGTCCTTTTAAAGATAAAAAAATGTTTTAATTGCGATAAAGTGAGACACAAACGTTCCCACTGCAGGATTCAGAGCAAGACAAGAAAAAGTTGTTAAAAATTACCAAATCTGACGAACCCGTATGTAGTAACATCAGAAAATATAGTGAAGTACAAATATGTAACAAAAATCTACGGCTACAGCTTGATTCGGGTTCAAACTTATCCATAATTAATTATCAAACATGGAAAAAATTGGGTAAACTGACTTTGTTAAGAACGAACCGAATAGCTAAAGGAGTAACTGGCGACACTATTAAGTTTATAGGCGAACTTATTACTAACATGTCATTCAAAGGTAAAACGTTAAAACTTAAGGCGTATATGAAGAATACGGGTAATCTGTTCGGGACTGATTGGTTAGAACAGTTTCAACTTTGGGATATGCCTATTAACTCATAGATTGAGACAGATACGAAAAGATGGGATATGCCTACTAACTCATAGATTGAGACAGATACGAAAAGATGGGATATGCCTACTAACTCATAGATTGAGACAGATACGAAAAGATGGGATATGCCTACTAACTCATAGATTGAGACAGATACGAAAAGATGGGATATGCCTACTAACTCATAGATTGAGACAGATACGAAAAGAATGTGATACATAGATGAGATAAATAGGAACAGAGTGAGATAAAGAGCTAGATACGAATCGAATGCGATAGAAAGGTAGGAACAGAATGAGAGAGATTGATACACATATTTATATGTCGAAAGTTACGAAGAGAATGTGATAGATATATACGAAGAGAATTTGTTAGATATATAGTTAGATAGGAACAGAATCAGATAAATACATAGAAAGATACATTGATATGAAGCAAGACTAGGATAGTTCGATATACTCGGAATGATATGGATAACTAGATCGATACACATTGATACATCTGAATAGACTGCGATAGATACGAACAGAATTAAATAGCTATATATATATATATATATATATATATATATATATATATATATATATATATATATATATATAAAACAAAATGAGGTAGATTCGTACAGAATGACGTAAGTACAGAGTACAGAGTTAGAAAGATAGATAAATATATAGATAGATATGAACCAGAATCAAATAGAATAGATAAATAGAAAGTTATATACATCGATATGAAGCAAATTTAGATAGATAGGATGACATAGATCGATAGAATAGAATGTGATAGATAGATACAAATAGATTGCGACAGATACGAACAGAATGAAATAGATTGATAGATATAAAATAAAATTAGATAGATACGAACACAATGAAATTGATAGAGAGTATATAGATACGAATTAAATGCGATAGAAAGATACGAACAGAATGAGATAGTGATAGATACATAGATAGATTGACATGAACGAGAATGAAACAGATAAATACAAACAGAATGACAGTCAGACATATAAATAGATAGGAATAGGAACAGAATCAGATAGATTGATACACATAGGTAAACAGATACGATGAAAAAAGAGATAGATACTAAGAGAATGAGATATATAGATAAATAGAAAGATACGAACAGAATGAGATAGATCGATATGAATTAAAATTAGATATGAACAGAACGGCATAGATAGATCTTTACGCAGATATAGAGGTCGATAGATATGAAGAGAATGTGATTGATAGATAGGAACAGAATCATAGATAGGTAAATAGAAAGTTAAATACACGATATGAAGCAAAATGAAGATAGATAGCTAGATGTGATAGATCTGAACAGAATGAGATATATAGATAGACAGATAGGGACACAATCAGACATATAGATACATAGAATAGATAGATATATAGATACGAACAGAATTATATATATATATATATATATATATATATATATAAGAACAGAATCAGATAGATACATTGATATGATGCAAAATTAAATAGATATGAACATGGCATAGGTCGATAGATACAAAGAGAATGAGATAGATCTGAACAGAATGAGATAGCTTGATAGATACGAATCGAATACGATAGAAAGATACGAACAGAATTAGATATAAAACAAAATGTGATAGATACGAACAGAATGAGATAGATCGATACACAGATAGATATGTAGACAGATACGAAAAGAATAAGGTATAGATAGGAACAGAATCAGATAAAAATTTCAATGATATGAAGCAAAATTAGATAGAGAATGTGATAGATACAGAATGAGATAGATAAATTTGGACAGAATGAGATTTATAGATAGGTAGGAACATAATCATATAGATAGAATAGATACAGATATGAACTAGACTGAGATAGAAAGACAGATACGAAAAGAATGACATAGATCGATATGAAGAGAATTATATATATATATATATATATATATATATATATATATATATATATATAGATATCTCGTTAGATAGATACGAATATATTGCGATCGATAGATTCGAACAGAATGAGATATATAGATAAATTGATATGAAGCAAAATTAAATATATAGATATGAACAGAATGACATAAATAAATCGATAGATACGAAGAGAATGTGATAGCTACATAGATATGAATACATTACAATAGATATGAACAGAATGTGATAGATTGATAGGCAGATAGATACGAATCAAATGACACATATTCAATGAGATAGATAGAAACTGAACAGAATGAGTTAGATATATAGATAGATGGATAAATACATTGATATATAGAGAGATAGGAATAGAATCAGACAGATGCGTAGTTAGAAAGTTAGATACATTTACATGAAATTAGATAGATATTGCAATTTAACAATGTCTCGTGTATCTTACTCCTAAAATGGAAAGACTAAAATGCAGATTGTTATTACATAATAGAATAGGACAATTGAAAAGATAACAGTGTTATTATGAGTGTGTCTAAACGAATATTTTGGTGTTTCTTAAGAAGTCATTTTTGAAAGGCATATATGACTTAAAGGAATGAAAATACAAAACAAACCATGAACGACCAATTGATGAATATTTTGTAGTATCATTTTTTGTTTACTAGATGAGATTTCTGTCATGTGGATTCTCGACGTGGCACACACTTTGTTTCGTCGTGCCTGATAAATTATGTCCGATGAAATCAATGTGTACATTAGATACAAACGATAAGACAAATGATATAATAATGATGCCGAGTGGACCAGGGGAAATAACTGCTCATCATTTATCATATCATTTAACTTAGCTAGTCACAATCACTGAACCAATCAATTGATACTATTCCTTTCACCAATTATCATTATCGCCATTATACAGTAAAATCTCCATGAAGCCCTAAATAGGCCCATTTGTACACTTGTTTGGAGGTGGTGGGTGATGATATTTTTTTTTAAATATTTATCTCAGTGATTATATACAGTGCTATAATACATTTACAACACTAAATAAAATTGTGTTATTAATATAAGCCCCTACCTCCCACGACAATCCTGTGATAGAAATATGTCAAATAGACGAAAATAGTGTTCTGACAAACCCACACGCACCCAATGACACATCCATCAAAACGATAACAAATACGAAAACGCGTAGAAAATATTTAAGGGATCCCGCACCTACCGTTGAACTGACATCTATCACCTATCGGAGTAGGTTGAAATACAGTAAAGGAAAGATGGGGTGTAAATAGATGTGCCAATTTGCAATGGATATATAAAGCAGGAAAAATTTGGCCTGATTTCGTTTAATACTTTTTTTTTTTTTTTTTGAATTTCAGCCAATGAAAATTGGTTTTATAGTTTCTGCGGACGGTCTGCTATAAAAAAAAAAATTTTTTTAAGCATTTCACTCCAAGCAAGGCGGGAAGCCACTAGGACGCAAGGGGTTACAGAAAATTTAGAGCAAGGTCAGATAGGAGTGATAGAAGAAAGGATGAGGGTAGTGGATAGATCAAGGCAACTGGAGATGTCGATTGACATTACACTGGAGATTATAGCTCACGGGGAAAACAGTAATAGGGAAGGGAGTTCTACAGGCGAGAGGTGCGAGACATGAAGCTATTAGAGTAAAAGAGACGGCTACATTTAGTAGTTTCGACAGTGAAGGGGTGAGAGCGGGATGCCAGCGTCGTATGGCGCTTGAACTCATGACGTCTGGGAACCAGCGAATACAGCTCCTCGGAGCAATTTCCATGGAAGTATTTGTAGAACAGACAGAGGGAGGCGACGGCGCGTCTGTGAGAAAGTGACTGTAGACGAGACGCCAGGGCGGGGCCAATTACATTATGGTTTAATTTTTACCGACATTTTTTTTAGTGTGTAAAATCGAAGATCGCAATAAAAGAATTTGTTGCATCTTCTCATTAAGATTCGTTTTATTAACCGTCTATTAAGTTTTGGAAACCCTTTGAACGCGTTAACCTTTATTTTGTGAAAAATCCTTATAATTTTAAAGTAAAATGTTCTTTCTTCGGTTATTTGATGATACTTCGTCTGACTTGTCTTTCTGTCTTCAAGCAATTTTATCCACCTCTACTCTTTTCGATAATCAATTCCTTTCTACAAAACCTCAAAGGCTCTTAAAATTATATCAATATATCTGCGCTAAGTGAAAAAAAACTGCCATTACTGAAATAATGTGCAGTCATATAAAAGGTTCCCAGTGTACTAAAAAAAAAATTTTATTCTTACTTTTCAAAAATTTACAAGCTGATATGCAGTCGCACACTTTTGTAACGTTATCTTCTAAGATCCAGGACTTCAAAATAAGGTTTTGTTCGATATAAATACGGAAAACTGGCACTATACATATAGAAACTCAACACAGAAAGAGTAAAAGCCTGGGTTTGTTGGAAGGTAACCATTGTAGTTTCAACGTAATAATACCACTTGATGCGTATTCAGCCAGTTTGTTGCAATATATACCTCTTTAGAGGTAGAATGTTGAGAAAATATTTTCACTAACAGTAGGTCTTTCCTTGCCACTTTATGCGAAATTCTCTTTCACTTTAGTTTTAGTGAATAATAGTAACGTCAAGATTATTGATTGTACAACGAATCCGGGTGAAAGGTTCTCAGTTCAACCAAGTAGCACTTCAAAATATATTAATACTTGATCGTTCATTCAGATTCTGAGAAGCGGTTCGAGACAAGAACTTCTCAGCACCATTCTAAATAAACCAATTTATATTGCTTTCGTCCATGCCTTTCTATCATTAATGCTCGCGTGCGCGCGTGCCTTTAGTATAACTCGTATGTAATGAACAAGGAAAGAAAAAAAAAATCCTCCTACTCTTTCTTTCTATTTTCTTCTTCGTCTTCTTACGATTCATCAGCTTTCCATGCTTTTCTGACTACCCGGCCAGCCAGTAAGTATATAGCATTGACATACTTGATTAAGGCAACGATGGAAAACTGAACAAGACACCTCTCAGTGGAGTACACGTAATAACCAGACGGGAAATTACCACTAATCCAATTGTCTGCACGATCTCTAGAACCGGCCGTAGTAGATTAACAGATTCCTTCGGGGCGACGGCGAAGATGATGGTGACTGGGGCGTTTGTAGTCGATGGTATCGTTTCATCATAGAAGTTATGACTTCGCTTATCTACTGAAACAAACTAGCTTCCAATAAGTCACTATTCCCACGCGTTATTTAGGTTATTCTTGTAATGGCGGAGGGTTAGCAGGAGACAACAATGTGCTATCAAGTGGTGGAAATTTCTAGTGCCGAAGTTGGCAGAAACATCCGAGATCATGAACAGCGACAACAGATAGTTAGATATAGACAAACAGACAGATATAGACAAATACTAAGTTATCATACTTAGTATCTATTTATCATTATTATATTATTGACTTTGTTATAAATACGAATGGGCTATGTTACACTGGTACCTCGACATTATAAACTGCAATTTCTCCATGGATATTAAAAGATAGTATAAGTATAAAGAGTCTATTATGAATTGGTCAAAAGATGGGGATATTTTGTCGAACTATCGATAAAGACAGACTAGTTAAAAATAAGCAAAACACAGATCAAAAATTATATATTCAGGCTGTATTCTTTCTTTTGAAGATTTAAATGTCATATAATCTATAATGGTAATGATATTAGCCGTTTCCTTATAGTGACTTTCCAAGCGTAGCTCAGATGTTTCACAAGGCCGAAAGTATGGGGCACCCAGTGAGGATTGAACTCACTATTCAGTCGTAATTGTTCTAGCGGGATACGCTTGCTAACCATTACACCACCTCGAGGTACTCAATAGTGATTTTCCAAGCGTAGCTTAGATGTAGCACAAGGCCGAAAGTCCGAAACACCCAGTGAAGATCGAACTCACTACTCAATCGTGATTGTTCTAGCGAAACAATCTTTCTAACCATTACACCGCCACGAGGTGCCCAAGCCGTTTCCTTATACTGAAACATTTGGTATTCATTAACCGAGCACCCAGTGCTGCCGTCGGTTGAAATTTATAAAATCTTTCTCTTAAAATTTTCTTAGAAAAATAGGTTTCTCAAGCTCACAGTTATCGCCCTTTCCGGTATTGAAAGAGGTTTACTTCCTAAACTTTCCTTTCACATAGTGTGAAAGGTTAACATCTCGACTGTACCATTATTTTTTCATTGAGCTACATGTTATAGCCATTTTACTTGTTGTTGTCAAAAGTCCTCGAGTTATGCATTTTGTGTTATCTGATACATTTCTTATTCGTTAGCGCCAGTCCACGAGGATTGAATATGAGAAGTCTTCGCTATGACCTACTCTTCATTCGCTCAAAGTTCAGCGACCTGAAAAAGCGATTGTATACAGCTAACAGTTTCGATATTTCTAAACAGCTTTGGCGCCATGCATGACATCCATATGAAAGAACATAAATCAAGTATTTAAGTTACTGTTTTGGTTTTGTAACAACCTGTGGTATTGAGTGAAACTACCAAGCGCGCAGACTATTCTATGTTCAATTTCCTTATATCTTACACTAAATTTGTTACAACTGATCCATACACCGAGTTATATATATATATATATATATATATGGTTTAATATTTACTTACTGTACACCCTGATTTTTTATGATATACGCGCCATCACTGCTCTCATTTTAAATCCAGAAAGGCTACTGAAAAGTATTCAGTCCGTCCTATTTTCCAAAATCTAATGAAAAACATAAGAACCTATTTGGGAATCTATTCTTGGTCAAGACGATAACTTTTCAGCACCCACTTAAATTATCGTAATAACTGCAATATTAAAATTACCTTTGACTGGGAATTAACAATTTCAAGCAGAACTGTTTCATATATTTTTAATTGCTTTTGTGCCATCGTAATCATCTTCAATTAGTTGTAAATTTAAAAAATTAAAAGTAAACTACAGCTGCTTGACGTTTTCTTGTCTGTCAACTAACGTCTTTATGATCTAAAATGTGCAAGTCGCTAAATTTATTCAATTACTGTACTGCAAAATTAGAATTAATTGTTTTTATGACAAATTTGCATAATTTATAACGAGACAATTTATTCAATTTCAGTTGTGGGTTGAAATAACAAGCACGGTTTGTAAAGTCGTTTTAAAGTCTAAAAATGGGTTATTAGTTCGTCAAAATTGACTTTGTCACTTCACCGAAAAGATCTTACGCATTTTTATTATTCATTCTCATATTGGTTGGTTTATTATTCATTCTCATATTGGTTGGTTTATTATTCATTCTCATATTGGTTGGTTTATTATTCATTCTCATATTGGTTGGTTTATTATTCATTCTCATATTGGTTGGTTTATTATTCATTCTCATATTGGTTGGTTTATTATTCATTCTCATATTGGTTTTTGCTATTCATTCTCATATTGGTTGGTTTATTATTCATTCTCATATTGGTTTTTGCTATTCATCTCTGGAAATTTAGTAAAAAAAAAAAAAAAAAAAGGAAAAAAGTTTCCTTGATACTCCAACATTCTATTCTTTATTCAAACTGTTCTCAGCGGCGGTGTGGATTAATTTAATCCTTAATCGAATCTCCAGTTCTTCTAATCCTTTATTAAGCACTTTGCAACCGTTCCCAGTGCTCTGGCGATAAGAGACACTACTATTGTTTTCATCTTGCACGAAATCTAGATATTCCAGCCGGTGACTTTCACTTTTATTTCGTAATCTGCCGCTATGACAGCGAAATAAGCTGACAAATTTTCTTCATTTTGTTTTCAGTAACTACATTGGGTGATTCGTTTGGATCTCATAGTTCCAGAGAATCTTCTGCATTTATTATGACTAATGTTGGGTTTTAGTCATTTGTACAGTTCCCCTTGGATTTGCGTCCCCCACCCAAAACCTTTTTGGTATATTTCTTTATTATTATCTGAATTGCTGCTTTCTCTTATTCGATAACTGGTGGTCTCGTCTCTATATCGACAGTCTGAATTTGCTATTCTCCTCTATCATGATGTTTATATATGAGGTTATGGCGTTATTCTGTGCCGCCGTTAAATTTTTCTTTCTTTAAATGTCATCGTCAGAGCCGTATTCATATCATTTCACTTGCAATTCCTTCAAATTTGTTGCAATCAGTCTTTCATGATTCAAGGTTTTGTAATTTTCAAACCTCTTGATAAGGATATCAACACAATCTTCAATATTGATGAGGCCTTCTTCCTCTTCTTTTCACATAAAATCTAGAGACATCATCTTTTGTGTGTCAAGCTTTATCCATTGTCGTCAAGGTCCTTGTTTCCTGAACAAACTTTATCCTTTGTCCAGTTTAAGAAGTGTCCTGAATATTTTACAGTAAAAATTACCCAAGAATTTCTTTCTTTCATAAATTTTCTTTTAGTTTTTAATGTTTTTCTTCTAGGGTCTGCCTACTTTTTTCCTTCGTCACAATCTGTTTAATTAAATCTGTTTTCAGTATTTTTTCGAAATTTTCTTATCCTTCCCCTTGATAAGTTTCTGGTTAAGTAATTCGATTCTTTATGTTTCTTTGTTGTTGTTCATCACGAGTACTGCACATCTCTCGATTTTTAATTTTATTTGGATGTCATGGCTAAAAATCTTGACTGTATTATACTTAGGTGTCTTATTCTTTTGTTCTTAGCAAAAGTATTATTACCGATGCTGCTATTAAGGGACTTAAAATTTCAGTATCCTCTTTTTATAGCAAGATTCAATTTTTAATCTTGACTCTGGGAATATCTTAAACGTAAAGGTTTTAACTGATATAATGAATATTCGCCTTTCAATTATTTAGAATAAACTGACAATCGAAAAAAAGCTAATTAAAGTGAAATGAAAACTTTTCTTATGTTGATGCATGAAAAAAGCTTATCAATTGGCTCTGATGGTAAATTTTAATAAATTATAAAATCTTAATTTTAAATAGTAGAATTAGCTATATTCATACTATTCCTCTGTGTACCATCAATCGAATGGTTTTGTCTTGAAGAGCAAACATGACTTGTTTGTATATTCACTGATAGTCATATGCAAACTTTTACCGTTTTTATTCGTATTACTTAGAGATACTTCAGTGATTACAGACAGAAAGCAATGAAGAAAGCGCAGTATAGAAATGGAAGCTTGATTTTTTAATAGTTGATCCTTCTTAAAATATCTAATATGTTTGACTGCCTACAATAAAACTAAAAGCAACATTAATAATGATGATAAAGTGTGTATTTCTCCTATTCAGAATATATAATACAAAATGATATATGATAGTGATGAATATTATACTCTGAACGAAATAAAATTACGAAAATTCATTATTCCTTAGAATAATAAAGTATGTGATAGAATAGCCCCTCAATGAAAGAAGACTGAAACTAATACCAAAAGTGCCTGATTGATACCAGTTTCGATTAATAACCAAAGTTAATGAATAAGCACTATTTTTTAAAATATACATATTTTATTCAAGTGATTAAAATCTACTAGAACAATGTACTTTTATTTCACCCCAGCCTGTAAATATCGATTATCGATATCCATTCTTTGCTGCCTCGTGTTATCGACTTAAGAACCTTCGACTGATTTCTTTGATTTTGTAATATCATTTAAAAGTTTGAAGTGACGCAAATTTTAATTTTTTAAAAGATATATAAAATACACTCGCTCGACATTAACTTCTACATTAAAAAAAAAAAAAGGATTAAATAAATTGTGTTAGTTGTATTGCACTTGATCCTTGTATATTTTTCATTCTATCGTAGTGTTCGCGAAAATTATAGTTTCAAAAAATATACAAACACCAAAATCTTTCGAAGTGTGTATATTAAATGTAAATGTAGAAGGAAATAATTATTCTTTTCTCCCATTACATTTGTGCTCTTTCTTAATTATCCGGTCTTTTCTTAAAAGTTCATATTTTCCTATTTTATTTAATAGATTTTTTTTTTCTTGTAATGCTTTTCATTCAATTATTTCTTGTCTGTGTCTATTATTCTCTTTGAATTCATTTTTTATACTTATCTTTTATCATTTACTCATCTAACTTTGTGTACTTAATTTCTATTGTCTAGTCAACAACAATTCTTTATACTTTTCAATGACTTTCTTCGCACTTTTTAACCGTTCCTTACTTTTCACCTCTTATCTTCAATTCCTTTTTAGTTCTTTCAAACC
>OZ010585.1:109542620-109557620 GCA_963932145.1 Acanthosepion lycidas | reverse complement strand
TTTGCTTGATTCTGACACATCCAATTTGTAACTCGTATCTTTCGCTATACCTCTTACTAACGACAATACAAGGTTCCGACTGACAAGCAAACAACTTAACATATGTGCAATTTTACCGGCATGTTTTCGCCACCAATGAGTGATTCAATTAACACGATTCAACCCTTTCTATAAATATTAAGTCATTGACTTAAGTCATTGAAATTTCTTGTATATGAAATATATTTTATTTCAAACATTGGAACAGCCTTTTTTTACCAAATGCGTATTACTGAACTAATTTTGGCAAAATTAAGTCTTCACAACGTGAACATCGATCGTTTTTTTTTTTGTTGTTTTGTTACATGGCTTTAATTCTATCAGAGATTACATTGAGTGATACAAAGTACTTCAGTTTATTATTGTATTATTTATCTAGACGTGTAGCAATTTAATGAAGTTGACAATCGAATTCCCGAGTGCTTGATATTCTCATAAGAATTAAGAAGAAAAGACATTGTCACACGAGAATTTGCAACTTTTCTCTCTTGAGTTGATTGATTTATACAACTTTTACAGAAGTGCATAAAATGAGAAATAAGGTTGGTCACTTTTACCAGTAGAAACTATTTTGAAATTATACCATCGTCAAATAACCTAAACAATTAAGCTATGAACATATCAATTCAAATGACGTTCGCTGTCATATGATTACTACGCCGATAGGACCCGAATTACCACCAATCACGTTGAACGAATGTCCCCTCGAGGAGGCCCTATGTCTTGAGAGACTATTGGACATCAAACTCACACCTGACCTCAACGGGGTGGTAGCACCTGTTAGGGTCCCAGCTATAGACAAATAGTAAATCACCTAAGAATGACAAAACACTACCAAAGTATAAAAATGCATTTTTATATTAAAAATACTAGTAATACATTTTTATATAAAAAAATTGCCAACACTACATATTTATAGCAAAATGACCAAAAATGCATTTTATCAGTAGTTGAAGGACTACAATTGCGTTCAAAATATATCGAGTTGAAGCCATAAAATGGTGTTCAAAATATTTAGATTTCGGCATTAAATAATCCATGGAGATGTTGATATGCCGCTAAAAAATTCACCAAATCCACCAACCTGACCTCAAGTGGAACTCGTACTTTCGATCCCTCACTAAAGATGCAGGCAAAAATGGTCGGCTCCCTGTACCGCTGCAGTAAGTATCTGACTCCGCGTGCTAACCTCTGTCTTTGAAAGAGCCAGATCAGGCCGAAAATGGAGAACTGTTGTCATATTTGTGCAGGAGCTGCCAAGTCCTAAATTTCCAGTCTCGATAGAGTTTAAAATCTTCTCAGAGTCCTTGCGGGTGACGAATTATGTTCCACTCTCCAACCTCTCTCTCACACAGGCGGGATGTGGCGTGCTCTGTCTCTACTTTCATAGAAAGTGCTAAGGCGCTCTACATTCCTTGGTCCCGCCAATTATAACCTTCACGCTTAAGAATCGTCATACCACTTACATTGGAACAAATGAGCCACATTGCCTCTGTATTCCATCGATGAGAAGTAAGTTCCACCCTAACAGTTAGCCGTTATCTTCCCTCCCTATTCGTATAAACTGCCTCTTAATGTAACCCTCTACCTCGAATGTCCCGCACTTTGATCAAGGTGAATCTTACTGTAAAAAAATTTTCTTAAAGGCAAAGACATCTCTCTCACTGAGACTGTTTGATGTTTTCCAAAATCCACAATATTTTTTCGCTGCACGTAAACAGATCTTAGGTTCCAAAAAAATCCTTAGTACCTGTTCGTTTTTGATTTATCAAATTCCTTATTATTTCCTTAGCTTGTCGAAATATTCCATTTGTAAAATTTACAAGCACAAATAATTTCGTTACTGGTATTTATTGTATATCAAAATACAACTATGGCACAAGGCCGAAAAAAGGGAAGAGATTGGGGCTGGTCTTCCCAAACTATCTTATACCTAGCTATTCCGATTCAGGACCCATTCACTCATTACAATTCACACATTCACCACAAAAATCGTCTGTCACCAACCAATCCTCCAGATACCATAATACCACCTCCTCTCCAGGGAGACCTACAAAACGCACCCCATGCCATAAAAATTCAATGATAATAAATTATTATATATAAAATTCTAAAGACCTTTATATGTAATTTTGGTTACTAATTGACATAAAATATTAAAATCAGATTATATTAATCAAACGGAATTCCCTTGAGGTTTTCAATAAGCAATTATGCATTAACGTTGTCCGGCATTACAATAAATACACATATGTCTTTTATATTTTCTGACAATCCATTCCTATATTTAATCCTGAAATTATTTTCATATTGAAACTTTTTATCGTTTTATTTCTGTGACTCAAATCTACTTCAAGTGTTTCCCTATCCAGGAAAACACTGACTTTTCATTTCCGTTCCTCAGTCTTCCAATCATAAAATGAAAACAATTTTTGCAAGATACTAAGTTCGATTTTGAATTATTTTCACGTACCAGATGTACACAATGAAAGGAGTAATAACTATATTTGTTGAAAGTGAAACTAAACGATAAAGATAGATTTTTATGTTAATATTGAGATAAAAAAAAAAAAAAACAACGTTTGGTGGGAACAACAAATAACGCACAATAATAATTTTCTAATGGTAGCTATCTTTCTTTTGTATAATTATTTAGATTATATATATAATTATTTAGATTATATATATATATATATATATATATATATATATATATATATATATATATATATAATTATTTAGATTAGATAGATAGATAGATAACCAGGCAGACGTTTGGTGTGTTGAAAAGGGTGGTCTATAGAATCTAAAATTTTAAGAACGCCAGTTGAGTTCTACTTACCAAAGTTGAAAAGTTGCCTAATTAAGAAAGTAGTGCCGAGAGCATTATAGATTTTTTTCTGGTTTTCCTATTTCTGTCGAATTTTAGACTTTTCTTTTTTTTTTTCACAAATATTCAGTGGAATTTTATTGCCGTATCACAAATAGTAACTTCAGTTATCAAAATATACACATCAGTTAGTGGAAGCGTTTCTTTGATTTTATTATTATTATTATTATTATTTATGGTAATTTTCTGTTCACGATTTTCTTCACTCCTATTTTGTTTATTTGAGATTCGTTTTTGCAATAATACAGCTTTTTTATTTGCCTGTAAATATTATCAGTGATATTTTTTTCGTTGAAGGAAGAGATTTAAAATGGCTTATTTTCTTATGAAGCTAACATTCAGAAAATTAATTCTGGAATTGAACTTAGCATACAGCAAGTTATGTTCCATACTTAAATAATGAGAGTATTGTTTTGTTTTTTTGTTTTTTGTTTGTTTGTTTTTTTTTTTTTGCTTTTTATTTGGTATCACGAATGCATCGAAAGTTATTTGCAGTTGTAATAACAAATACAGGCGCTTGAAAAATAGTGACAATAATAACTTCAAACAGTTTCTTCAAATGAAATACTTAATTGACCTTAATAAATATGTAAAATATTCTCCAGTTTTCTTCAGTATAAATATTCTTTTATTTTACTTTTAGCAGACGGAATTCCTGAATGGACACTTGTATTGATCTCATTGAACATGAGGTTATTTCACATCGATAGCAGAGTAGAAATTAATGACTGAATATATTTTAGAATTCCACGCACATATATGCATATATAAATGAGGACTTGAATGATCAACAGAAAAAAAAGACCTGGAGATCTTTGTTCCTAGTATAACAGTTTAATTTTGATTTTATAATGTTTGCTGTATAATGTTCGTTCTATATAATAAATAGATAACTGCATTAGATGTTTTTAAAATGAAGGTTATGTTAATAATTAAAGATTAAAATTAACTATTGACTTATTGAATTATTTATGTACCTAAAACTACAGTGATACATTGTAGAGTTTTCCGATACCCAATTTGATGATATCAGACAGATATGTAATGTAGTAGGCAAAGATGTATTGTAACTGTAACAGTGTAACGTTAGCAGCCACGGTAAGTATGCATGGATTAACACCGTTTGACTACAGATAGTGATGCTGTGGTAACATCCTACCGTTTCGCGCTAACCGATTCTGAAAATTATAAAAGCTTAACGAACCAATTTTTTGGATTATCCGAAAATAATCTTATATATTAATAGCCGACGGTCTAGTTGAAACTCTAATAGACACACGTCCTCTACAGTTTTGAAGTTAAAAATACGAGAAATCTTCTGTTCATAAATTTGACAGGTCTTCCATGGGATTTTTGGGACTGCAACGAATCCTTTCGAATGTGGCTAAGAAATCATAACACAGCTGATGACACTAAAGTCAAAAAGCATCATATTTCTGAACAGAAATATTATGATAACAGAATTTCAATCGGGAAATATCTTAATAAATAAATATTTTCTATTATATCATCAGAATGCATTAAATTTTTTTTTTTTTATACTATGAAGTGATTTGTTTCCATTCTCAAATTGAAAAGAAAATAAATAGACAAGGTTCCTAAAAATTATCTGTCATTATAGAACTGGTTCCTGGAAATTTAGGATGTTTCCACTGGATTGATGGAACTAAAAAAAAGTAAACACACTGCGATGCTAACTGCGCTAGGTTTTTTTTTTGTTTTGTTTTTTTTTTTGCTCGAACGACATTAGCGACGCTATCTTGGGAATAAGTAGATTCCGAACGTATATCAGTGGTGAATGAACATTTCTGGCATCCACAAGTGATACATAAACAGGACCCCACCAGCGGAACGGAACAGTAAAGCGAGCATTGTATCAAATCACATTGACTTTCAACAGTAATGTTGCTCAGACCACCAGTCTGAGCGACACTGTACAGCATACAACACATTCGATAAATTTACTTCATCGACTAACATTTAATGATTGTGCATCAACTAAGCCAGAAGATATCATTAGAAAACTGAAGCTATATCGCATAGTTCGGCTAACTGTATTTCCTCTTTAGGACAAACTCTCGAGTATAAAAGGATAGCACGCGAGGCTATAAAAGAATAACATGTAAGGCTATAGATCTAGCCTGTCACAATGGTGTCGTTTAAGCTATGGTGGTAGATCTGTAATGGTGATTGGTGTGGTCTGTATTTTGGGAGTTCACAAAGGACGCTAGATAAACTGAAGTCAAGTCTTGAAAGGTGTGACTTGTTGCTAAGTTTCTCGTGGGGACGGGTTTATTTCAGCGTGGTTACAGAATCACTCATATGCTGGCGATACGAAATTGATTCCAAGAATACTCGGCTAATTTCCAGATATCTGGATTCACACACACTCACCAAATTTAAAATGTATTGAGCATGTATATATGTGGCCTCAGTAAATTTTCCTGTAGTCGCCCCAGTGTACACAATTAGGTTACTTCCCTGAAAATGCCTTAATAGCATTTTTAAATATGCAGTAAAAGATATCTTTTGATGAATAATTCAAAAAATACGCTCTTAAGTAGGCGCCCGAGGGGGTCGTCAGTGATGTTATTTGACTTGGTTCATCAGGGAGTTTCGGGTCTTTCAATATAATACTCCCCATCACCAAATCGACCCAATCAGGGGAGATTAATCCCTGATCTCCCCCCTCTCAATCAAACGCTAACAGCTACTCTGGCCTTTTAATGAATTAGACGAAGAAAGACCACGTTTTCTGCACACCCGATTGGATGTTTGTAACAACCAATCTGCTGCGCGATCTATCTTTTAAATAGCCCACGGTGGGAACTAGCTTATTTTCTTTTTCTTTTTTCCGGTGGATAGCAGTTTCAATGCATAACCGAGGAGGTAATCTTAATATTCCTAAATTTAACCTTTTTCCCTAAGTATTGTGTAGTGTCTTACCCTAAATATTTACCGTTTTTATTTTATTTGTGCTTTTCTTTTTTGAAGTGGGGATACTTAAACTCAACCGTAATATCACATTTTTATAGTTTAGCCTGATTCTTAACATTATTACAGGTCAGTTAACTTTAAATGGATGTATTGGCAAAATGAAAATAATTGCCCATAAACATGGCTTATATTTTTTCACTGTACACACAAAAAATAATATAAATTTAAATAAAAATAATAGAAAAAATACATAAAGCACCATAATATTCCTTAGCAATGATTTAAAACTATTTACAAATTTGAAGTCATAAACTACGAAATATTCTTGAAATTAAACTACGAAAGAAGTGCGATCTGCTTTACAATACATTCTTATGTCCTTTAAAATATTAAGTAATAACGAAGCTTCATATTATATATATATATATATATATATATATATGTGTGTGTGTGTGTGTGTGTATATTGTTGATCAGACTATGTAATGGCTTCGGCTGCCTTAATTCTTTATGAAATTAAAAATAATGCTTTTCTACATTGCAATTAAAATAATTATACTTTAATTTGTTTCTTGGGTAAGTATGTTTTAAGATTAGGTAAGTACTTACGTGGCAAACATGAAGTGGAGACTCTTACAATGTAGTAAATGTAATGTACGTCGTCATATGACGATTCCAGTTGATCTTCATTTAGAAATGTGGACACTGACTGCAACAGAAAAGTATGAAAAAATAAGAAATTCACAAAGGAATTGCACTGAAAAAATAAAACAATTAAAAAGAAAGGTTTCAGACATTTTTAGGTTTTAACATCCAAGTTTGAAACAATATGATAGCACTGTTTTAATGTTAGCAATGTCCTGAACTGCTGAATCGATGAATTATGTGTATATACAAAGCGTTTTCTTTGGAACTGACTTCAGTTATCACAAACAAAATTATATAGAAACACATGCTTAAGAAAGATAACAGATGTTTATATTCTTCAGCCACTTCCATTCTGAGAACGATAATAATATATGTAGAATAATTACGAAAACCTCTCATGGATTGTTTTTTAGGAGGATATTCATTAACTATATGCAGCTTTTACGAATATTGGAAGGATTGATGGGATTCGTTTCTTCAAAATTCGGATAATTAACAAAGCCATTCTCCATAACTTGATAAATTGCTATTCCTGGTCATTTCATTCTGATCAAACTATATATATATGACATTTTTTATGTTCATACGTTCTTTTAATAGATACAAATATTTAAGTAAACGCTGTTTATAACAAACAGTATCAACGACATTTACCGGCCTGAATGTCCGAGAAATTTTCATAGAATATTTACGTCCTCCGACAAGAATCGAACCTGTATCCTGTACGGAACCGTCATATAGCCTGACGTGCTTTTACCGATTGAGCCACAGAGGGGCTTTTCAGTTAGCAATGTCGATATTACTGTTTTTAAACTACAATTCTACATGATTTTCTCACGTACATTCATATCTTCTCGATGCGTATCCAAATGTAAACAAATGACGTCAGACATTATTATTTTAAGACATTTTTTATGTTTTTATATATATATATATATATGTGTGTGTGTGTGTGTGTGTTTCGCCTTTCTAAGCTTCATGAGATCAAAAAACGAAAGAAAGAAATACGCTTTGTGTGCATGCTTAAATAATAAATCATTAGTACTTTTGTCCGTTAAGCTGGCGTTTCTCGTGATAAAAGAAAAGATTAAAAATGAGCGACTTTTAAAAAGACGTTAATATTTATTCTGTATCTTCTTTTCAATTCTTAGTTCATGTCAAAACTTATAAATTCTCACATTTTTTTTTTTTTTTGTATTGAATTTAAGGTAAATTTAAAGTAAAAAGAAATGTCGAGTTATAAAATACAGTAATTCCTTAGAAATTAATTTGCTTACTTTTCGGATACGAAAATAAAGCAAGTCGGTATGGACTTCGTGAGATCTGAATAAGTGATGTACATTTAAATAGGCTACTTGAACTTTGCTTGACTGTAAAAGTCTCCTGCGTTCCAAAAGCGCGCCCAACTTTACGGTGGTTTCCCCTAGAAGTGGGTGGGGGGGGGGAATAGGTTAGCATTCTTGTGAAAGATGCATTTTTTATGACTCTCGAATGCGCAGATCAGTAGACAGATTAACACAAGAAAAAATAAGGATGTCTACTCAAATCTGTATATCCATTAAATATAAAGTTTAAAGTAAAATATATATGCCTATTTTTGAATCAATATATTTACCTGTTTCTATTCTTTCCCGGGCATATGCATAATCTCTAGCGCATTTAAATATAGATACAACAAGTCATACACTGAAAGAGAAGCTTTTATTAATATCAGTGTTAATTATCACTTTTCAATACATAACACTGAAATATTGCAGTCACAGAATTAGCATTTAAGCACGTTATTGCTGTCAGTAGTAAGACGCACAACAAAGCGATATTAATTTTAATAATCATTGAAAAAATTAGGGAATTATATTTTTTTAACTTATGAAAATCTATTTTCATGCTCAGTTCCCTGATTAACTTTTTTATGACAGTCATATAATGCTCGCTTATTCTTTATCCAAATAAGACAAATTTAAAATAATTTCTGTTTCATTAAAATATGTGGATTTTCATTCTATTTTTGCTCGGGAAATTACCTATATAAGTCTTGGACAGATTACTTTCTTATCACCTATTTTATTACAGAGTATTTTCTTACGAATGATAGCATCCAGATTCAAACCTAAAACCAAAACTGAGCATATAATTTTACAGATAGATCTATATATTATCTATATAATCATACTTATTATAAAACCCAGGTTGTGTGTGTGTGTACGTTTATATATTCGATCGGATTTCCTACATTTTTCAACCGATTTCAACAAAACTTCACAGGACTACGTAAAATTACCTTGCGGTGGTTCTGACAGCACCGAAAATTAGGAAAATACAATTGTTTTTGCACGAAATCAATTTGAAAACACGATTAACAGGCATCGCGAGAATGAAAGGAGAACAACTTATATCGAGTTATACTTATTATAAAACCCAGGTAGTGTGTGTGTGTGTGTTCGTTCGTTTATATATGGATCGGATTTCCTACATTTTTCAACCGATTTCAACAAAACTTCACTTTTTTTGGCAGGTAGTGTTTCTTGTTGTCTTGCACACTTTTTTCTTTATTTTTACATTCAGAATGCTTTAAAAATTCCATTTACAAGACAATTGTTTATAATAAAATTCTATTCAATCGGTAGACTCATAACGATTGAAAACAATGTTTTAGTTTGAGTTTGACCAATTCGTAAAAAAAAAAAAAAACTAATTAAGACATACGTGTCCGTCAACCTTAAACAATAATCTTTGTCTATTTTATTTTTCAGTTTTTATGATGGTCGATACTTGACCTATCTCTTACTGTTACATCCCCGAGCAACGCCGGGCGCTACTGCTAGTACCAAATAAAATAAATATTAAATATGGTGGGTTTTGTTATGCAAGGCAACATTCTAACAATATAATTAGTATTAATTTATTGTTATTACACGAGTGTACTAAAAACTGCCAAGTTATTGGGATAAATTTATATGAAAATATAATTGTACATTTCAGTTTATATGTTTTTATAAGAAATATATCCAATCAGTTATTTGGCTGTGGGATATTTTGATGCAATTGAGGGATTCTTTTACCATATAGTAAATAAATACATATAATCGTATTAAATTTAATAAATTTAACATATGGCTGAAATGAGTCTCAGGATATAACCTCAGGGCTAATACATTTTAATGTTATTCAATGATGACAACACAACATTGGAATTTACAACAAACTGGACCGAGATCATGGAACAATCAAAAAAGAAAGTGGCAACATTGGCATAAAA
The DNA here is from genome assembly GCA_963932145.1 of Acanthosepion lycidas. Lineage (NCBI taxonomy): Eukaryota > Metazoa > Mollusca > Cephalopoda > Sepiida > Sepiidae > Acanthosepion > Acanthosepion lycidas. The sequence continues at coordinate 109,547,848 of OZ010585.1, read as the reverse complement.
GATCGATAAACAAACTGGCTTTAAGTATATCACAAAAGAAAAAAGTACAAGAAGAAAATTAATTAACCAGCAAATAATATTTGAGGAAATTGGTGCTGTGAATATAAATATTGAAAGATGAAGAATATCAAGAACATTGGCTAATGCAGGGTGTCCATAAAGTTTGTGTGCATTTTAAAAAATTTATAACTTTATTTGTATTTGCGATAGAAATAATCTGTAAAAAATGTTATAAAGTTTAATGTACCTAGTTTTAAGTATAGCTAATTATAACTAATATAATTTTAGGTATTACTGTAAAACAGCAAAAGTTTTCTGTGAACTGCAAAATTGTATTACCCTTTGTATTGCTAATGATGGAAGATATGTGGAAACTTGAATAAAATTTCAATAAAACCTTAAAAAATATAGATTTACTTCTTTCTAATCCTTTTTAAAAATTATTTCTATCGCAAATACAAATAAAGTTATATTGTTTAAATTGCACACGAACTTTATGGACAACCTGTATAATGAAAGCAGCTGAACTACTACATCTAAGTAAACATTACAAAGAGAAACACAAAAGATCGAAAATAAATGCAAACATGAAAACTGAGTTCTCAGTACTAAATTTTAGTGATTAATGTAGTCACATCGAATGAACCTTATGGATGGGTGACTTCTTCATAGAAATAGTCAAGTAATATAACTTAGAAATAGCAGGGTAAAGGTTGCTAATGTCTTGAATTAGTATTGTTTTGTTTTTTTATCAGTTCACTCCAATAAATCTGATAATGCGACTGGGACACAAGGGGCTACTGGAAGTGAAAGAGAATGAAAAATGCAATGCAATTATTTATATTTTTTGCATAACAAAACGTGACACATCCAAAACAAATTGTTATCAATATTCTTAATAGAAAAAAACAAGCTGAACCTCCTTCAACATATAAACCTAGGAATATCCAAAATGTCTTACATATATTGGTCGGTGGTAACATTGTCTTGTACACACCTGTTTGCACCGTTTTGTTAATATTTGTCCTGGAGTTCTTTTCGGAGTTTAATTGGTATAAAAATATCATCTTGTCTGCATTTTAAAATAACCACCATTTTTAATGTCAGGGGAAATTTTAGCAATGTTTTAAATGCAAAATGTCTTTCTTTTTGACAAGCTTAATGAATCAGCTTAATTGTCTTAACGATTAATAATGTCATATCCAGACTACCAAACAACCAAAGCAGTAGTGATCGCGTGTGTGATTTTTTTTTTTTTTCGCAGAAAGCTCAACATAAAAACAAACTTTATTTCTTAAAGAAACATCAACATCTTTCTGGAACAACGAAATCTCTCCATAAACAAATATAATATCCATTCGGAAATGATGTGCTGTGCTGAGAAATTTTTTTTTTTTTCTTTTTTCAAATTCTGTTTAGAAGGTTTCTTTTATCAAAACACCCAATTTATGAGAGAGTAATTGTAGGTGTTCTGGCACAAAGCCAAGTAATGAATGACTTTAATAGCAATAGGGTAGTAGTGATAGGAGTCTAAACAAAATCGACCATCAAAACATCACCTTGATAAGTCAATGCTATTACAAACGACGTACGACGGTGTTATTACAAAGATTATTACGGTGTTTTATCAGAATTGTGCTCCATTTATATTCCTACAAATGCCTATCACTCACAATTCTTAGACGGGTTAAGTCTTTTTTCTTTTAGCATTTCACCCCAAACAAGGCGATAATGCCACTAAGATGCAAGGGCTTACTGGGTGTGAAAGAGAAAAACTAAGTCGGAATCGGAAACCCAGTCCTAAACAAATTAAAGAAATTTAATTCATGGTTTTGATTGGAGCCTTCATGTTTAATAAGGCGAAAATTGCATCATGGCGACCTTGGATTTTATCTTCAATAAGTCTACTACGTGATCTGGATGACAAAATATATAGGACCAAGTAAAACATTCTACTGTTTAAGAATTTTCGCGCCAGGCATTTTAATCGGTTATTTTAGACGCTGTAAAAGTGGTATCACACAAAAAATAATTTCTAATCCTAGAAAGAAAAATAATAAATAAGAAAACTGAATTAATCTAAGTTTAACTATAGCGCGTATGCGTGAACCACGTGGCATGCGTTAACAACGGTGGTAGCACCTGTTAGGGTCCCAGCCATGGACAAATAGTTAACTATTACCAACAATACTTTTTTGAAGGGAATTATTGCCAGCAATGCAATTTTGAAGGGAAAATATTACCAGAAACAGATTTTTGACAAAACAAAATATTATCAGCAATAGAAATTTTTGTCAGCAGTAAATAACCCATCGAGGTTGATATGCCGCAAAACAAAATAAACCAAACCAAACTTAACGACATTCATCAACTTTGACCTTCACAAAATTTCATAAAGTAAATATTTTTGTTAATACTATTCGGCAAGTCCCTATTATGCGTAAGCCTATCCGGATTCAGCAGTCAAATTTTATGCTCCAGTAATATATTCGACAATGTGGTTTCATCACAAGGCTTCGTTGTATTGTGTTGCAAAGAACACGAGTTTTGTACTTCGACTTAAAGCGAGAACTTAATCAGGTCGCACTATTTATACACTTATAGTTGCGTGACTTTTATCATGAAAATGTATTTGAAAAAAAGCAGCCAGCTAACCAAAGAAAGAATCAGGATAAGGGAGTTTGTTCATACTCTGCTGCCATAGCGCACAGTCGCAAGTGATCAAACGGCTTAAAATAAGAAAATGCCATCGTTAATTTGACCTCTCAAACGAAATGAACATCACTAAACTAAAGGCTCACGACGATATAAGTGCGAGTCGCAATATTTCTACAACCTATCACTAGACGAAGATCACTGACTTGTCCATCAAAGTCTTATATTGATTTGCTATTTGAGCGAGACGCACTGATTTCTTTCACTTAATTAGTAATTGATGCAATCAAAGAATTAAGTTAAAAGTAGAACTCCCAATTTCAATGCGATTTAACACTGACCCATTCCACTCTTAAAATCTGACAATTCTCTTATTTCTTGATTACAAGGCTTATAGAAGTAATTGTACAGTTATTTCTCTTTCGTTTTAAAGTAAATTGTGTAATTGTCAATAAATATCTTTGTCAAATGTTTCTATGTCTCTTGAGAAGAAATCAAAGAGGTAACAAATTAGGTACAATATTCACTGTTCCCTATTTAATAGCACCTGTTTCAAATAAATTTGTATATCATCTTTGAATATATTAAATCTGATGTATTAGTCATATGCTTTCAAGGAACCTTCTACATATACATTTCCAGCTTAAAAGTAAATTACGGATTTTCTTGAATTTTCCCTGGGGTTTCTGTTTCTTGTGTGGCCGAGAAAGGTTGAGCTTTTACAATTTAATCTGGAGGAGTGAAAACAGCAATGCTAAAATTTCTGACCAATGTTACGTCCACTTCGCGGATCTAAAAGGTTATCAGTTTCAAAGTTATTAAAGTAGACAAGAGTGATTTGGTTCGGATAAACTGCTCTTCATTTATTTCTAAGATGGATACATGTATAAAAATGTTTTCTTATTGCACTGATCAAAAATGAAAGACACTATATTGATATTAAAATTTATAATTTTCCCATTTAAAGATATCAGTTAACTTTTATTAATTGTATTCTATTTTTTTTAGTGTTTTTCAAGTTACGTTGCTAAAGATCCTGCTGGCAACTATTTTGAAGAATTCGTTTAATATTTTCTTATACATTTATGACAAATGAAAGGGCAGTCCTAACATTAATAATTCACCCATGAAACCTATTGTTACACATTTCCGCGCTATTTAAAGATTAATGTGTTGTTGCTTTTTGTCTTTTTTGTTTTTGTTTTGTTTTATTTATAGGCGTTGAGTCTCGGATCTTATGACGCATGCGCACACAAGTATAAATACATAGCTATTTCAGTTATCTTCGATAATTCCTTTACGGAATGTATCATTAGAGAATCTTTTATAAGAAATGGTTGCTTAATGATATTATATTAAATATTTGTTCCTCTGTACTCTAAACAATTTTCAACTGCGTTTTCTTATCGATGTCCGTATAATTGTTTGGGGATATATAATGAAAAAAAAAACAGTTTCGCAAAATCGAAAAATAGTTCATTGATGATAAGAAAAAGCTTAGCATTTTTTAATATACACAACGTTATAACTTGTATCTCAAAACCTCTACATTTAAATTGGTACGCCACTTTTTCACAGTCAGTATAACAGTACATATATGTATGCAACATACACTAAATCACTTTCTTTGCAGTTTTGAAGGAACAAAAACCTTTTAATGACCTGGGGTACAGTGCTTTAAAATTTCAATTACCATTGTTCATTCAATCATCTGAAAGAAATTCAAAAGCAAGTACACAGATTTTGCAAATTGGTACCTTACAATACAAATGAACACTCTACAGTGATAAAATAACGTTCAGATTTTTAGAAGTAGTTTCGCTTGAGAAGTAAATAACAACTGTCCTCTTTATTCTAACCGCAGTCCTCCGAGTACATCTCCTACAATACACTATCACCGAAAATAATTGATTTCAGTGAAACGTTTCGAATCTCTCAACATTTTTTTTTCTTTCAATGGATATACGAATTCTAAATTTGATATTAGTATTAATAATAAACATAGCCAAATACAAAGGTAGACAGTTAATGTAACCGCTGCTCCGAAGATCTCTTGATAATTCATTTCAGCAGCTTAATGACACTAACCTCTTAATGGAGGATAATTTGTATTTTCAACATTTCATATATAGTCGTTATAACAAATTGCTGTAACGAAAACTAATAATTAGTCATTTGTTTCTTTACTTTGTTTCTTATTTTATTATCGTTTCTTCATTATTAAGTGTTGTTGTGTTACCTTTTCTTTCAACCAGTTTCATAAGTTCGGTTATCATTCATATAGATTATAATAATTAGCATTTTAATTATTTCTTTTCACATAGCGATTTTCTTTCATTCCCCTATTTAAACAGCAAACTTATTTTCAACAGGATAATCTTTTTTTGTTTCATATTTTAAATAAACTGATATTTTAGCAATTCATACGACAATGACTTATTATTATTATTATTATAAGCGAGGTTAGAAATTACAGCACTTCTGTTTTCACTCCTTATTAGAAATAGACTTTTTGTAAATGTTTACTTCTTCATTCTCCATATTTTGCTAATTTTTCAAACCATTCATCAGTA
>OZ010585.1:109452620-109537620 GCA_963932145.1 Acanthosepion lycidas | reverse complement strand
ATACACCATTTTTTGGCGTCTTACAATCAGATTGAAATAAAGAAAAGATTAAAAAGGGAATTGACCAGCCATAAACAGAAAAGTTTATTTAAATTACGAGTGTCAGTTTTAATGTCTGTCAGTTGTAAGTCAGAATGTTGCTTGCGAAAACTAGTTAAGGGATAGCTTCTCATTACACACACACACACATCAGTATGAACACTTCGATCTGAACAGTGTATTATTTGGCTAATATACAATGTTAATGTTTGTATTATGTAGCTTTTATAATCTTTTACAGTTATACTGAATATTTAACAAGGAATATTTATGTGGAAGATCTATGTCCACACAGGCTGACACATCGGTATAGCTGAATTTTGATCTGGAAGTTTCACTGTATAACTTTTAATCTATCCAATTAATATTGAGCACTGACTGAAGAACACTGACGAGGAAGGATTATTTTGAAAAATCCAGTGAAAAATGATTTTTTTTCATCATGAGGCTATATATTTATTGATGTACTTAAGTAAACACCGTTGAAAATTGCCTTTTTTTCAGTTCTTATTACCCTTTCTGAGTTTCTCTAAACTTTTTGTAAGTAAAGTCCGTAAAGTTTTGAGAAGACTATTAACATAAAATAGGAGCTTAGAAAATAATATAATTGTTTTCTTTTCTTTTCCTGCATATATGTTTTGAATACATTTTATTTTGCAGTCTTATTATTTATTTACTTTACAAATTAACAAATAATAGTTTTAATAATTTCACGTGTAGCTTTTCCATTTGAACATAGATTGAGCCTGTCTGTCTGCTTCGATGGCGTTTCCTTTCGGTGATATTTGGTAGAAATATAATTGCAACCTATAAGCAAATGTTTAGGAAACAACGCATAACGTCGTCCATGAACTTGTAGATATGTACATATATAACGATATAAGTGAAAAGTTGTACAGAAGCACGGCTAGACGTTTCCCAGCGTAACAATAGTTCATAATTGAATGAATAAAGGTTCTAACACAATGGTATAGAATTATGAGGCTAATTGTAAAAATTCTGCTTGACCTTGTCAGAAGTGACTTTTTTTGTTGTCCTAGCAAGCGTCAGACATCTTGTAAATAAGGTCATGCGCATTTGCAATATTTGCGGAAGTTGTTTCATATTAGAAACACATTAGTGCATCCCTGCAAAACAAGGCTTGCAAATAGTAAACGATGGTTCAGTTATTTATGCAATCATTTAAACTTCGACAGTGTTTTTAATGTCCGATTCTTACAGTAAGTACATCCACTAATTCGCGGAAAAAACAACATGCCATGAGGAAAAAAAGCTCCCAAATTTAATAAAAACAAAGCTGTAACGCCAAAATGTTTGTTATTAAGAGGAAAGGCTAAAATATTTTTTGTTATTTTATTAATTTTTTAAAATCCTATTTAGCACTTTATACAATTTGGGATGAATAATGAATATTTAGATTTTTTAATTTTAATTAGAATAATTTATAAAGTTTAAAAATCTTTTAAAATGATGTATCAATGTCACCCCTATTAGATGATTTTATTATTAATTTAAAAAATATAATTATTAATAATAAATGGAAAAGCTTAGTACAAATCGTCAAATACTAATATTTCTTAAAGAATTTTAAATATTTTTATGTGTATAAACGTACCGATTTTTGTAGATACGGGTGAACATATACGACATTAATGAAAAATAAGAGCCATAACTATAGTAAATTTAAGGCCAAAGTATCTACAATTCTATAAAACATTAGATTACGGAGAATATTTTGCTATTTTTTTCAGATTACCGAGTACTTAAAAATTATACGAAAAAGGCGTTCATGTCATTTTCTTCAATCATGTGTTAAAGATAAAGTCTTCGTAGAACAACATTAGATCTGTCATCACGCTGTCAGCACGTCAACACCTTAAATAAACAGCTACTATCGGGTTAAAAAAATGAATTTCTGAGATATTTTAAACTTAAATAATATTCGTTTCAAAGCAGATAAACTATACTTGAAATCATTTAATATTACCAAAAAAAAATTTCAGAAAAGTATATTTTGTTTTAGGAAGATTTTTTAATAAAGAATTACATTGCAATAAACGCAGACAAAAAAAAATGACTCTAAAATTAAATTTCCCTAGCAAAACAAAAAATCAATTAAATTAGTTTTGAAATAGGCTAAAAGTATGATGCTTATTGGAAATATTAAATTTAATCTACTAACTTGAAATTAAAACTAAAATAAAAACTTCAAGAAAGATTTTTCATTTTTTTAAATTAATTTAAAATTAATTTTAAAGTTTAGGTAGCGCGTTTGTGGGGAGGTACCTACAGTAATCGTACTTTAAATTTGAAATCTTATCAAATGTATTTTTTTTGTTTTTTTTTTTTTGTTTGTTTCTCAAATTCTTTCATTAAAGAAAACACTTGTACGAAAGTTTTGCCCGGGCAGTAAGTGAACAAAAGAAAAAAAGATTTTTTTTATTTATTTATGTATTTATTGTGAAGTAATGTGTAAAATTTATTTTTTCATTCTTCATATAAGAGTGGTGCAGCCTTTTATGTGCCATGTTCATTCAGAATGTGAGCTATCATGACTCTCCACAACTTCCTAGACTGTTTGTCTCCTTACTATCCCTCCCATTCTCTGTTCTACCATCCATTTACACAAGCTCTTTGGATACGTTATTAGCTGTTTCCGTCTTCCCTCTTGCTTCCAGTATGCCTTCTGTGTATCAAATTTTCCAAACCTCCTTTCCTCATTAGATTTCGCAGAAATTCCAACTCTCACTTTCTGATTCTAAGTGTTTTTTTTTTTTTTTATTCCATTTTCATTAACACTTCCTTAGTGGTCAAATGCTCTGTCCGCGGTATTCACATCTTTCATCTCACGTTTCCTCTTCATCCATGAGTAACATTTCCTGTTTTTTTTAATATTTTGTTGTGTTTTCTATTTTTATCAGATTACCCATCGTCTGTTAAAACGCGTCCCAGACAGTTAAATTTTTGTAATTGATTGATTTTGACATTTCCAATTCGTAGCTCGCATCTTGACTGTTCCTCTTTCTAACAGCCATACATTCTGTATTCGTAAATTTTATTATTAGTCCTCTACTCTTTGTTTCCTTTACTACATTGTCTACTAAGTTTCCGCCTTTTCTTTTATCTTTTAACACATTGCCATCTTAAGACTGTGACCACTAATTATAAATTCTCGCAGAATCTCTCGTTCTCTTAGGGTCACTTCACTATAAAGATTAAATAACTCCGTTATTTACATTATTCGGACTATTGTCCTCATCTTTGTCGCCATATTTATTACAAGGACACATGGATAAAGGCGTTAGTTAGATCCAGTGACAGGACCCAAAGTGTGTGAGTTCAATACCCGGTTAAGGCAGTGGAGAATTTTCAAGAGATAACTGATAACTGACATCCATTAAAAAACATGGCACGTGGAAGTAGAACAGTCTACTCTAGTGAGCGAAATAACACACACATAGTGAACTAAAGCTCTTAGCAGTAGACCTAAGAATTGTTTCAATAGAATCATCCCACTTCATGTTAGCGAAAAATGTTAACCCGAGAAGGTGCAATGGGTCACTCTCCTAGAGGTTAGCATCAATTTACATTATTTCATTGTAGCGAATTTATTTATACAATATATGCATTTCTTCTTCGAAATAAATAGATACTGAAACTTGAATTAATTAGAACTGAAAACTTTAGTACTTCTTATTAAAACACAGACTGAAGCGTTCCAAAAGCGTGTTTTTAAGTCCAACTAAAATGAAAAGAGAATGATATTTTGATCATCAGTTCAAATATTTAGGCATTTCCATAGATTAGCATTTGTAGTAGTTATAAAAATTATATAAACATTATAAAGTGTTATATATTAATATATGTGATAAGTAATGCTTTTGTATGGCATCTGGTGCTAATTATGGCTGTATGCAAATCAAGAGCGTCAATAAACGTTACTCTTAATGAATATCACAATAAATGATGAGCTTAAATATATAACCTTTTGCAAATTAATGCTTTTAGAAACTGAAAAAATTGAATTCCTAATGTGAGCATCTCTTCTAATAGTTAATATAATGTGTATGTTAATAGCTATGAGTATCTCCAATCCAGTACTGAAGATTGAGTCTCAGCATTCTGCTGTTGGTTCTCTCATTGAATTAAACTAGTTTTACATTAGATATTCCTCCTAGAATGAATAATCTTTTCCGTTATCATAGTTTTGTCTGTTTTTTCTTGTTTTCTTTCTGGACGAAACTTCACATTTTCGACATAAGTCTTTTGTTTTATAACAAACGCACCGCGCAATAACATTGAACGCTTTCAATATAAATCTGTATTGAATTTAAATATAAATCTGTATTGAATTTAAATATAAATCTGTATTGAATTTAAATATAAATCTGTATTGAATTTAAATATAAATCTGTATTGAATTTAAATATAAATCTATTGAATTTAAATATAAATCTGTATTAAATTTCAACGCAAAAAGGTTCAACTTTCCAATTACTCGAAGCAAATATGAACTCGTTCATCCTGAAGCATTTCTAATTTGTTTACTGTTGTTATCGTCGTCTTCTATTTAATTATGACATTAATTCAGTTTAGTTTTCACTATTTTAAATGATCCACTGATTAAATTAAAACTAATCTTGACCGAATCATTGACAGGATTTGCTGACATTACAGGTTTGGTTTTGCTTCATCTCTCAATGGCTGGATGTTGAAATCATTGCAAACAACAACCTCTCCTTCCTTTTGACTAAGTAGTTTTGTTAAACTGAAAATTATCGTGTGAACAGCCATTTTCTAGGACAACATAAATTGTGCTCGTGGAACATCGATTCCTTTCTATTGAATTCAATCTCTTGATATTATTCCACGAATCTTGAATTAAAGATAAGTTTCGCAAAACGCCTTACCCCAAATTTATATATAAAATACATGTATTACAGAAATATATTTGACCAGTCTTAAAATTAAATCGATAAAATGTCCCGGACTACTTTGTAAATATTGTATCTGTGTCACACCTCTTTGTCAAAAGTTAGAGTCTATAATAGCAGCAGCATAAACTACAATTTATGACGAAATGTTGAGCGTAATGTTTGCCTATGAGAAAGAAATATGAAATGAAGATAAAATACATTTGAAACTGACGATATTTGAAATCTTGATAAAATCCCGATGAATGATTAAAACTGATTTTATAATTCAAGTACAAGAGATGAAAGTGTATTATTCCGTACTGTGAATTTTTAACATAAAAGTGTCTAATGAAAATATTACATACTAAAGAGGCCTGCCAAGTTCTCGGGCCTTCAAAAATCTGATGTGTCGTCAGTCATTTGTCAGATCTCGGGAAGTGAGTGAGGAGAGAAACTTTCAGTACCCCCCTTGTGAAAAATTATAAATAAAAGTTCTTAGATGTTACCAAATGCAAGTCAGCGAGGATTGCTATTTAAAAAGCAGTAAAATGCAAAGACTTTCGATATAAATATAAGCAATAATTTAAACATTTTCTCACTTAAAAATGAAATACATCACCCCAAATATGAGCCACTGAATTTTCCAGCCTTTATGAAATATAAATAAAATAAACATTTCCCAAATTCATTAACTTTCTCTGTTGTCATTTCTTTATCATGTTGAAGTCTGTCTGGGAGCTATTAATGACGTTAAATAACGTTTTACACTGCAAGTATCATATGATTCGATCAGGCATCCTTCACTCCCGGGAGAATACTGCATCCCGTTTCTCCAGTAGACAAGATGGGACGACACAGAGGACAAACTCTTACCCACGCTGTAAGACCCCCTCTATACGGTTCAAGTAAGTGAAATGCTGATACACTTGCTTCCAGCGCAAGTATCATATAGACAACCACTTAATTGGAAATAGTGCCGCAAGTATCATTTTTGTAAGTTCCTAGATGTTGACTATTTGAATATACAAGTTTTCTCTTTCATAATCTTCAAAATTTCCAAGCTAACTCTCCTTAAAACCTGTGATAAACTGGAATACTTCTTTCCAAAACCAATGTATCTGTGTGGCTGTAAAATCTCTGGGGAATAATGGGCATCAAATATATATATATAATACAAGGAAGACCTTAACTTCTCTTCAGGCACGACAAACTATTAAAGTAACGGTGAGGCTCCGTGATTTGAACGACTATTGTGTCTAAAGTTCATTTCAGACCTCAAGTGGAATTCGGGCCTAAGACCCATTGTTGAAAATGCTCAGCTCATTCCATTAGTTCAGGAAGTAATTATCTTTACAAGTCAAATTAGGCCAAAAATAGTATTAGTTTGGTGCAAAAATAATGTCGTTTTCTCACATAGTAACATATGTGAGAAAACGACATTATTTTTGCACCAACCTAATATTTCTCTTATATCTGGGCACAGTTCTGCTGATTTATCGCTTATCCCGTCTTAATAGAGTACAAATCGTTTTTATGGTATTGAGGGGGTAGACTTTATTCTACACTTTAAATCGTCATCCCCACAAATGCAACATCACACCACGCTACCTCTGCGTAGTCGAATCCTACTCATTTCCTCCATATTCCAAATGTTAGCAGAAAGTTCCATTCAAACTGTTTTTCCCCACAAGACCGGCTACATTGTAGAACACTGACGTGTAGTCGCTTCCCTGAACTCTACAATCGTAACCCCTTAAATTAAAGATGAATCGTTATCTATCCTCCATATTCTCATAACCATCGCTTTCTGCCACCTCCTCTTTTATCAATATCACACATCTCATTCATCATAACTATTTTAATCGTAGCCTTCTCCTTTGAGTGGTTCTCGGGCCTTGTGAACATTAATATGAGAAAGCAAATGAAACAAAAGATAAAATCAAATAAGTTGTATTTGTCTCACACCGTTTCAACCATGATGAATGTGAGAATTATTTAATACCTAATATCAGTAAAGGAAAGATTCTGCACACAGCCAAATGGATTAAATAATAATTTTACTTTTCGTTGCAGAAAAGCCATAAAGTTAGATGATTAAAACTGCAGATCATGAATTCAGATATTCTTTCCATAAAGTTAGTTAAAACGAAGTAACATCAAATAAAAAATGAGTTTTAAATCAGAATTATGATCTCGTAAGATATTGACCGTGAATTTGTTCTTCTAATAAAGTCAAAAGCATCGGGTGATTTTTGTTTGTCATATTGAATAATGGCCTCATTAAACATCAATAATTTTGAACCAGTTTTTTTTTAATTCCAATTAAAAGAAATTCACCTGATTACACATTCGGCAATAAACTGGTAAAATCTAACAAGATATTGAACGAATGAACAGCTCAATCCAATAACATCTAATTTTTACAACTTTATGGAAATTACATTACGGTCTTAGCTAATATGCAGCAGATTCTCATTTAGCTAAGAGCCTTACAAAATTATAGAGAATTTCAATTTTGCAATAGAACTAGCAAGGATTGCCAGTACTGCCCGGAGAAAATATCAAATATTCGAAGATAAAAAAATTTTTTGGAAATATTTCTTGAAATTAATGTTCAAAAATAAAAGATTTATTTATCAAAATTCGAACAAAATATTTAAAGGAATGGAGATTTTGTAACCGATTTTACAAGCCTTCACAAATGTTCAATATGCACACCGCCTGTGACACGACAGACATCAAGTCGGTAGTCCAACTTCTGCCAGACACGCTGTAGCATGTCTTCTGTAACATGGTCAAGCATCTCAGTTATTCTCGGCTTACGTTCTTCTAGGCTTGTAGGAATAGGGTGTTATAGACCTGTCTTTTCACATGGCCCCATAGAAAAAGTTACAAGGTGTCAAGTCAGGTGATCGTGGTGGCTATTTCAACAGTACATAATCATTATCCCTGGCACATGTGATCCATCTTCCCGGTAGATTCTTACTGAGTACAGTCAACTTAGTTTTTACATATTTTGCTAAAATTTTAGATCATTTGAGTGAGAATTGGGTAGATTTTTAGACTACAAAATGATGTCATATATATATATATATATATATATATATATATATATATATATGTGTGTGTGTGTGTGTGTTTGTTTATATATATATATATATATTGTGGGCACCTCGGCGTGGTGTAATGTTTAGCAAGCTTGTCTTGCTAAAACATATTACGATTTAGTAGTGAGTTCGATCCTCACTGGGTGCTCCATACATCCAGCCTTGTGCCACATCTAAGCATTGCTTAGAAAATCATATATATATAGTATTATTTATATATTATATGCGCGGTACTTATTAGAAAGCGCTCAATATCTGACCTTCGCAAAAGCGTGAAACCTAGGGTCACAAACTCACATCAATCCAACCATATATATATATATATATATAAGTAGGCGTAATATATAAATCTCTATCAGAAAATCAGCGTAATTTGAGGCATAATTAAGCTTTTTATCAATTCTAATGAAGAGTATACATAAGCGAATTAGGACAAAGAATGGTGTCATTTTGTTAAAAACAAGAAATGCAATATATACATTTTATCGGAATTATATCAGAACAAGTAATACAAATGTTGAAGTGGGTGTACCTATGTTTCGTGGACTATGCTGAAGCATTTCATAAAGTACAATACAAAGACCTATTTAAAATGCTATGAAAACAATAAGCAAATTGCCATAATTAAGAAAAACCATAAAACAGAAAAGAGCGTAAGACAAGGATGCGTCTTCTCACCGAACTTGTTTATCTGTTACAGTTGGAAAGTTAACTAAAAGACATAGAAAAAAAACTACAAAGTCTCCTACAGGATGTAGCGAAGGAAAGCAAGAAAGAGTTAAATATAAATTACAAGAAGACAGAATAAATGACTGCCAGCAAAAGAATGAACCAAAAATGCAAATTACAAATTGAGGATACTAACATCAAACAAGGACAAAAATTTAAATATCTGGGAAGTGTTCTTACAGAGGACGGAAAATACGACACTAAAATCTGAAGGCACATTAGGATAGTCAAAGATGCCTTACAAAAGCTAAGCAGAGTATTAAGAGACAGAAAATTTCGTTAGAAACAAAAAAAAGACTACAGAACTGTTACGTGATATGTGTCCTCCAATATGGCAGTGAATGCTAGAAAATCTCTACAAAGATGAAGAAGGAACTTGAAGCAATAGAAATGTGGTTCTACAGAAAGATGCTGAGGATACCATGAACTGAGCGCGTGAGCAATGACGCGGTCTTAGAGAAAATGGAAACAAAAATGAAACTTATAATTAACATCATGTAGAGGCAGTTGAAATTTCTGGGGCACGTAATGAGAAAGGAGGGCTTGGAAAATCTGATACCCATATGACAAATTGAGGGAAAAAGCGCGTAAAATATTTGATTGACTTGAGTAAATGAATGGAAAAAATAACAAAACGACAAAATTTATTAAGCGCTAAACGTGACAGGGAAATGTGGAAGGCCATAATCGCCTACACTATGAAGGGCACACAAAGATCTTCAAAACTTATTACTGATGGGCATAATCTTAACACAAGATGAGGCAGTGTTGTTGGGAGAAACCCTAAATAAGGTAGTAAAAGAAAGTGGGATTATCCATCAATTTTAAGATTTAAAACTTGTAAAAAGACAGAATGTGCTCTCGTTAGAAAAAGGAAAGTCCATGATGTAAACCTTTGAATTGAAGATGCGAAAATCAAATAAGAAATCTTATTGTCAAACGTAGGTGTCTCTCCCCTTCTATTATAGAAGTCTCTGATGCGTTTGGTACATTTTTGTAGTATATTTCATTTTTCAATGATGAGCATCTCCTTTTGGATTTCATTGAATTTTAGAAGCATATTTCTATCCTGTTATTTCTTTTTACCTTTTTACCTGCCTTGTCTATATTTTGTCGTGTTTCAATACCAGCATCCTTCTCGTTAAACCATTCATCTTACATTCCAAATGAACAACTCAAAAGCGATATCAAATTTCGCATCACATTCAAATCTAGGATAATTTTAGATTTTTTTTATTTTTTTATTTTAGAGCCCTTAGAATTTGAAACTCCGAATATCTACCTGAAGGATAAAAATGCTAAGAAAATACTTTTAAAAACCTCGATTTTTATAATTATATACAATGTTAAAAGTGTACGAAACACACTGAAGTAAAAGAAAAAAAGTATAAACAACAAAATAAAAAATAGAAACATCATAATAACTACAAACTTCATAACTAACGAATTTGAGACAAATTTAGCAAATCTCAATAAGAAAATTAAATGTAAGCACTTCAAAAAAAAGTTTAAAAATGAATAAATCTAGAGTTAATTTTATATCAGACGTAGGAGTTTATCGAGTAAAATGTAAAAAAAGAAACAATACTCTTATTACATTCTATTTGCAACTATTCTGTTTACAACAATTATTATTTAATATATTACTATTTACAACAATGTTAACAATAGTATTACATGTAAACAATACTCCTATTAATACTATATTTTATGAATACTTATTTAACAAACGAGTCGATTTGAAACCCAACAAACATTCTTTTTGTTCACACAAAACTGTCTCAATTAGATAAAATTGTCTCAAGAACATTCAAATGAAAATCAGAAAGCGATTTATCTAATACAGAAAACTTAATCTCATGATGGGCTGATGCGGATTTTAGATTTTCTAACATTAAAGATAGACGTGTTTAAGCCCCACTCGCATTTCACGTACGTTCATAGTTACATTCGGTTGTCGCTCGTGAATCTAACTCATTTTTTTTTGTTTCTGATGAAGATGTTATAATTTTGTTTCACAAAAAACTAGCGTGATCAGTTAGCTCAACCCTTACCCCCGAATTAGCTTTCATAACAAGTGACTTAATGAGATTGCTTTGAAAGTGCTTTTTGATAAATCAAGGTACGTGTGATTACCACATACTTTCAAATTTTATCATTATGTTCTTATATTTGTGTGTAGATGAGGAATACATCGGATTCATACGTATATCTATATGTCAAATCCCTTTTTTTTAAACTTCTGTGAGTAGCGCTTGCCAAAAATGTCAACATTTGAATTTTTCTAATCCTATAATGAATGTTGAGGGAAAATATTTATTTTTGCCTTGGCTAGAATTCTGTTTTCTGATTGGACCAATTAATCACACCAATCAACCCTTTCCAAACATAATATGATATTTTCTCCTCTGATGACAAATACTTACAAAACTGTAATTGCTTATCTTCCTCCTTTTCTCTCAGCTTTCTTGTAAGTCTATTACATGTTAAAATAGCAATTCTACTTTTATTAACTGACGTCATTTACTCAGCTTAGTTTGGTAAAAGACCACAAATATGGGGCACCTAGTGCGTATTGAATTCTATCAATCGTAATAGTCATATTAGCCTCGTTAACCATTACTTCATGTCGAGGTGGTTTATTGCTACTGACTAAACTTAATTTAGTTTAGCAAAAGGCCACTCCAGCACGCATTGAACTCCCTACTCAATCGTAATAGTCAACCAGACGAGCGAATTTAACCACTATCTGTCCCGTCCTGGGTATGACGATAAACTACGTCCAACAGTAAGGCCTCTGATCAGGAGGTTTTGAGGAGCGTAGAACGACCTCTTAATTGTTGGTGTTCTCAGGTCCACCCTAACCTGGGGTGGTAGCACCTGTTAGCCTCCAAACTAGGGTCAAAACACAATGAAAGTGTAAAAATAGGTTTTAATACCGAAATACTTTGTAAACATTATTAGCAGCAATAAATTTTTCAAAAAAAAACATTAAAAGAAATAGAATTTTGAAGGAAAAACATTAAAAGAAATAGAATTTTGAAGGAAAAACATTAAAAGAAATAGAATTTTGAAGGAAAAACATTAAAAGAAATAGAATTTTGAAGGAAAAACATTAAAAGAAATAGAATTTTGAAGGAAAAACATATCAACAGAAATAGAATTTTGAAGGAAAAACATATCAACAGAAATAGAATTTTGAAGGAAAAACATTAATAGAAATAGAATTTTGAAAGAAAAACATTAAGAAATAGAATTTTGAAGGAAAAACATTAAAAGAAATAGAATTTTGAAGGAAAAACATTAAAAGAAATAGAATTTTGAAGGAAAAACATATCAACAGAAATAGAATTTTGAAAGAAAAACATTAAAAGAAATAGAATTTTGAAAGAAAAACATTAAGAAATAGAATCTTGAAGGAAAAACATAACAGAAATAGAATTTTGAAGGAAAAAATATTACCAGGAATAAAAATTTTATCGACATTAAATAAAACATTGTGGTTGATTTACCGTAAAATAAAACAAACTAATCCGAACCAAACACTACCTGTTGACGAACCAAGTTTTCATATGCTTCAGAATTTATTTACTTTTTAAGAGTAAACGCATCATATGAATGTATAAGATGTATAACGGGTATCGAAGCACAAAGTGAAATTGGCGATCCGCGTTCAATTTCTGGGTTAGTCTGTTGCGTTCAGTTTCGCACAAATTACCTTAGGAAAATATGAATATGTCTATTATCTCCAAGTTGTGGGCTGATAGCAGGATAGACTGGGTAGACTTGCTTTGGGTGGCAACCAGCCCCACCAGAACAATTACGACTGAATAGTGAGTTCGATTCTCACTAGGTGGCCAATACTATCCGCCTTCTGACACATCTAAGCTACGCTTAGAAAATCACCACTCTTTAGTAAGTTATCCAAATATTTTTTATGACTGTCGTGTGCTAGAAGGAAAATACAAAGTGTTATGACTCTGCGAGAAAATGTTTTGAACTGAGCTAAGGACAAGTACTTAACTCCCTGAAGTAACTTACAAACTGGAACATCCTAACTCGTGTGTGTCTATATAATATATATGCACTTGGAGAAGCCAGTAAATTAAAGGAAAACATCTCTCTGTACTTTCGTGTGCAGCTCTTATCAGATCTTGATTTTACAATTCATGTTGGACGACACAACGCATCTCATTGAACGATCAGTCAATCGACTGCAGGTTAAATGTCACCTGATATCAAAGGAGATATTACGTCCCACTCACGTAGGTAGACAGTTATGAGCTATACTAGAGGAGGTGAAGATGATTTTGACACTCGAACTAAATACCGAACATAAACTCAACAGCGTTTTGCTCCGGCTATTAAAGTCTAATAATCATATCAAAACAACCAAAGAATAAAACAGCTTTCAAATGTTGCAGGAAGGTTTGCACACAGCAGAAATATCTAAAGAAATAAAGAGTAAATCGCTTTATAAGTAACTGAATACCTATTTCTCAATCTACACATGTTTATACATAATCGATAAACGTGATGATCTAATTATTTTGTGAGAAAATTATTCCAAACTGAACTTATTTTTTTACATTTGGCAAGTAAACAGTGTCTATTAATTATAGAACTATATGTTGGTAACTCTAGACATTCTTAATATTGTCATCATTGTTGCCATATTTATCACAACGTTTCGACCGCTGTACGCTCCGGCCTTCTTCAGGTGGTTGGAATGTCGAACTGAACCCTTTATTTCGCTCGCTGAGATAGACTGTTCAAGTTCCACTACTGGATGTCAGTTATTAGTTATCTCCTATTAAATCACCTCTACAAGTTCTCCACTGCCTTATTGAACTCACACAGTAACCAACGCCTTTATCCACTGTGCCATGTGTCATGTGTGCTTATCCTTAAGTGGTTTAATATTGTCCGGCTAGGTGGTGGGGGGGTGGATAATAAGAGGCTTCGTACCATTATCCATTACTCCGTGCCTCCTGATTATTGTTGATATCTATTTAAATATTAATAATTAATTATTCTCTCAGTACACATGACTTTATGCCAAATTTAAGCTAATTAAGTAGTCCAAGAAATAAATGCTTTAATGTTTGGGATTTCAAGCCATTTCTATTTTTAAGATTCATGCATTGACTATTTACTTTAATCGGGAATTTCAGGAGCCTTTGAAAAGTTTGGATTGTTTAGAAAAGACAGAATGTAATCAAGCCTCCTAAGCAACAAAAAACGTTGATATTTGCCTTTAAGTATTATATAATTAACTTTAGTAAAATGTAACATTAGTCCATTATATTTGAAACACTTTTGATTCAAGAAATTTGACCAAAAATTAAAAAAGAAATCCCATAAAATATTTCCTTGTCAGTTAACCAAGGCAAACTACCTATATGAAAGATGCTAACAGTTTTCCTCCTTTAATAGCTTAAGAAAAGTGTATGTAAAAATTCTAATTTTAGTGCCAATAACAAAGTCGATCAATATTGAAAAAATTCATAATCGACAAAATCGTGAATTCATTATTTTCTAAATGTGACCGACAGACGCATAATCGCAGAGATAATATTCTGCTTACAGTTAATGTTCATTGTAAATAAAAAGTAAAACCTTTTTCTTTACATGAACAATTAATGATGGTAGGGCCTATTGGACATGTTTGACAGAAAAGACATTAGATAATATGAAGTTTGATTTCGAAGGTCATTCAAACTCATCGTAGGTCAAAACATTTTCGAAAACGAAACAATTTTTTCTAGGATTTTCTCCAGTCATTTTTTACGAATAACACAATGGTTTATTACAATAAAATAATATCTGGTATATTTTTCGTCACATCATTTTTTTCGTTAATTAGTACCAACACAAATACACGCACACATTACCCTGCGTCTTTCTTGGGCCTCACCTTCTAAATTCACTTCCATTTTAATTCACAACGTACCAGCAGCATAAATAAAAGCATTAAGAACCAGTCCGTTGTAAAATTCGGAAGTAAACATTACTTTTCTGAGGTGAATAATTGTTATAAAAGGGATTCTTTCTTAGGTCGGCGGTTTTTAACAATGTTTTTAATCTTTGTCATTTTTTTTTTTTTTTTCATTTAAATTTTTTTCTTATTTTAAGGCTTTCATCTTTGTTAATTTTCATCTCTTGGGATTTTCTGTTTTCTTGCAGTATTTTACTGTCTCATTTATGCATTTTTATGAATGTTGAAAGAAGTCTCATTTTCTATAAATATTTTGGCTGCCACTAGAGGTCAAAAAAACCTCTTTGAAACATTGGTTCAAAACTTTGAAAACAAATAATTTTTCTCGGGATTTTCTGTAATCATTCCCCATACGAACTACAAAAAATATAATAAATTTATATTTATACAAGTTTTAAGCGTTTTTCTTTTTGTATATATATTTTTTTTCATATATCACTTTTTCATCTAAACATACGTAGTGGCTACGGTTGGTTAATTAATTACGTTTGCTAGCAAGAGAAACCAGTTTCATTATTTTGATAATACAATTGGTGATTTGTATAAATAAATCTCGTAACCAACACTTTGTTACCCTACCAGTTTGTATTAATACTCCAGATTGTCTATTATTTACATTATTCGGACTATTGTCCTCATCTTTGTCGCCATATTTATTACAACGTTTCGATCGTTGTACGCTCCGGCCTTCAGGTGGTTGGAATGTCGAACTTAAACCTTTATTTCGCTCACAGGGGTAGACTGTTCTAGTTCCACGTGCCATGTTCTTGATGGATGTCAGTTATCAGTTATCACCTGTTAATTTCCCTCTGAAAGCTCTCCACTGCCTTAACCGGGTATTGAACTCACACACATGGCACAGTGGATAAAGGTGTTAGTTAGATCCAGTGACAAGACCCAAAGAGTGTGAATTAAATACCTAATCTCCAAATCTTGAGTTATTTCGACAAACAAGTTAGAAGAACTTATCACTGCTTATCTTCTTCAGCGTTTGTTTTACAGCAGACTGTGAATATGTGCATCAAGTTTATCACTGAAAATGTAACATAGTTCAGTTTTAACAGATGTTTTGTAAATTGTTTTTTTTTCAGTATCAAATAAAAGTAAATATAAAATATATGAAGGTAAACAATCAACTCGTTGAGTTTATTTCTAACAAAAATTACAAATTACTGTAATTTTTTATCACCAAGTGTCAATATTTTGTCAAGTTTCATTCATTAAATTTGAAGATTCGTTGATAAACCAAAGCCAATTAATGTAAGTTGGCTTGATATAAAAAAAAAATAATCTATGAGCTTTGTGAAGCTCCGATATAAAACAAATGCTAAAAATGCAAAACAGTATAAATATTCAAAGAAGGTACAAAATGGTGGCCATCAACCTATTCGCACCATTTTTTATGCCAAGAAATGGGCCTAATTTTAAGATTAAGAAGACATAAAAATTACTTCATTAATACACTTCCCTAAATATTTTCACGTCAAATAATCAGACAGGCTTTTAGAATATGAAACTATTGTGAGACCGGAAACTACCTACACAATAGATTCTTCCAGGCCTATATTAAGTAGGCGACATAGCACTCTACAAAAGAGTGATAGAGAGTGTTTTGACCGTGTGTTTGATATTTTTGAAATTTTTGACGAACGACGAACCTGTTTTTCTGCTAACGATTTTGTTTTCTTTCAGTGCTGCAAGAACTTTTTGAGAGGATTATTTTGATAAGTTATTCTTTAAGTTTTATTTTTTTTGATTTTATTCTTCTATTTCTTTTTGTTTGTTTTATTTTTGGGGCTTCAGCCCTCATAATTTTTTTTATTTTTATTTTTTTTATTTTAGTCCGGTTTGACAAAGTCTTACCGGACGTTTTCTTTTTTATTGTTTATTTCTTTCTAGTTGTTTTTTGAAAAAAAAAAAGACCAGCACAGTATTTGAAAAAAAGAAAAAGAAAACTTTATTTTTTCCTATTTTATTAGCGACTTCGGTCGCATTCTCTCTTCTTTTTTGGTTTAACTAGTTTGTTTTTTCTTTTGCTTTTTTATTTTCTTTAGCGGCTTCGGCCGCAAACCTTTATTTTTTCTGGTTGTAAACCAGACTTTTTCTTTTTTGTCTTGAATTTTTAAAAAAAAGGAGTTTCTGTTTTTGTTTCTTTTCGGCTGCCTTTTGGCGCCATTTTTATTTTTTTTCCTGTTTAATTTTTGCTTGTCTTTTTTTTCCCAGTTTATTTTTCAAAAAGTTTGTCTTTTTTTAATTTACTGGTACATCCAGGCTTGTTTTTTATTTGTATAATTTCTTCCCCCCCCCACCAAACTCCTTTTCTGGCGATAATTTTTAAAAGACCCGCAGGTGGTAGTCTCCACGTTTTTCAATATGGCCGACGGTGCCAGTCGGGCCAATATTAAAAAGGACCTTTTTGGTTCGGCAGCTAAAGCCAACCCCCCTGACAATGCTGGCAAGAAGCGGACTGATGGTAGCCCGAAATCTGACAGTGACTAGCTCCAAGAAAGGAGAAGCTAATGTCGAGGTGCCAAAGGATCTTGCTGGAAGTCCCCACCAAGTTGTATTGTGAACATGGCGGATTTCCTGGATAAGGCGAAAGGTTACGCCCATCTTGTAAATAAAGATGGGTTCGATGTTGTCCAGGAGCTCGATGTGTTCAAAAAGAGAATGGTGACCGTTTTTGTGGTGGACAAAAAAACCAAAAAGATTTGTCGCTTCACTAAAGACACAGTGATTAAATCACTTTTGTCCCTGGGGATAAAACCCCAAAGAGTAATTAAAGGTACAGGGTTCTTCATGTGGGACATACTGCTGCCCACACCAGAAGATTGTCTGGCCATGGCAAAGAAAGAATTGATCACGAAAGATCTAATTCTAAGAACTGAATACGAAGGCCGAAGACGGACCAGGGTGGCCGTGTTCGAGGTTCCTCCTCAATTTTCGGGAGAGCTCTTGGCTGCATTTTTTATGCAGTACGGCCAAATTTTAGGGGCTCTCTCGGACAATTTGAACGGGGGATGGACTTTTGATATCATGCTGGATCAAGAGGCCTTCAAGTCCGTCCCCAACTGTTTGGTGTTTGGTGACCGGAAAATGCCGGTCATAGTGACCGGTAGGAGACCAACTTGCTGGAGGTGTGGAGAGACTGGTCACCTTTCCTCCTCCTGCCCAGGGAAGAAGGCCCCTGGAGTTCCGGTCACAGGCGACCAAAATACTCCCTTGGCCGACAAAGTAAAATCCGCGGCGCCTGTAGTGGGCCTAGCTGCGGGGCGGACCGTTGGGGAAAATCCCTCGGTTGGGTCCAGACCCACATTACCCCCGAAACCGACGCCTGCCACAAGTGTGGTTAAGGAGAAGGATGAGGGGGAATGGCGCCTCGTGGTTAGGGGCAAGGGGAAGACCCAAACAGCGGTTCCTCAGTCCCAACATGACCCCGGGGACATTGTCACCTACAGCCCCATTCCCTCTACCAGCTCTGAGGGCGACGCCTCGGCGTCTTATGCAGATACAGCTACTGAGACCCAAAAAATCAACGAACCAAGCTGGCAGAAAATCCTGGACCTCAAGAAATTGCGAGAAAAATTGGAGGCTAAGCGGGCTAAAAATAAAAAATCGCTGGGGGCACCGGGCCCCCTATCCTCTGCCCCGTCTTCCCCTCCATCAAATTTCATAAAACCACCTCCGCCTAAATCTCTGACAAACTCTCCTGCAAAATCTCTTCGTTCCTCCAAACCTTCACTCGTAAAAACACCTTCCGGCATGACACCTTCTACAACACCGAAAGACACACCCATGCAAACTCCGGCACAGTCTCCTCAAAAGAAACGAAATAGAAGCCACGATACTCTTCCAGTCTCTGATAAGAAAAAAAAGAAAATAAAACCACCATATCTCCCGGGGGAAGACGTCTGCCGCGTATCCCGGGATCAGGCTGACAGGGTCTTCGGGCAGACAAAAAACCCGATGCCCTTAAAAGTTCTATGGAACTTCCGGCACATCAAGGGCGTAGATGTGGAGGTGCCGGAAAATTTTAAGGCCCGGAATCAGCTAACCGTCGTGTACGCGGGAGATATGGGGCATGATAGAGGAGGCTAAGGCCTCCTTGAAAGTGGTGTCCCCAGCAGTAGTTCTCCTAGAAGAAAACTTAGATGAATCAAAGAAGGGTAAAGGGAGGGTCCCTCTTTATGTTCACCCATCCCTTTATAGGGCTCTTAAGTTAACCTATCCCGCGGACATCGGTGGCTTGTCTCAGAGTGATACGCTCGATACTGAGATGATGTCAGGTTCGATGGGACAAGCTGTCGGTGTCCTCACTCCAGCCATGTTCTATCCTGAAGGACAACCCTAATCGGCTTCACGATGGCTCTCTGGTTAGCTAGTTTAAATGTCCGGGGCCTGAGGTCCGAGTCTCGTAGGGCGAGGCTCACTCGTGACCTTCAGCGCCTCGGGGTGAATGTATGTTGTATACAAGAGACCCGGTTTTCTTCTCATTATCGTGAGGACATACTGTCTAAGGGGTTCGCCCTTTATTCAGCCTGTTTTGATGGTCGTTCGAGGGGTGTCTCTTGGCTAGTGAGCAGGTCTTTGAAGGCTGCTTGTACCCTTCTCTTCGCGGATCCGGCGGGCAGACTTTGCGTGCTGGATGTTACCATAAAGGATAAGGTTCTACGTCTCATTGGGGTTTATGCGCCCAATACCCATTCCGAGCGGCCTGCTTTGTTTCGGCAGATCGCGCCGTTCTTGACGACGTCTCGTCGGGTAGTTTTAGCGGGGGATTGGAATGCCGTCCTTGACCCCGATATAGATCGTATAGGGCATAAACAAGGTACTAACAACCCGGATGTGAAACCATTTCGGGACTTTGTCGATCGGTTTGATCTGGTCGATAAGTTCCGGAATGAACACCCTCGGGAGATAGCATGGACTTGGACAACTAGTGGCAACTCGGCTCCTGGGACGCTTGCGAGCTACCTGGACCGAGTCTTAGTTAGGAGAGTCGATGTAGGGCTCTTAGAGTGTCCAAGTTTCCATTACATAGTTTATACGGATCATAGGCTTGTCCGGGTCCGTGTAAACTTAGATAAGCCTAAGGTTAAGTTGGCTGGTTACTGGAAATTGAACTGTTCACTTTTTGGTGATCAGGGTTTCCGGGACCAGCTGTTACTAACCATCCAAAGGGAATTGACGGGAGCGGTTGTGGGAAACGCCTGGTGGGGAAATCTTAAATCTAAAATTCGAACGTTTGCTGCCGATTTTAGTCGTCGACTCAATCTAGATAGGTTAGCGGCGCAAACTGCTTTAGAAGATAAAGTCGATCGGGCTGTTAAATCCCGTGTTAGTGGGGACATAGCTTTAGCTAAGGCAGAGTTGTCCTCCTTGCTTATCAAGAAGGATCAAGCTCTGGTAGTTAGGGCTAGGTTAAAAAGAATGTCTTCTGAAGCAACGAATATGGCCGCTGAACTGCGTGCAGAGGAAAATCGAAGCGCGTCTAGGCGACATATTGCATGCGTCACGTTGCCGGATAAGCGGACCGTGACTACAAACGCGGGCATATGTGAGGTCTTTCGGGACGACTTTCAGGATCTTTTCACCGGGGAGCCCAGTCTGAGCTCTGCTCAGTTCGACGCCTATTTAGCTGACTTTCCCTGCCTCTCGGCAGCTGAAGCGGCTAGGTGCGAGGGCCCCATAACAGAGTCGGAGATCTGGGAAGCGCTGAAGCAGGTTGGCCTGGATAAGTCTCCGGGACTAGATGGTCTTCCCTACGAAGTTTACTTGAGGTTGTCGCACGTTTTTGTGCCTTTGCTGGAACTGATTTACAACCACTGGATGAGGCAGGGGTCTTTACCCCAACGCTTCACCAGGGGTGTGATCAAGTTGCTGCGTAAGGACAAGAACGGTGGGGATGGGTTAGGGAACTTTCGCCCTTTAACGATGTTAAATACGGACTTAAAGATTTTGGCGAAGATCTTAGCCAACCGTTTGCAGCTTGTCCTGTCTAGTCTGATTGGCCCTGAACAGACTTGTGCTGTGAAGGGTAGGACTATTCAGGATAACCTTCATATGGTACGCTTGATCTTAGAACAAGTCGACAGTGAAGCCGCGCTGATCAATTTAGATCAGTCCAAGGCCTTCGATAGGGTTGACCATCGGTTTTTGGAGGCTGTCCTTTCGGCGGCCGGTTTCACAGCCGACTTTCGCTCCTGGATCCGACTTTTGTATGCGACCCCCGGTGCGCTGGTGGAAGTGAATGGGGTAAGATCGAAGCCTTTCGTATTGTCTCGCTCCATTCGTCAAGGTTGTCCGCTCTCGCCTCTGCTTTACGTTCTTGCGTTGGAACCTTTCCTTCGCAAGTTAAAGGCGAATCCGGCCTGCGCGGAATTTCCCTGCCTGGGGCTTCCACCTCAGCCAGGTATTCTGCCTATGCTGACGACGTTTCGGTTCTTGTGTCGAGCAGAGCCGAGATTGACGTAGTCAGCAAAGAGATCAGTGGGTATGAGATGGTGACAGGGGCCAAGATCAACCGCGATAAGTCTGTGGGCTTGCGGTTGGGTGCGTGGAAGGGAGTTTCTCTTCCCGGACCTTTCCTCTGGACGGATGGGCCGATCAAGATACTCGGCGTCTGGTTCGGTCCTGATCTCCAGTTGGAAATGAATTGGTCGGAGGTGCAAGGGAAGGCCGAGATCGCGGGTAAACTGTGGTCTCGGAGGAGACTTTCCCTGAAGGGAAGGGCGGTGGTATGTGTTTCACACATATATCCGATCCTCCTTTACCGACTGTCTGTGCTTCCACTCCCGTATGCCAGACTAATGTCATTAGTCCGGACCTTGTTCTCTTTCTTGTGGAGAGACAAGGCCCCTATGGTGTGTCGCGAGATCTGTTGCTTTCATCCCTCTGAGGGCGGTCTGGGTATGCCTAGCATTAAGATTCGTCAATATATGCTTCGCATTACCTTTCTAGACCGAATGTGTCGCGGATTGGATGAGGTGGGCACCTTTTGGAAAGAAGATGTCCGAAAACATTTCCTATCCCTGAGAAGTGTGCACTCGTGCGAGGTGGAGGCCGGCCGTACACCTCGTGCCGAGTGCTCCTTCTACCGCGAATGTCGCAGTGCTTTGAAGCTCCTCTTGCGGACGACGGATGGCCTCTCCGACGCCCAGGCGTTGTCTCGTAAGGCATTGTATCAGTTGTTAGTTAGGGGGTCCGTTCAAGATGGTCTGATCGACGAGCTCGGTCTTACGAAGCAGGAGGCTCGCTCGATATGGCCTTGGGCGCCTGGGTTGAAATGTCTCAATAATGATGAGGCATCACTCACCTGGCTGATGATTCGTGGGGCCCTCTGGGTCGGCAAGAGACTTTGTTCAGCAGGTTTGGAGAAATATCCAAACTGTCGTCGCTGTACTGGCGAAGTCGAGACCATTGGTCACGCCTTTTTTCAGTGCAAGACGGTAGTGCCGTTGTGCAAGTTTGTTGAAGGCCTCATGGTTCGCATGCTGCAGGGAAAGTTCTTTGTCCTGGAAGCCAGTTCTGTTTGTAGCAATGTGGTGCCGCAATTGACGAAGGCTGAACACTGTGTTCTGTTGCTTACTAGGGATTATGAGAGTCGTCATTTGGACGACGCGTCAGAAGGGATTCCATGAGGGCGAGAAGTTCACCTCTTCCCAACTGATCTTGTTCTTTAAGCATCAGCTTAAAGTCAAGATTAGGACGGAAAGGCGGCGGCTCCCTTCATCGGAATTCGGCAAAAGGTGGGTGAATCTTGCGCGAATGTGTAGAGTGAAAGGGGCTGACCTAGAGTGGCATTTGGATGTCGGTTAGGTACAGAATTTTGTCCTAACAGGGTTGAACATAGGCAACCCATCCAGATATTAGGTTAGTTTAGTTTTTTGAATTTGATCCTTTAGTTTTCGTTTTTTGGTTAACTTAGCTAGGGTGTGCATGTTCATTGGTCCCTTTTATTTCTGTCCCTATTTTTTTCTTTTGTTTAATTCCCCATCCCCTCCCTCGTTAGGTGGTCAGTGATATCAGTTCTCTGGTGGATGCGGGACGCCTTTCGTTTCGTGTGTGTGATTTTTCGTATTTGTTGTTGTGTATGAATGTGTGTGTGCCTGCGTGAATGCTTGGAGGTATGAATGCTTTTTTCATTTCTTCATAGTCCCGCATTGATTTCGTCCGGTGAACTGATGTTTCTGCCACATACATGGTTTGTGGGGGGGGGGGTTATTACTAACACAGTTTTGTTTAGTTTAGTGTAAATATTTAAAGCATATTGTATATATTCATTTGGGGCTCATTTTAAAAGTTGTTAATTTTTTACCCTCCCCTCACGAATATTAATTGTACATAAGGGGTCTAGTTAGGACATCATAGAGAATTTGAGGTATTATGGTGGACGTAGTAAGAAAGGTAGGAGTGAATGTGTTGTTTTGGTGATTGGAATATTGTTGGCATGTTTGGGTCAGTGTCTGCGACTAGCTAAGTTTAGAATTAAGACAGATGAAACCGTCCTTCCCCATCCCCCTTTTAGGCCTTGTGCCACATTTTGTATATATTCATACAAATAAATATAGAGTGATAGAGAGTGACACAGAGAGTCTAGTACGACTACCAATGTTGGACACTAACTTATAGTAAGCTCTGCTTACACTATATTGGTAACCTGTTGTTAATATATCTTTCTTACATCTAATCCGTGTTCCGTGTATTACTTCTGTGGGTACAACTTTGGCACCCACATCAGTGGCGACGAGGATTCTAGAAACGCACTTACGGCGAAACCTAAATACCTTACCAATCCCACATCTAGGTCGACGAAGAATTCGAGAAACGCATTCACGTCGAAAAATCGCAATATCTTGCCAGTCCCGCAACAGTGGCGACAGAGAAGATTCGAGAATTTCGTTCTCACCGTATCAATAGCGACAGTACTCGAAAAATACACAGAAACTCCAAGCGTTCCAACAGCAGTGTTGAACGTGAAATTAAGCTGGTATAAATACATTTAGCGATTTAAAAGCTAAACACCCAGCGTCTACATATATTCCAATACCAAACGCCATTGACAAACTAGCGATTCGACATCTACGGAATATCAAAGTCTGTCCAATACGAAGACAATTTCTACACACCCACAGAAAAAAAAACAGTTGTTCGTAAAAAAACGGACAAGATCAAGTACTACCATTATACTTAAGTTTTCGGAAAAAACTATCGAGAAGATTTTTATGTAACTGAGTTGAAATCGGGCATAAAATTATTCTCCCCTCAAATTCACTGAGGTGAGTTTTCTTCCTTTTGTACCTCTATAAAAAAGAAAAAAAAATACATAAGTGTGGTGAAAAATTATTCAATTACGTTAAAATTAACGGAACCACGGAAAAAAAGCTAAACACACATAATTAGTTTAGTATAACTATTGTCTGTCCATATTTTTTTTCTGTGAAAGAAAAAAAAAGGAACAAATCTATCAAGATTTTTTTGTGTACCTCCTCTTAGTACACGTGTTTCAAAGCAACAAAAAAGCGCTGTCATTTTTAAATATGGAAGGCTTTCAAAAAAGTTTGCCCAAATGTTAAAACTAAATTTGGACCAGCAACAAAAATCAGAAGAAAGACAACTATTTTTGGATTTACAAAAACAGCAAATGGAATTCCAAAAATTACGCTTCAGAATGCTGAACTACAACAAAAACAACTTAAAGAATTACTCGTAAATGCATTAAAAGGCTCAAACCCTGAAAAAGATACAATATTCTCCCAGAGTATAATCTACAATTCAATGGAAACCTTTGAATACGTACCAGAGGAAGACAAAACGTTCCAGGCTTTTTACAGGCGCTACGAAGATATTTCAACGTAGACTGTGAACAATGGCCCAGTAAAAAAAAGTTACGTCTACTATTGAGAAAACTGGGAACTACAGAACAAAGTAGGTTCGTAGACTTCATACTACCCAAGAAAACGACTCACAGGATATTTTCGGAACTATTCGGGCCTAACACAACCTTGTTCCACAAACGTTGGAAATGCCTGAACACAGTCAAAGACAACCAGCAAGATTTTCTAACGTTTGCAGCATCGGCGAACAAGCTATGTAATGATTTTAAACTAGCCGAACTGACTGCCGATGATTTTAAGCGTTTAATTTTCGGACAAGGTCTAGTATCTGCAGAAGACGCCGAAGTCCATCGACGGGTACTGACTAAGCTTGAGAACGAACAAGGATTGACTCTCCAAAAACTGGCAGAGGACTGTCAAAGAGTAATATCTGTAAAGCGTGACTCAAACACTATCGAGGAATCAGGTGTAACTCAGATTAATAAAATCAGAAGCAAGTCTACCTCCTATTCCCCTCAAAAAGACAAAAGGCAAATCTCATGTCCTAAATTCCGCAGTAACCAAAACCCAAATAAGTTAAAGAAACCGCCGGACCATGTTACCATTGTGGTAAATGGCATCGGATGAAATTCTGTCCAGTTAAGAACAAAAGATATTGCAACAATTGCAATAAAAGTGGGCATACTTTAACTTCCTGCTGGTACGCCAAAAGAACGAGAAAACCCAAAAATAAAATTAGGCAAGCTCAATCTGACAATATTGTTGATAGGAATTTAAGAAAATATGTAACTGTGGATATTTTCAATAAGTCCATTAAATTCCAGCTTGACTCTGGTTCTGATATTTCAACCATTAACTGGCGACTTTATTAAAAACGGATAAAACAGCAAAATCCGTAACTGGCGAAAATATTAGCATTTTAGGCGAGGTAATACTTACAGTAACACTAAATGGAGTTACCAAAAAGCTCAAAGCCTACGTATTAAAAACTTCAGACAACTTATTTGGAACTGATTGGATAGAAAAATTCAATCTTTGGGATTGCCCAATGAGTACATTTTGTCGCAAGATACAAGTACAACGTCCAATTTGGTAAATCTAAAAAAGGAACTCAAACAACAATTTCCCCAGTTTTTTTCTGGCGGCCTTGGGAAATGTACTAAAATGAAAGCTAAGTTCAATGTGAAGGACGGTGCACAGCCGGTATTCAAAAAGAAACGGAATGTCCCTTTCGCTGCTCTAGAGCAAATCAATAAAGAGTTAGATAGACTCGAACAAGCAGGTATTCTGTCAAAAACAGATTTCAGCGAGTGGGCAGCACCTACGGTCTACGTAAAACGAAGTCCAATCAAATACGAGTATGCGCAGATTTTTCCACAGGGTTAAACGATGCCTTGCAAGATCACCACTATCCTCTCCCAAGCCCTGAAGAAATTTTCAATAAACTCAATGATGGAAAAAATTTTTCTAAAATTGACCTCTCGGACGCATACCTTCAGAGAGAGGTGGAAGAAGAAAGTTCCAAATTGCTCTGCATAAACACCCATAGAGGGCTGTACAAATACAACAGGCTGGCTTTTGGAGTAAAGGTTGCGCCTGCAATTTTCCAGCAGGTCTTGGACGCCATGCTGGGCGATCTTGACTACGCAACAGCCTATTTGGATGATATACTAGTTACCAGTAAAACTATGGCAGAGCACCGGAACCATATAAACGTATTCGAAAAGATACAAGAATACGGATTTAAGGTTAAGGAGGCAAAGTGTGACTTTTTCTTAGCAGAGATTAAATACTTAGGACACATCATAAATAAAGATGGTCGTCGGCCGGATCCAGAAAGAGCCAACGCGATCAGAAACATGCCGGCCCCAAGCATTACAAAGCTTCCTCGGCCTAGCTAACTCTTACCAAGGGTTCATTAAGAACATACAAAATTTGAGAGGGCCTCTCAACCAACTTTTAAAAAAGGACAAACCATGGTCATGGACCCCGGAATGCCAAGACGCATTCGAGAAGATCAAGAAAACTCTTACTTCAAACCTCTCCCTCACACATGTCGACCCTAGTCTCGACATCATAGTCGTAAGTGATGCAAGCTGGTACGGCATAGGCGCTTGCATATTACATAAACTGCCAGACTGTTTGCGAAAAGCTGTGGCTCACGCATCAAGATCTCTACTTCCAGCTGAGAAACAATAAATCCCAAGCGGAAAAAGTATTAACAGTTTTATTTTTTTGCTCTCCTTTTCAAAAAAGAAAACTCTTTGGAAGTGGGGTATTGTGAGACCGGAAACTACCTACACAATAGACTCTTCCAGGCCTATATTAAGTAGGCGACGTAGCACTCTACAAGAGAGTGACAGAGAGAGACAGTGAGAGTCTAGTACGACTACCTGTGTTGGACACTATCTCTGTAACCTGTTGTTAATATATCTTTCTTATATCTAATCCGTGTTCCGTGTTTTACTTCTGTGGGCCCAACTATGGCACCCACATCAGAAACCATTGCCAGTAACTGAAAATATCAACTTGTTCAACAAGAACTTAAGCTTCTATTAGATAAATTTTAGTTGATCGATTGGACATTGATGTAGAAGCAGAGCTTTAATAATGATACTCCCATAAATATTTATATTTATTTATTCTGATAATAAGGTAAACAAATTCCGTCTACTCTTCTTAATAGAAGAGTAGACGGAATTTTAATTGCTGGTATTAATTTTCTAACGATATACTGTAGCCATAATACAGGAAATTATTGATCATTAAATTGAATAGAATGTTTTTCGAAAAGTGAGCACAGAGAGAATAGCTTTATTGCTTATTTCTGAAGATGAAACAGTTGATCCGTTAGATTCTCTCTCTCTCTCTCTCTATATATATATATATAGCCATTGTAGTCATTATTTGTTTATACATTTTGAAGTGTACAGTATTCAGCTCTGACTGAGGACATTAAAACGAGACTTACCAGTTTTAAAATCTAATTTTCTCTTTGTAGATACCAACACTGCTTACTTGATCTTTTGAAACAGAAACCATAACTGTATAGTCTTTAACGTATGGAAAAGAGATATGTACTATTGTTTATTAGGAAAAACAAGTTTTATACACCTCAAAAGTCGTTAACTAATATATATCTGTTATGTCGTAAGTTTTTTTTAATTATTTAATTATTATTTAATATGTATTGTCTGTTCTTCCCAGCTATACATTCTTAGTGTAAATATTACTGTACATACATTTACATTGACATGACTGCATCAATAACTCCATAGCCTGTCACGTAATTATTAACGTATAATATATAATGTCGATCTCCGTGATTAATATTCAATACTAAGTGAATTAAAAAGAAAGATTATGTTGAAAATACTTATTGCGTAAATGAATGTTTTTTCATTACTAAATCACGACCAAAACTGCTTGTAAAAACACATACACACGTGTGGGGGTAACCTAATTGTATCCAGACTAATAATGACAACGCGAGTTTAAATCTTCCATACGTAGCATTATCGGTTAACTCCATCGATTACTGTCGGTAAACAGGTATGAAGCTTTAGTGTACGACGATTCTATATACTCGGGGTGGGGGCGAGGTATAAGAAACGCCCTCGCTGCTCTTCTTCCCTCTCAGGTGGGTACTCATATATCTACATATATGGTTTTCTCACAAATGCACATTCTAGGCGCAACGGAACTGAATACCTCGGATGCGTCCACTGATAATACAAACTAATCAATGTAAGATGTTAATAATACTAAGGACCTGTACATTCATATAAGATGTTAATAATGCTAACGAAACACCAATACAGAGCTATATTATATCAAAAGGAATCTTACAAATAGAATAGTAAGCTATATAAGGTGCACTACAGTTCATCTACTAATTATTACTATAAGAAAAAGTATTATCAAATTCAAAGTTTAAACATATGCCTAAAATTTAGTCAATTCACTTCTTTGATTTAATAATGTGTTTTTATCAGAAAATCAGATAATTTCTAATTTTTCATGTAAGCATAAAAAACAGAGTTCATTTAAAGATCTACATGTTCTAGCATATTTAAAATTTTCCATTTTACCTTGGGAGTTTTATTAGCTTCTTTTAAATTCCAAATTATTTAGAAAGAGATGTACTATTTTATAGGCACTATTTATGAAGGATAAGATATGTTGATACCACCTACCCTTAAAAGAATTCTTTGTACTACCAATATAAAATTTTTCAACAATCAGATTCTCTATTGTAGAAATAGTACTTAGGTAAACAAGAGAGTTGGTGAAGCATTGGTTTCGTAATGGGCATTCGTTAGAATTCTTGAAATAACATTGGTTAATATCATCAACAGTATTTATCTTGGAATGTGCATTTTTATCCAAATTTTTAAATTGGCTTAAAATTTCCTTATTGTGTTTCTTTATAATCTACTCAAAATAGTAAGATATTTAACAGACACACACTAAGAGGGTTACTTTTAAGGAAATTATTATCAATTTAATGGAGGAACTTCTGACCTAACTTAGTACTGACCAATTGGTTAAATGGGGGGGGGGCAAATGATTTTCCTATTCCTATTTATTTTCCTTAGATTAGTATTATCATAGCGTCTTGGGTAAGACGATAAACTACATCCAACAGCAAGGTTTCTGATCTGGAGGTTTTGAGGAGCGTGGAACTACCTCTTAATGGCTGTTAACACCCTGACTGAACCCGCGTCCTGGGTATGACGATAAACTACATCCGCGTCCTGGATATGACGATAAACTGCGTCCAACAGCGAGGTCTCTGATAATACGTTTTTGAAAAAATAATGTTGCCAGCTTTATTTTTTAGAAAAAATATTACCACCTATACTAAAGAATAGTGTTGCCGGTTGTACGTTTTTGATAAATAATATTACCAGCTATACTTTAAAAAAAAAAAAAATATTATCAGCTATAGGATTTTGAAAAAAATAATATTACCAGCTATACGTTTTTGGAAATTAATATTACCAGCTATACATTT
The DNA here is from genome assembly GCA_963932145.1 of Acanthosepion lycidas. Classification (NCBI taxonomy): domain Eukaryota; kingdom Metazoa; phylum Mollusca; class Cephalopoda; order Sepiida; family Sepiidae; genus Acanthosepion; species Acanthosepion lycidas. The sequence continues at coordinate 109,507,978 of OZ010585.1, read as the reverse complement.
TTGAGGAAAAAATATTAACGGAAATAGATTTTTGATAGAACAAAAATATTACCAAAAAAAAGTTATCGGCATTAAATGACCCATTGAGGTTGATGTGCCATAAAACAAAACAGACCAAACCAGTATTATCATATTTTCTATACTTGATTTCAGCGTACTTCTAACCACTGTTCTTTAAAAGCAGTATTATAAACACCACTGTATTTATCAAACACATCTTTGTCAGATGAGTTGTTGCTAATCCCACGTTCTGTAGATGAGGGTATTCAGCCCCCTTTTAAATTAAATGTTACGTACAGTGGAATTATACTCTATTTGTTCTCATTTTATCTGCATATATATATATATATATATATATACGAGAGACAGAGAGATGTGCGTGTGTGTATGTGAGCAAAACCTACTTTTAAGATATGCTATATAACACTATGAATGCATGTATGCTTTTATATATATATATATATATATATATAGAGAGAGAGAGAGAGAGAGAGAGAGAGACATTTATAAAATTTTTAATAAGTGTTATTTATATTGTTGCATATATAAATTTTTATACATATATATTTATATAAATACTTATAACTTCATATAATAATATATATTACACATTCCAACCTACCCGTACAATCAGATTTGCAACACAAACTATTTTTTTCATTTGGAATTTAATATATTCCTTTCATATAATTGGTTCTCCTGAAGTTGACTTTTCTGAAGTGAAAAGAATTGTTGAGCACCTTTAAAGAAATAGATTTCCGAAATAATAAAAATAAACCTATTCACCTTTCAAAGATGCCATCTGCAGGATTCAATCAACCTGCCAACGACGAATATATACGATCATGCTACCAGGCCCATCCCTGAATTACTATCACGTCACTCAAAATAATACTTTGTTTTTTGGCCGTTAGTAAAAGCCTTTGAGCTCGCAGGTGTAATTCACTTATAAAATAAAAAAAAATAAAAATAAAAAAAACGCAGCCGATGGAGTTATATTTATATTTTCTAGATCCTTTTATTAAAAAAGGAGGGAAAAAGTTATTACTAAATAAAAGATGATTTAATATTTAAGAATATGCGGAATGGTGTACTTTTTTGTTGGAGAAATTTTATGACAGGAAAAAGAAAGAATTTAATTTTTGGGATCTTACCTAAAAAAGCAGAATTACTTATAGGGAATTAAGATAGAAAAAATCTAACGGTTTATGAGCAGATTATCCCTATATAATATTATGGGTGAATATATATCCGTTTAATTTGAGTATTAGATTAAAAGGTTGAGAAGTCTCATATATCATTCACAGTACCATTTGATTAAACTTGTTGCTCTAGGCTAATCTAGAAACGAAAAAGTGAACGATTACGTAAGATGACATTTATCTTCATTCAAACAAAATCTGTGATGTATCATTGGTGGATATAAAATGTATTTTAGCAAAGAGAAGTGTTCTACTGGATGATTTTTTATAATCCTGTTATACGCAAAGAAACAGTGACAAAATTAAACATTAAGTTCTAACAGTTTAATTAATATAATGTTCTTTATAAGCAACGGAACTATCACGGTTATCGCTAAAACAGGATCACTTTTGTTCATATTTCGGACTATTATATTCAGAATAATAGTGATACTTCTCTGTGGATAACGACATCTATTTTAAGACTGCGTTCATTTTGATTTAAATCTGAGATCAATAATCACTTAACCAAATATAATATCATTTTATTCAATTTTTATTTAATGCAACAGAGAAATAGAAAAATAATGATAATATGTCATACCTTGAAATAAGTTTTTTTGTAATCTTTTCCCAATAATTTTTCGAGATTAAATTTTGTTATGGCTTTTCCCTGTCAAAGAGCATCTATGTTAACTTTTAAATACCCTAGTTTTTATATGGGGAATTGGAAAGAGAAGTCAATTTTAAAGGAAGCTCACTAAGTCTATATGCAAAATTTCATCGTTAATCTCAGCTGTTTTCGATATTTTACAATCTTGTCAGAAAATGAAACTGTCAATCTTTATTGAATATACCATATTCAGTATTTTCTATTTATTTTTTTTAATATAAATGCCAGGCCATCTCGATTCTTACTTGTGATTTTTCTGATTGTATAATGACAAATATTGAAGCGCAGTGATGTAGTCAATGACATCTTTTAAGCTGATGTTCATTAAACCAAAGTGACAACTGAATTAAGTCAATGTAAAAAAAAAAAATCCAAGTTTTGTGCACATTTGAAAGTTCAGTGTTATCTATTACTGTGGTGTTTTGATTATGAATGCAAATAAATGAAGAATAATCAAGACAGTTTTAAATATAAATTATAAAAATGACAAAAAAAAGTAAATTTTGGCTCTAAGTAATGCAGATAATTGACTGTCCATTAACATTAATGGAATTTTCTTTCGTGTAAACGACCTGTGCATTAATAAGTCTGCTTTAGTCGTATTGCATGTGATTAATAACAAAATATATATAAAATCATCTTGAAATAAGTATATTTGGATTTAATGGCCGGCCACATACACACACTCGTTATTATATATATAGTAAAACCTTCGGATATTGGAGGCTATCTACATTAATAAAAAGCAAACCACACTCAACAAAATTACATTTCAAACTAGTCACAATACATTACATTGCATCAAGACATAGATTCTGTTGTTAATATTTCGGTCTCTCACGTGGTACGACGTCATAGAACCGCATCATATAATTTACGACTTGCGTCTGCTATTCCGCGTATGTCAACATAACAGAATATCATCTTTGATAGTAAATATCTTTGTTTAAATGTCAGTATGGTATAAATGTTTAAAATTGTTTAAAATTGTTTAAATGTTTAAAATTGTTTAAATGTAGTATGGTATAAATGGCGATAATACATCTTTGCAAACAAACATAACATTTATATCATTAACTTCTATATCTGTTTTTTGTATGAATGATTCATGTAATGTAAATTGAACTGCACCACATACTTGATATTAAAATAACTGATACGATGTGCAACTTTCGGATAATAACTGTGACATTCTTGTATTTATTGAACAATTTAGTTCATGCTACATTGACTGAAAAACCTACCAGTACAAAAGCATTCTCCTATTAACATATTAGTACAAAAACGTACAATCTTAAAATTTAAAAATTCAACCACAGCGCTGCGACCGCACGCTCCAAAAAAAAAAAAATTTCTTACAATTAACAATAACACATTTCTAAAAACATATTTCGGATTACATCTATTCTTTCGTTGTCCTGTTATTACCGGGAGGTAAAAAACAAAACCAAATCTATTTCCATACCTGATGATGTCTGTATGAACAAATGAAAGCTTGTAAAAAATTTTTAAAAAAGACCTTATGCAACTGGAATTTATAAACAGGGATCATAACATTCATCCACAGGTTCGGGGTTAATGTACTTTATTAAATTTGTTTGCGAAGATGTATTCTCGCCATTTATATCATTAACTTCTATATCTATTTTTTTGTATCACTGATTCATGTAATATATATATATATATATATATATATATATAATACAAGTTAAAGGTTTGGCATTTAGCTGAGAGTTATTGCCTTCACCATCCCGACTCCAGTGTTTCATAGACGGACCCTCCGGAATCACTCCGTCCACTCGCCAGAGGATATAGTATTTGTATCCTATGTTTCACTATCTTTGGACAACATCAGGTAGCTGGATTGTTAATTTAGTCTCGAACTCCTAGACTGGTTACCAACGACGGATAGATAATCTGTAGTTGAACTAAATGTTTGTACGCACGCACGAGTCCAGTAACCTATTAGGTTCGTTGATATAGATCACGTTTACTGCAGCCGACGCACCTGTGTAATAGTGTCTGACGGAGCTCTCATCCTATTTCAGCTTGAGTTTGAATTCAGTGTTTTCCTTCTCATCGACTGGTTGCTACCCAAAGCTGGAGAATTCAGTTAGTCTTGCTATTTAACTAGTGAAGAAAACAGGAGAGAGATTATATTTTTCGCAAGGATATTTGCAGGAAAGTGAACATTAACGAACTCAACTGGAATTGGAACTCGGTTTGCCTTTTTTTTTTCCTTTCGAACTGATAACCGTTACATTAGCCGCTTTCACGTAATGCAAAGGTTAAACTTATTAAAACAGTTTAATTCTATTGAGTTAATTTGTTGTTGTCGGGTTCGCTTTTAATGTAGAAATGGACATTAAGTACACAACAGAAATGATTCAATGCATTTTAAAATAAAATGCATCAAAAACAAATGCAGACATATCTGTGATAAATATTGGACTTAGGAAAGCTCAATAGAAAACGTTTATATGCAACGTTTATGCTAGAAAAATGATTTAAAATTGAATTATTGTCGTTCTGTATTATTTCTAAAGAAGGTACAATTCACATGTTTGAGATTTCAAATTTCTAATTACATTTTCGTCTATTTAAAATTTTATTTCCTGTACCTGTTCATATGGAAGTTGGAAAGGTGCAAATAAGTGACAGCGTGTATGATTTTACTTATTTTCAGGTAAACTTAATTACTGCTAATATATCTTTCGCAGAGTCTAAAAAAATTGCTGACTGCTTTTTATTCCAAGAATATTTTAAAAACCAATCAATATTATTCGTTCAATATTATTTTTGCCTTATTTGTTTCGCCTGTTTGCAGTCGAAGATTGACGTTACTAGATTAAGTATCTAAGTTTTGCTTCTTATGTGAGAAGTTTACTCCTGTCTGACAAGATTAGTTAGGCTAATCCCTTAAGGATTAAACATCTTTATTATGCTCTAAAATGTTTAATTCTTAAGAGATTAGCCTAACTAATCTTGTCAGACAAGAGTAAACTTCTTACTTAAGAAACAAAACTAAGATACGTAATCTAGAAACGTCAATCTTTATTATGCTCTGACCGGTTCCTATAGCCCTGGATGGCAACTGGTCTACCGCAGAAAGAAATGGCAACCTACTGCGGGAAAAAATCTACCTCATCAGTCAATTATCGAAAAATACATGACTGACGAGGTATCTTTTTTTCGAAAGATACATGATCGTCCACGCGTGTATCACGCATGGCACGTAACTCGCTGGCTATTATGCTCTATTACAAGCTCTTACTAATGAACTCGTTATTAGTGAACGTCCTTAGCAGATCAATTAAAGCATCAAATTTGCCTCACCTTGTCATTCAATAAAACAACTTTTTAGTTCGGAAAACTTTAACATAACATGAGACGGGATCGTATCAGAATTTTGTATTTATACGCAAACCCATTTCGATATTGCAGTACTCAAGTAGACTTTGTGGTGGCGCCTGTTAGGATTAGTTAAAGCTGATACCACAGCAAATCTCTTCGCACTGGCTTTCTTTTCTTGGCAGTACTGGAGAAAGTAAGAGTGACTTGAATTCAATGCTCTATAATACTACCGAGACGTAAGCAGTGCCAGAGTAAAGTGCTTATATTAACCTTCTCACTGGAATGCCGCCAATGATTTGACTACTGTCGTTTTTGTTTATCGCGAGAATTTGTTTTACGTATTTGTTTACACTTATATCAGTGATATAATGGAATTTTGCATATTGAAATAAAATTCCAAAAAGTATGACTGTTATCATTAGCTAAAAAGTTTTGCTTGTTATGCCTTGAAGGTTTTCTTCCATGGATTTTCACATTTTAAGCATACTGTCAATCAGTCACATTTTGAAAATACTTTTAGTGTTATATCAGCACTTAAAAGATATATTTATAGTTGTCATTATGTCAAATTCCGTATCTACCATTGATGAAATCAAATCTGTATCTCCTCTCAAGATAGGATTTTTAAATGGCAAGTAAACATAATAATCTGTCTGTCTGTGTATCTATCAAATGAGTAAAATTTCCCAATAGTTTTTTTTTTTTAATTCAAAGCAAAGTTGAAAATCAGTTTTCGCTGAAAATATTGGTACACACCTTACCGATTCCTATATATTTGTAGCGTGTGATGTAGATTTTGCACTCAAGTGTTACGCCGGAGCTTCGGAGAAACTGACCCGAGAGATGGCTTTCTAGCCGCTAGGTGCAAATAGAAAAATTTCAAATATGGTAGAACATGAACCCTAAAAGAACCCTGTCTTCTGTGCTTACATGAAAAATTAGAAATTATCAGATTTTCTGATAAAAACACCTTATTAAATCAAAGAAGTGAATTGACTGTAAATTGTAGGCACAGTCTAACTTTCACTTTACAATATGTTTAAACATTGAATTTGATAATACTTTTTTTATAGTAATAATCAGAAGATGAACTGCGGTGCACCTTATATGGCATACTATTCTATTTGTAAGATTCATTTTGATTTAATATAGCTCTGTATTGATGTTTAGTTAGTATTGTTAACATATTATATGGATACAGGTGTTTGTTTAGCATTATTAACATCTTCCGTTGATCAGGTAGTATTATCAGTGGCTGCATCCAAGGTGGACATGTGAGACATGCCATATGACATGTAGATACATGAGTACCGAGACATGCCATATGACATGTAGATACATGAGTACACACCCGGGAGGGAAGAAGAGGAACGAGATCGTTTCTTATACCCTCCCCCGAGTATATAGAATCGTCGTACACCAAAGCTTCACGCCTGCTTACCGACAATAATCGACGGAGTAACTGATAATGTTACGTATGGGAGATTTAATTGATATTAACATCTTATATGGATGATTTTTATTTAACGGTTGCATATTAACTTGTCAAAGTAGTTCCGTATTTTTATGTGTGTTTTTATGTGTGTTTTTTTAAACTGTTAAATTATCTACCAGTTTCTTAAAGGGGCCTTTTAATTATCCACTACAAAATTTCATGTAAGAAGCTGAACGAGTATATAATTGGTTAGCAATGTGTTAAATTACCTCCCCTACCTCTTTAGCTTTTACTTATTAGGAAAGTTGAATGCAGACTTCTATACATCTTACGAAATAATGTAACCACTTGTATCTGTCAATAAGGAAATTATCTAGGATTTATATGCAGAAAGCTTCGTGTCATGACCGATGTTAAAAATATGTTTTCGGCGAATTTGAATTTAGTGTAGGTCACATTCGATTGGTTAATCACGGTAAAGCTAACGAGCCTATTTTTATTCGTTTTTTTCTTGAAAAAAAGGAAGTACACTGCTTTTGAAATTAAATTAATCGTTCACTCACCAGTAGTTTAAAATCGCTCGAGGAGGCACATTTGTAGTGTCGAAACATAATTGTAATTGTGTAGCGATTTTTAACATGTTTTTGTTTTAATATCTTAAAATATATATATATGGCTTTGGATTTTGACATTTTAAGCATACTGTCAATCACTGTCAATATATATATATATATATATTAGGGTTATGACTTTCTGTAAAATAATTGATTTCCTGTAACATAATTTCATGAACTTTGTTAAATATAATGAAGGATTTAATTCAGTTTTTTTTTTAAATGTCACGAACAGGTAATCTCTAAAATCGTATATAAGTATAATAGTAATAGAACTTTCTGTACACTTCTAAAACTTGTTTGTGTTTATTTATAAGTTTGCATGTTATACTATAGCTATAAACTGCTAAATGAAATAAAAATACATTAGTAATACCCAACCATATCATTAGCAAATTGAAAAATAAAGCTCCTGAAAGAGTTTCATTTCTTTTAACCATTATTGCGTATATGCTTAAATCGAATTTTCCGTTTAGGCAGGTGGGGTGACCTTTTTAAGAACTAAAACAAATTAATGCCTTTTTAATTACTTTTGAACAAAAATTCATCGATTTATGACAAGAAAATAGGGTTACAAAAAGACAAGCTTAATATATATTAAGCTACAAGATTTTGATCTTCATTTTGATCCTTGGTTTTTAGTGTTTCTCCTCTGTGTTTTCCTTTTATTGAAATGTCATCCTATACATTACTTGAGGTCATTACTTGATTCAGTTATGTTTGATATTATCTGTGTGTTCTAAGATTTGTAGTTTGTGAAACACTAACAGTAGTGAAGATCAACTCAATTTTCACCATATCACTATTCAATGTCACTGATGAATGAAAACCATTACTGTAAACTCGCTTAATATAAATAAATAATTGAAATACTGATATTCTGTTATCAATTACGATTTATGGGGTTGCCTAGGCTGAAAATTATTATAGTTTTACGTGTTAAATAATAGCAGACCATCCTTTAGTTTTGTAAGAATCGAATGTGTGTTTGCTTAGGTGTGTCTCTTCGCTAAATGCTAAGTAATACTGATTTTAGCTAAAAAATACTTTAATTCAAAGAATACATATTTTGCAAGCAGTTCCTTTATAACCTGCCACATTACATAATGACTTCAGATTATCCGTTTCAATGTTTGTTTTCAAAAATTTCGACTTCTACAAATTCTTTTACAGACTCATATTCAAATAATTCACACTTATAAGAACAATGATTCATTTTGTTTTGCGTTTTGGGCTTGGTTTTATCATATTTCAATGGAGCGAAGCAGCCTTCATTAACTGTGGATTTTATTTATGCATGTCATAAAAATACGTTCGTTTGCACTTATGTTATATAAATTGTATTCCAGAAATATTCACTTTTCCTGTATTGTTGGATTATCTGTCTACTTATTTTGAATAGAATATCGGATTTCTTACGACAAATGAAATACATAATCCGACGGATTATCCCCCAAGATTCTCTTCTGATTTATGCAGCACTAAGTCAAACTTTTGTAAAAACTTTCAGAGAACGTATATCAGATTTCACTAGAGAGGTGTAAGGCGCAACTAGTTGACTGTGTAGAATATCACAGATGCAGCTGCATGCTTTATGCAGTTTGCTTAGGAGTCTTCATTTGAAATGACATACTATAATTCAAGCTGGAGGTATTTAAGATAAAAATAGATAACATATAGTCTGAATGTCTGTATAAATCAAATATAAAATGTTTGGGAATGTATAATTATTAAAGTGTATAACTTATGATGCCAAATTGCCTATATTAGCATATCAAATAATATTATTCATCCATCGATTATATTTTCTACTGTTTTGTATTTTGTTGTATTTTTTTTACTTATTGTCATTTTTAATGCTTCCAAGAGATATTTGATTTAATAACGGTTCCCTCTTCTCATGTGTGTGTGTGTGTATATATATATATATATAAAAATTTATATATATATCTTTTAATAATGGGCCACAATTTTCATACTGGATTAATATTTGGCGGGGCGGGTTCCATTAACTTGCTTTGTTTTTTGTTTTTTTGCAAGGAGTATAATAAAACTCTTTGCAAAATGTGAAGAAAAAATTATCTTGTACGAATATGCTGTAAAACTTTTTGGTTGTGACCTGTACCCTTCAGATAACAATTTCTCCAAGGACATTCAATAATTCTCTCTATTTATCTTGATTATGATCATCTTTGAAGGGACCAACAATTTTACATCTACAATATAAAGACATTACTAGCCACCTCCATTTATCTTGTAAGTCATGTTAGCTGACTTTTTTCCATGAAGGAACCAGCCTCCAGATAAGACATCTAGCGATCCACGTTCATCATTAAACGTTACAGTTGGGAAATACATTTTCATATACTTGTTCAGCAAACTCACATATTTTTCTTTGTGGTTAATACTTAAAAATGGTAATTTGGTTGCTTTCGTTTCTTCGTGTTTTCATGAAGTCATGAAAGAAACCAATAATCCTGATTTCTAAAAAGCCATTAAAGTTCTCAAGAGAGGTTAAATGTAACGTTCAATGAATTTATGCCTTCCAGATAGTTTTATAAACCACGACATTTTGAATAAAATTTACACCTTTCTATCTAATATTGTTAATTTTTCTGCCATTACACCTCTTGAAAACCACTAGTCCGTCATCCCTGTACAATCTAATAGAATCTGTGGTCAAAAATTCGCTTAACTCGAGTTATATTAATTCCACGTCTAATTACATAACTGCCACTGTCATCTTTAAGTGGATTGAGTAATCGGTGAGTAAAAGTCGAATGTGTAGTAGCATTGAAAAAGAATCGCTACTAACCTGATTTTATTTCAAAGCAAGCCTGAGTTCATAAGATATTTTGCGGAAACTCCCTCAAAGTCAATTATTACTGCATGGAATACATGCTTTCATTGGCGAACAAGCACAATAATAAGACTTTGAAAGCTGGTGATGCTAATTACGGTTGTAATTCTCACTTCTGTAAATGTAGTAGCAGTAATAGAGAAAGCAATCCTTTAGAGGATGATTGTTTGACGCGGAATGGTGTGTACCTAGCAATTGTGAAAGAGGATGGCGGATCTAATATATTAGAGCTACCCAGAAAACATAGAAGCGAAGATTTTCCAATCGTAGAAGTTTCTTTCAAACGCCGTGATACAAAAGCATTCTAACACTGTCACCCTATATATATATATATATATATATATATAGAAAATGATGAGGCAAAATAAAATTATGCAAAAGGCCTTTACTTGTGCAGATGCATCAACGTTTTAAATTATGCTTGGAAGAAAGATTAAACGTTATTGAGCCCTCTGATCAGAGCAGATTATTGGATAAATGTGAAACTAAATTTTTGTTATATCATCTAGCCCGTAGTTGATAAATGGTATATGTTTGCGGTTGCTCATAAATGAAAAATTGCTTTTCAATTCAATTGCCTAACAACCGCTTTACGGTGTGAAATCTGTTTTAACTGATCATATATATATATATATATATATATATATATATATATAGATCTTGGATTTAGGTATCATCACTGCATCATGTTGTCTCTCAGTTTCACGTCTCATGCGATCTTATATCCATCTCTATAATATAGTGAATTATATATATATATATATATATATATATATATATATTCAGTTGTATGGATATTAGTTTGTGAATCTGGGCTTCACGCTTTTGCGAACCGGTTTATCTTTTCTTTTTCTTTTAAAAAAAGATGAATCTATTTATGCTTATTTGTGCTTAATTATATTTGGTGGTGGCCGGGGGAATTTTCTTGTGTTTATTTGGGATGACACTCTCACACACAGACAGAGACATCCAAGTGTACGCATCTTAGTTCACACAAATACACCCATATAAACAACCCGAGGTTAGGTGCAGATACACATCCATGCATGCTCGCATGCATGTACACGCAGTTGTAATTCTATTTCGGTGTCGAGACTGTAACATTTATATACGTAGCGATGTTCTCTCAACAAGGAACAGGTGGGGTGTTCTTGACAATTTTCAGTTCGGCCGCCAGCGCCGTCAGACAAACTTACAATTCCGCACGCACACATACACACATGTAGATACGCACATACACTCCCATTGGTCTGGGTATTCCACAACCATTTTGGGTTCGGTTTGTGGACATGGTGATGATTACTGTATTTTAAACGATAACTGCTTGTGTATTATTGACGATTGTGACTATGCTGATAGTAATTATAACTGTGCTATTATTATTATTAATATATTAATAATAGTTATTGATCTATCACTGATATTGAGCACTTTCCACTAAGTACTTCGCACATAAAATAGGCTTGGTTAAAAATTTTAATAATATCATGTTGATTAGTTTTCGTTGTGATCATTTGGCGGTTTTAATCTTTTAGTAGCATTAGGAAATTGATTAAGAAAAATACCAAAATTTTCTTTCAAGTAGTTTTTATTTAGTACTTTCAATCTCATATGAGATCATCTTCAGAGGTTTAGGTTTTCTGTGAATACATGTGTGTGTGTGTGTGTTTGTTTCTGTAAATTCAAAGCATTTCAACTGTTCGTTTTTACTGCTTATGCAGCGTTTTCGATTTCAAAGTTGAAGTGTTTGGGGGGGGTCTCAGTATAAGGTAAGTAAATTTTCCATTTTTGCTCATACATATATAATATACATACTCACAGAAAAAGAATTAAAAAAACTGTTTGAATGAAAAAACGCTGCCTAAATATGCACAATTTAAACTATGATACAGCAGCTTATCACGGCACCAACATTTTGAAATTCAAACGTAACTTTGTTTAGAAGACAAATTGGGATAGCCGAAGACAACATAAAAATTCTCAATAAAAAAAAGCAAACTACAATCTAACACTACTCCTATACACTTACAGAAATTACTAACAATTCTGAAACACAAAACCGTTTGAACATAAAAAAATTAATACACTGTACAAAGGAACTATACATCTTCAAAATAATAATGACAAGTTTTTAAATAACTCCAATTATGAACTAAAAAAACCATCAAAAACAATATATTATCAAATAACTCTAAACATATTTGATATGTTTTGATTTATTTGATGATGTATTATATTCATTTTTATTTATGTTAATATTCCTAATAGTTTGCCTTCATCAAATGAATTCCAATTATAAACAAGAGGAAAAATCCTAACAAAACTCACAAACACTAATATATCGACAACTAATCCAATTAAACAAGTAAAATTAATTATATACTTATACGACCAACCTAATTGCCCAAAACAATTCTTCTCCGCCAGCTAGCATCTTGCAAAAGGCCAACATTGTATATCAATTTAAATGTCCTTTAGGAGATTGTACCTGATAAAAATGTCAATACATACGTTGGCTTTACTACGACGAAACTAACAAAAAAAACCTTACATTTCATTTGACCGAGAATTGTTCAATATCTCAACATTTAAAGGAACACTCAGGTCCACACTCCCAGATTAGACGGATATTAGTTGAAAATACATCTATATTACATCAAAATAATAAGCAAAAACTAATAATCATTGAAGAGAATTAAAGCCCAATATAAATAAATTATACGCATATGAACAAAAATGCAAAAGTTACTAACCCTATATTAGGGAAAAAAAAGCAAAATCATGTGAACTTTGAAATCTAGAACGCTGCATAAGCAGTAAAAACGATTCACATATTCACAGACAACTTAACCCCCGCTGAAGATGGTCTCAGATGAGACTGAAAGTACTTGAGAAAATAAAATCTACTTGAAAGAAAATTTTGGTAATTTTTCTTAATCAATTTTCTAAAAGGTACCAAGAAATTAATCCACGAACTTGAAAGGATCGCAACCAAAAACTATTCGACATGATATGTCTAAATTATTTAACCAAACCTGTTTGAATATATATATATGTATATATATATATATATATATATATATATATCGTTTAACAGTATTGATTACTATGGACGCACTCTCTCTCTCTCTCTCTATATATATATATGTGTGTGTGTGTGTGTGCGTGAGCGCGCCTCTGTGTGTGTGTGTTTGAGAATCAATTCCTCTTTTATAAAAATTTAATTAATCAAGAGTGGCAAGATACTTATATTAAGCATTCTATTCAGTTTTTCTTGCGTTCATAGAAGAGTTTTCTTTTCTGGATATAATGTGCGTAAAAACTGTTCAAATGTTCTTTATATCCGAGCGCTTTCAGCTATTCTATCAGCCATTATCAAGGATGTTTTGTTATTTCTTTTTAACTGAATATGTAGGTTTTTATATTTGTGTATCTATAGTGATAGGAAGAGAACAAGAAAATTAATCTATTATAAAAAGTATAAAACATCTAACCTCACCGTCAAAAATAACTCACCCGCAAGATCAAAATTATAGAGGCTTAATATTATTTGTGAATTTACACGCCCCTAAAGGAACTGCGTTCCTGATGAAACGAAATTCATGAATAACTTTATTGGGCATACCACTACTTGCTTATCAAGAAGACTCACGTTACATCTCTCAGACCATAGTTCAATTAAGACCCATTTATACACACGGAAATCTACCAAGCTCCACCCTCAAAATACTTGTACAAAACTACGACCATAATATCCTCTTCCACATGTAAAAACAACTAACAATAATGAAAGAATTAATAAAAAAAAAATGAAAAGACTCAATAATATCAACTATGAACCGGCCACAAAGTGCTGACCCTGTTTGGGGGAAAAACACTAAAAAAACAAAACTTTCCCATGATTGTTAGATATATAAAAAAAAAAATATATACATTTTTAGTTAAAAATAAATTTAAAAAACATTCTTGATAACACTCAATAATATCAAGTATGAACACGGTCACAATGTTCTGAACGTGTTTGGAAAATAAAAACAAAATTCCCATCACGATGATTACATATGTGAAAAATCTAAATTTTGACTTAAAAGACAAAAGCAACATCTTCGATGATGGTTAATAAAATAGCCAAAAGTGTTCGGATGTATAAAACATTTGGACAATTTTTATTATTCACGAATGCAATAAAAATTCAATAAAAAGCTTATTCGCAGTACATATATATATATATATATATATATATATATATATTATGGGGGATTTGAATAATCATAATTAATTCAATGAGCCTAGAAGAATCCTCGACAGAATGCAGAAAGACCTAGACGGCCGTTTCGTCCTATTTTTTGTGACTCATCAGCAGTGCACATCCACTAACGAGAATCGAACCCGGACCGTTACGACATAACACGTTGGCCCTGTGTGTATGACGCTTGCGTCATATCATAACGGTCCGGGTTCGTCCTCGCTAGTGGAAGCGCACTAGTGATGAGTCCCAAAAAATAGGACAAAACAGCCGTCCAGTGCTTTCCGAATTCTGTCGAGGATTCTTCTAAACACGATGAATTATATATATATATATATATATATATATATATATATATATATATATATATATATATATATATATATATATATATTCTGGCACCTTTTGAATGCATATTAGTTGAAGAAATTAAATATTTTTAAGCTTCACTAAGAATATTTAATGTATTACGGTATTATACGTGGCAAATTTTCATTGGTTATAAGCGTTAAAATTATTAAAATAAATACGACAACTAGTATTCCTAAGTTAATGTTTAATGTGCTAAATAGTAATCTAAACTTCAACATGACAATTGAGAAAAAAAACCTACGAATCTACAGGAAAATGTGTATCCTTTATATATGTGTGTGTGTGTGTATTTACTTGGTTGTTGGTATTGTTCTGTCTTCGTTGCCCTTGCTTTCCTCCAACAAACTCTTAAGTGTCAGCAAGGTTATTAACCAGCACTTAGCACTTCCTTTTTTTGACGACACATGCCTCAAGAATTGCTGCATTACTTTAACAAAGCTGATGGGGGAAAAAAAAAAAAAAAAACGAAGGAAAATTTTCCTTTCGTCTTTTTTAGCCTCATTACCGGAACATTAGCTCTCGGTGTGTACTTGGCTCCAGGCACGTTCTACAAAGAGACTGAAGTTCTAGTCTTCATAAAGTCAATGTGCTTAATGTTGTGTGATGAAGATAAGTAGTTGCCCCGAGGCTAAAAAGCTTTCCATCACCCTTTCCTGAAAATTATCAACTCCAAAACGCCAATACTCGTACAAAAAAAACAATCTGCCCTTGCCATTTACAGAGTTAATTGATTGAACTACGAGGGGGTGCAGAAAAGGTTTAGTTTCAGCCCACTTCCTAAAATTTGACCAAACATCAGCTGCGTTTGTTGCAAGGATTTCTCTGTTGGGTTTGTCAGTACGCTTTCGTAAAGTAATATCTGAAAATTGAAAAAAAGCGTAGAAGAACCTAGCTTGTATATCGACTTGAGACGTTTTTTCTTCCTCTAGAGTCAAGTTAATCAGTAGTGACCTCCGTGTAATTTTTACCTTAATAGCCATCTATCTTGTCTTCTGATCAATATTGTTCTCATTTAAATGTTGCTCCGTGTACGTCAGTTACATATCTCTTTAATTTCATGAACGGCTACTGTTTTTAAATATGCGCATGCACATCTCTCTCTCTCTCTCTCTCCACCCCCCTCTCTCTCAAGGTTAGGCAAGAGTTGTTGACAAGCTGAACTGTTAAATGGCGATCATAATTATGACATCTTTCAACAGACATTTTCTAATCATGCCCTCAAACTTTTACTAAACCAATCTATAATAATCCACAAATTTGCCGATAATACGTCAATAAGAAAAACCTAAAGAAAAGAGTGACTAAGTGAGCTTAAAAGAGAAGATAAGTTTTCATGATGCGCAGACTTTGACAGATGCAACAGTTAAGGATTTACTACTGACAAAGTCTACGAGATTCAAACTCAAACAATACTTTTCACAGACTAACAAGCTTCTAATGATATATTAACAAAAGAATTGAAATCTTTTTAAGTCTACTGAAACATAATTTTCAATCCAATATATTTATGATATGACAAGAAAGTAAATAGATTTTACAAGCACTAGAATGTTGATCTTGTCCTTTGTAGTAATTTTCCAACACGTCAGCGAATGAATTTCATTTGACCAACATCTGTTGTCACATACTTCTGGCTTCACTCCTCATGTCTTTGAATCAAACCTGCAGGATTTCTTTTTAAAAAGCGATAGGTCGTGTGTTGAACCAAAATGCATAAAAAGATTTTTCATATATTATCTGATTTTTGCTACTGGGCCATTCTTTCAGGAAAAGCATCGGAATGATGAAGTGCTGCAGGGATTTTTTTTTTTTTTTTTTTTTAAAAGTAAGTAAAAGAGCTATTTCTTTGGACTCCGCAGTCTGGCAATATTGTTGCTATCATGTTACACTCTATTGAAGCGTTAAAAATACTAAGTCCACACTGGACATTTTTTACTTGCTCTCAAAAAATAACATGATGACGAAGATCACGGTTATGATGATCATGATGATGATGACTACGACGATAGCAAAATATTCGAAGTGTTTAATGGCATCGTTATTAAAAGCCAAGTTGGGAATAAAAACCGCACTGAAGTCAGTCGAGATTTCACAGCAGATTAATCAGTCAATGACTACAGGCCTGAATATTTCAGAATAAGATTTTTTTTTGTTTACTCTGTATGTGCTGTGTCTGTTTGTTTTCTTGTACGCTGTTTCATATTTATTAATAGCTCGAAAGGCACTTATTTTTCGCTGTTTTATGCCCGCTTTGCCGTTGCCAATCTCAAAATGGCAACCCAAAAGATGCATTCATGTGAAGTGAAGCCTTACAATTTATACACTTTACACCCATCTAAAGATGCAAAAAAAATAAAAACAGTGAATGGCGTGCTTGTTAAAACAGAAAGATTTTAATGTCAAGACTATAGCCGAGATTTAATATATCAATCTAATTTACACACTTGATAATTAAGTTAAGCATGTTTCATAGTATGACCCTAAACTGAAGTGTCAAAAAAAATTACAGCTATCATTATACTGGATACCTCTACACACACTGTCGAAATTAACTCAACTGAAAGCTATGAGTAAGGTAATAGGTAAACAAGTAGGGTAGCTGTGGTAGTGTAGCGGTATTAACCATGGCTACGAAACTATTTCTAGGCTAAAAATATGATCCCTCTATCATCGAAGTATGTATATGAAAACTGCGTGTGCCTACACATGTAAAAAAAAGTGACTCCCAGCTACTGACAAGGATGGTAACCCGGGAACAAAGGCAAGCCTTGTATGAGACTCAGTTCGACGCCCATGCTGCTAAACCCTTAATTTACCACACTCTGCTGCATACACAGCATCAAGTGATGTTTCGTAGTCGTCGATCAACAGAGACAATTACTGACACCATGACATCGATTTCGTCCTAGGTATGACGATAAACTACACTCAGCAAGAAGGTCTCTGATCGGGAAATTTTAAGGGACGTGGAACTAGCTCTTAACTGTTATTGTTCACAGAACCACCCCGATCCGTGGTAACAGCACCTGCTAGGGTTCAAATAGTGAGCCCCTATTCACCCAAACAGGGTTGAAAGACTATGAAGGTGCCAGCAGTACATTTTCATAGTAAGGGGATTACTGGCAATAAGTTTTTGTAAAAATCAAAAGAATATTACCAGCAATGTATTTTTGTAAGGAAAAAAATATTACCCGCAATACATTTTTGTAAAAGAAAATTACTAATGCTCCCAAGAAAATAAAATTTCGGCATTAAATGATCCATAATGAGTTGGTCTACCGTTAAACAAAACGAACAATGACATCGATTATTGCGCTTCGAATGGGCCAATGAGCATCGACATTTGAACGTTGGAAGATTGAAACCGCGCCCATTTCTAGCTCTTCAGAGACAGACAGTTCACTTGTAGAGTTTATAGTGTATGAGTCTCTGGATCAAGAGTGTCGGCATGTAACGGTGTCTTTTGTAACGGTGTTGCATGTGTTCTGTTAGAGTTTGCAAGAAATTGATTCCAGTTACTCTATTGGTTTCCTCGCTCACGAAGATTTAAATCCCAATGAGTTTGTATGGAATATGTTGAAGACCTCAATAAACTCCCTGCTGCCACACACATAAACACAATTACGGTATGGACGTTCCGACAACATTTATATTTATAAATATTTATAACCGTTATTCAGACAAAAGAAGGTATGTATCTAATTTTGGCGGGGGACTTTAGTTTTGTAAAGTTAAATTTATAATATTAATAATTTTCATACAGCAACAAGTTGGAAATTGCAATAAAGTGGGAAAATACGACCAGTAATTGTCACTGTTCCATTTAAAATAATTCTTAAAGACCTTACTCGGAAGCTTTTAAATTTCAGTTGTCTCCTTTGTTAAACTGCAAGAAAGCTATTCCACCTCGTATATTTTCTTTGTTATGTGTATTAGCTTTGATATTTGAACCAAATTTTAGTTAATATTTTATAAACAACATGAAACAATCGTAATACTCAAGAAAATATTAAAAAGTTAAGCTAGGTCAATAGGGTTGAATGTGATTAATAATATTTAGAGTAGGTATTAAACACCAGCTATCATAAATTATTGCATTTTAATTTTTCCTTTGATGCAAATACGTTCCTTTCTTTTCAAATGTGAAACATATTGATCGATTAAGGTGAGAAGTCAACATTTTACATCGAATTTGTTGAAACGTGTGCTAAGGTAAAATTCTCTTTTTTTTCACATTGTAGCACCATTTCTAAAACAGAATTAACCTGCATTCAATGACGCATTTTATCGAGAATTTCAACATCTTTATAGAATACGTCACGTCAGTTTAATAATCTGATTTATTGCATTTTTTATTCCCCTTAATTCACTACCTGTCATCCCGATTAATATGATCTGTGTAAAATCTGCAATCGCTCTTTGTAGATATCATCTCTGAATGTTAAAATACGTCTGCCAGTTATTCCCGTAAACTTGGCTCAACCTTTCACTATTTTGCAGCCATGAATATAAAAAATAACTAACATTTTCATTTCTTACTATGACATTCTATATGCGTGATATTATAAGCTACATCAGATTAATTCGAATTATATCAAAAAGTGCGCCATTTATATCACTCAGCTAGATAAGGTGTTAACATTCAAACAAATGTATTTGCTTCAAGAATTATTTCGTCCATACTTGTTGCTCAACATGCTTCTAGAATTCAGAGAAGAAAAACTCAAAATAATTAGTAAAAAAAAAAAAGATAGGAATTTAGTGATTTTTCTTCCTTGTTCCAATGAAGTTTCCATTTAACGAACTGAATATCTTATCCACAAATTGTCAAACGAAATTAGATCGTCATCAATTAAGGCTGGTAAACTGCTTTGATCATATTCAGTTAATCGAGACTATTTTTTAAATCGAAAGAGCAAGAAATGATAAAAGAAATCATAAACGTTGAGAAAAATAAAAGTCAAAAAACAAAACATTCATCATTAGACATAATGACTGGTATCTAAAAATTTCACAATCTATCGGCAGATTTTCTTTTATGTTACTTTTATCCTATTACTGAATTTATTTTCTTCTTGTTATTTCACTTTTGAAGAAGAAACACTTCATTCGTTGTTTCTTTGTAATTACTGATAGTTGTGTTAATCAAATAAGATCGGGTGTCAAATTAGTGGCAGCTGTTAGAATAGATACGACTGAATACGACAAATCGTCAAAGATTCAGTCCTCAATCAGTGCAGAAACCGAATCCAATATCTCTTTACAAATAAAGACAGCAAAAAGCAAGTAACAAAAATAATGTTCTTTCATAATTATGTGATGATAGCAAAGATCGTCGTCGTCTTACAATTAGAGGTGGATATGGAACGCGTTTCTTCAAGTGACCTAATCTGAAGATTGGTTTAGCTTGTTGTCGAGTTTGATTTATTCACTTTCATCGTTTGTTGCACCAGGCATTTTCTATGAATCTCTTGTTCACTTTCTCCTTTGAAGAAGATGCGAAAATAATTTTGCGTCTGAATTTTCTTTTGGATTTCATCCAGTATTATTACACAAGGTAACATGGAAACATGTGATCGAATAAATTTACTCCAGATCTGAAAAGCTTTATCTTAATTTGGTTGGGGGTTAACGCAACGCAATACAAATAGCTTATAATTTATGTTTTGTTTAGTCATAAATTTCCTTACTGGCCTCTATTTAGCAACTCACGAGCTAATGAGATCAGATTAAATAAATGATACACTTGATGATAGGATCTAGTGATTTGCAAGAAAATCTCTTTAATCAAGTGCATAAGAAGACCAAACAACTACGAGGCCCGATCTCTAATTTCTTTTTCGAAAACAATTTTTATATACTTTCTCGAACCTAAATCAGACATGTTTCTCATATGACAAATGAAAGAACATCAATTTTGTTACGTTATCATTTGTAACTGAGGATATGTACACTTACATAAGAATTATTGAAACAGAAATACAGATTTCACAAAAAAGGTTATCTTGAGTGTATTTAGTTTCATGAATAAAACTTTCACAGAGAAAAATATTAAATTAATGTTAAATGAAAAATGTTAAACTTCTAAGTGACAAAAACAAGAATTCTATATTAAATTTCTTTAGTGAATTTCTCTCAAAATGTTTTTACAATAGATGTAAAATAATATATCAAGTTTGAAAACATAAAATAAATCATATTCAGTGCATAAGTAAAATTTTCTTTGAAATTCTTAAGTAAATTAAAACATTGAACTATCGAAGAAAAAAGTAAAATGCATCGTTCACAGCGGAACGAAGAACAATTGAAATAGTCTTTCATTTGAGGCTATTAATTGCACAATGAGTAGACATGTATTTCCGAACAGACTGTATACATTGAGACTGTTTCTATTATGATATGATCCTATTCAAGTCTGTTATATTGCCGATTGAGGTTTCTGGTGACTTTGTGTCAATCAGTGGAGGTCTCCGGGGTCTTCGCGTCTCTAATCTCTCGGCGTCGGTCTGTCGACGTCTCTAATCTCTCGGCGTCGGTCTGTCGACGTCTCTAATCTCTCGGCGTCGGTCTGTCGACGTCTCTAATCTCTCGGCGTCGGTCTGTCGACGTCTCTAATCTCTCGGCGTCGGTCTGTCGACGTCTCTAATCTCTCGGCGTCGGTCTGTCGACGTCTCTAATCTCTCGGCGTCGGTCTGTCGACGTCTCTAATCTCTCGGCGTCGGTCTGTCGACGTCTCTAATCTCTCGGCGTCGGTCTGTCGATTTTTATCGATGGTTGTTCATGATGATGTCTCTAAGGAAGATGATTTAATATTAGCAATTCAAAATGGAACAATGAAGAAAACATTTTCATTTTCAGAGCTCCCTAAAACTTACTGTAAGTTTGGACTCATCTATTCATGCTGACAGTATATTTGTTTATTTATTTAATTTTTTGCTGTTATTATAATGTTATAAATACAAATAAAGAAATACTTTGGATACCATGCAATAAGTTAAGGTGTTGTAACTGACCTGGAAAATATTCTCACAAAGTTTTTTAATAAAATATTTCCAATAAACACAATTCATTAATGAATAAATTCTGACATTTTCATTGAAATCAGATAATTTCTTGATTTTTGATAATTTTTTACAATCTGAGGGTCGGTTTTCCTGGTGTGCCTCATCTTTGGACGTGGCACAAATGTTTTATGACATTAATAGCGAAAAATAATTTTAAAAATAATTCTAAATTAACGATCAATTTATCAACTTCCTTACCTTTTTTATTTCTTTTTTATTTAATAAATTTTCGTCTGAAAATAATTTTAAAAAAAACTCGTTGGGTTCAATGAAATATTTTGACATCAATATTTAATAAAATTAGCAAAGGCAATTGTAATGAGTTGAATATCACTTAAATGCTTTTTTAAAGTTTTGTCGCTTATTTTTACTTTTTTATATTTATGGAGTAACAAACTAAAAATTGTTTATTCAAAGTTTCACAAGTTTTAAAACCTAAAAGTTTAGATAATTATACGAATTTCGTTCAAAGTTAATACCCCTACAATTCCGTTCAGATTGTTGCAAGAATTCAATTTTTGGTCATTTTTTTTTTTTTTTTTTTTTTTTTATTTCACCTAATTTTAACTTGATGAAAGCTGTAGAATAAATCAACCGAAGTGTTATGGTAACGAAAAAATTCCCCACGCCCCACCAAATAAAATATAGTGTTCATCTGTACAACCAGCGGTTAGATTAGAATTATAACGTTTCGTCTCAAATTTTCATATTATCATCCGGTTCACACTCCTCCCAGGATTTTTGAGCAGGGATAGAAATATCTACCTTGTTTCCTGTTTAAGATTGTTTTTTCGGTTCCTTCTAAAGTCTACTTCACCTTTATACTTCTAACGTCTCCGCCTAAACTCTGAAATTCTATATAACATTGACTTTTTTCCTGAATAGTAGTAGTTGAACTATTGTTCGATTCACACTCTCCCAAGTCTTTTGAACAGGAGAAGAGGTTTATCCCTTGCTCCCTGTTTAGGATTGGGTTGCCAGTTCCTTGTAAAGGCTTTTTTTTCTCTTTTTCTCCCAGTAGCCTATTGCATCTTAGTGGTGTTGTTGGCTTTCTTGGGGTGAATTGATTTTTTTTTCAAAATTCACTTCATTGTCATAAGTAATAAACTGGATATTGGCTTTGTGGTTATTTCTAAGCTTTCAGGTTCTAAATACCAACAAATAGATATGATTAGATTAATATATATATAGAGAGAGAGACATTAATAAATTGATATAGGCATTGATAGACTGATATCGATAGATAAAAACAGTGATATAATTATTGATAGATAACCAAAGCTCTCTTCTTGTAGATAACCAAAGCTCTCTTCTTGTAGATAACCAAAGCTCTCTTCTTGTAGATAACCAAAGCTCTCTTCTTGTAGATAACCAAAGCTCTCTTCTTGTAGATAACCAAAGCTCTCTTCTTGTAGATAACCAAAGCTCTCTTCTTGTAGATAACCAAAGCTCTCTTCTTGTAGATAACCAAAGCTCTCTTCTTGTAGATAACCAAAGCTCTCTTCTTGTAGATAACCAAAGCTCTCTTCTTGTAGATAACCAAAGCTCTCTTCTTGTAGATAACCAAAGCTCTCTTCTTGTAGATAACCAAAGCTCTCTTCTTGTAGATAACCAAAGCTCTCTTCTTGTAGATAACCAAAGCTCTCTTCTTGTAGATAACCAAAGCTCTCTTCTTGTAGATAACCAAAGCTCTCTTCTTGTAGATAACCAAAGCTCTCTTCTTGTAGATAACCAAAGCTCTCTTCTTGTAGATAACCAAAGCTCTCTTCTTGTAGATAACCAAAGCTCTCTTCTTGTAGATAACCAAAGCTCTCTTCTTGTAGATAACCAAAGCTCTCTTCTTGTAGATAAAAGAAAGAAAAGCTAATTATTTTTTAGCTGTTACCTTACACACACATGTAATCAACGATACTTTTTGGCGGAAATTAAGCTAAGTTTGTCTTTTTCCATTTTTAGTTGTCTCCATATTTAATGAGTAGGAATTATCTCGACAGAGTGGAAGAGGAATGTATTATTCCAGTGTCTTATTTCAAACCTCGTCAAAGTGTACGTGCGTGTTTATATGTGCAACCTCACTTATGTGTACATTAGATTGCACTAGACATTATATACATTACATACACTTACGCAAAATCACGCAATGTGAGATGGACTTTTTTTTTTTATAATATAGATTTTTAGAGAATACATACATACATCCAGGGTAGGTTGATTTTTAAACCAAACTCTTGTTGGGGCATGATATCATAGGCATAAAACCATACACAAAATATTTTACGTCAGAATTTCGATTCCATTTGAGGAAATGCACTTAAAATCAAATTAATATTTAGCACAATGTTGCGGTGTTAACTGAATTAAATATCCAAGCCCGATTATTCCATCCTAAGAAATAAAGTGAATGAATCAATTTAAAATTGAAGTTTAATTTTCTTTAAAATACTAGAAAAGATAAACATAAAATAGTACATATATAATTGTCACAAGAAATAACAATAACATGATTTATAAATTTTACTTTAAATTAAATTATTTACGTGTAGTTAAAAAAAAAAAAAAAAAGGCAATATCGATGTATTCAAATCGATGGTTATGTTAAGATCAATTAACTATTTTTTAGTTTATTTTACTTTCCGGGACATTCTTTTTTCTGAATGAATTCAGTAAAACCATTCGTGAATCATAACCATGTACTAATTTATTTTAAGCGATAGTTTTATTTTGGAGAAGAACTAAAAGACAAAAAACCTCGGTTTCACTTTTTATTTTAAATGAACCGGATATAAATTTCCTGGGTGAATATTTGCCTTTACACCGTTTAAGCTTTTAAAACATATACGTTAAAAAAAGATAATTTTTTTTTTTTTAAGTAAAATATAAATTGACAGTGTAGTTTAATTTATTATTATTTCCTAGAGTAATACTTTTTCAAACGTTTTATTAAAATGTCTGGAGAAAAAAAAATGCAATATAGAGGAGACGTTTCCTCTAATCTTGGAGTATCTCTTGCTAATGCCTTTCTCTTGGAATTACAGGCTACGGGCCTTTTTGATCCAAGCTCTGATTTCTTTTTTAAATATAATTGATAAATCAAACAGAGAAAGGGCTAAAAATAAAAGTAATGACACTTAAAAGACACTAAAGGTATTGAAAAGCTTGTCTGTTTAGAAGTATTTGATGGCAAGATTAATAAACTGTTATATAAACAACTTATAGGTGAAAATAGTGACATTAAACTAAAATAAGAAAGGGGCCCAGAAAACCATTTAATATTTACTCAAGAGACAGGCTAGAAAATACCTGACTCATAGATTAGTTCCAACTACAGATGTCACTGGCGTTGTTCTATCAGAAGAAGCTTTTAGTGTTTGGAAGCATTTTATACTATAGACAGCCTTAAGGCTATTCTTCCGGACAACATAAATACAAATACTAGATACAGGCCTTTTAACTGCTCTGGGGAAGAAGCTCTATCGAAAATTGCATACAATTGGCTGTTCATTACCATTCAGAGATTTTTTTTTTTAAATGCTTTTACAGGCCCACTAGGAAAATTGTGGGAAAGGGACTAACCTGATTTGATTTATGAAAATCAGTGGCCCTATTGATAATATGGTGCATATATTGAAAATGGAGGTTCTAAGTAAAAACCAAAGGCTCCTTTTGGAATGTAACCTAGGGATTTCCAAAACTCTACATTTGCTGCCTGGAAAATTGGACCATTACGTAATGCAAAATGGTTCACTTTAACAACCAGTTTAATATGTATGTGCACCAGAGTGATGTACACCCTTCAGAACTCCATGACAAACTACACCAACTTAATAAATTCATCACTGAAGTGTTTGCAGTTAGCTGGTTTGAGATTAAAGGGATTAGCAAATTCCATAACCAGCAGCTGTATACAGTGTAACCCGGATATAAGAGAAACTCTGATATAAGAGAACCCCGGATATGAGAGAAACTCGGATATAAGCGAAACCCTGATATAAGAGAAACCCGGATATAAGAGAAATCCGGATATAAGAGAAATCAGGATATAAGAGAAACCCGGATATAAGAGAAACCCGGATATAAGGGTGGTTTTCTCTGGTCCCAAATTAGAGCCATACTTACCTAAACAAAATAGACCAAACCCGGATATAAGAGACTTCTTCTCCGGTCCCGATAACTCTTATGTCCGGGTTACACTGTATATTCAATATGATCCAAAGTATTTAGAAACAGTCTAAAGAAATTCAAAATATTGCATTCAAGAACATCCAATATAATGCTTTTGCTCTATTACCTGAGAATGTATTGTATTCGATGAAGTCAGATGAATTGGAAAGGAGACAAGTAGCTCTTGCAAAACTTCTGTATGTTAAGTAAGTAAATATACGGAAATAAAGTAATTTATCTTGATTTAAAGGATAGTTTTGAAGTTCTAGTCACTAAAAAATAGAATAGGTATAGATTATTTAGTTAAGATAGAAAAAAAGAGAAGGTTGAATAAAATACCAGCCATCAACCTTGAAGCCTTGCATTGGTCAGAATTAATCAATCTATCATAAAATGGGTTTTTTATATATGTATATAAACATAGCCTGTTGTAGCCGTGTTCATAATTGATATATAAGTATGTTGCGGATGAAGATCGATAGGTTTCCGTGTGTGTTTAAATGGGTCCTAATTGAGTTATGGTCACCGTGAACATAATTGAGCTATGGTCAACGTGAGTCTTCTTGATAAGCACGTAGTGGTATGTTCAATATAATTATTCATGATTTATATTAAGGGGCATGTAAATCCACAAATAATATCAGGCCGCTGTAATTTGGATCTTGCAGGTGAGTTGCTATTGTTTACGGTGAGGTTAGCTGTTTTCTTTTTATGTGCCGTGTCCTTTCAGGACGTAGGCGATCATGGCCCTCTACTTACCTCCATCCCTTGTGGCTCTCATTAGGTTTTGTGTTTCTACCAACTCCCCCAGACCACGCTCCGCCATCCACCTGGCCAAGCCCGCCACGTATGTCATGCGCTGCTGCTGCTTTCCCGTCTCTTTTCGTCCCGTGAGTATCAAATTCTCCAGGCCCTCTTTTCTCATCACGTGTCCCAGAAATTTCAACTGCCTCTTCCTTATTTTATTTTCTTGTTCTGCTTTTGAAACCAACAACAACACTGAACATACAGATAAAAACAATAACATCACCATTTTCCATTAAAAAAACAAAAACAAACAATTACACGTTAATTAGAAGCAGGAAAAATGTTTCATTAGAAACAAAAAAACACACAACACGATTTGACCAGAACAAGAAAATTAAATCAACTTTGAAATGTGTTTTTATAAGTGAGTAGACCTGTAAGAGTTGAGTGAGTAAGTTTTCTTACATTTTGGTTAGAAAATGAACATAAAAAATTGATAGGAACACAGGAAAAAGAAATATTTTCTGTTTTTTTTAAGAGACTCAGTATGTTTTCTACTTATATCTATACATCATTCTATTTGGTTTTTAACTTTTAAGTCATGAAGATTGGATTAAGATAATATAACAGACAAGAATGTCAGATTTAGGTAATACTAACTATATTTTCTAATTTATTAAAAGAAATAAGTGTTATCTATTTTCTTCTTTAAACTTATTGAACAAATTTCAATGATCTTCTGTTTGATAAGCACTTTTCTAAGCCACAGGGACCAGAAATTTCGTAAAACATTATTTGTTTTTAAGGAAATAAACACAAATAAAACAAGAACTGAGGTAAAATAAACAACATGTATACAATCACACATTGAACAACACTTCTGAATGATGGAGAGAAATAAGTTCAATATTTACCGAATTAGAAAAAGGCAACCTCATTTAGATTTTAAGATCGCGAAAAGCAAAAGCCATTCAACTGTAAATAATTCATATACTTTAGTGGTCTTTTACAATCATATGAAACTAAAATAGATTTAATCTGAAAGACATCATGAAGCATATTTTTCAGATTTTTATTTTTTAATTGTAATCTTTATCTGGTTTTTGTTCACCATGTTAAATAAAATATCAGAAAGCCGCCATAAAGCACAAAAAACATTCATGCCTTAAAAATATAGAGCATTGTTGTAACTAAGAAAATTCTAGTCGCTTTTAAATATCATTTGTGTGACACCATTTAGGGGCGCAAAAAGGAAAAAGAAGGAAAGGAAAAAGAGAAGGAAAAGAGAGATGAAGAAAGGCGAGACTTAACTTATATGATAACAGGTGGCCACCCACGAGAAATACCATTTGAAAATGTTATTTTGATAATGGAAGACACTGGTGAGGGTTCTGTCGGCCATTGTATTGGGGCTGGCTGGCAGGGTCCAGGTTAATACATTGTTTTGTTTAGATAGATAAAAAAATTAACTGTGTCTTTGTGACAGGTGGACTGTCGGGGGTGGTGGGGTTCCCTGCGAGGAAAATTTTAAAGATAAAGTCACCTACGAGAAGAGACATTTGAAAATGTTGTTTTGATAAATGAAGAATGGTGAAAATTTTTATGGCCATTGTCATAAAGCTAATTGACAAACACCAGGTGAACAGAGTTTTAAATAGATAAAGGTTTACTTGTGTCATGATGCTGTCTGAAAACAATTTAATAGGTCATCTCAAAGAGAGTCATCTCTAGGTTGGGTCTTTGTCGATGGGAGGTGTCATTGAGAGAAAACACATCTGGGCTGTGTTGGAATTTGAATATGACAGCGAAACAATATTTCGTTGGCGCCGAAGAATGAGTGTGTCTGGTTGACTAGCCTCTTGGTGCTGGCGAAAATCTGATTGAAGAATTCCATATGCCGTGACGTTAGGATAAGAATTGAGATTGTCACTCTACGGGTCGTATTGCCTTCTTGGCGGCCAGAGAAGAAGAGAGAAACAAAAGAAAGAAAAGGAAAAAAAAAAAAGATAATTTTTTTTTTTTTCTTTGAACAAAATATATATTTTTTTAAGAACAAGGCTAGTCTAGTCACGCCCACACTGTTGATCGACCATTGGTTGAACGCTAACCAGCCAGGCGGAGGTAATCATGTGCCGCAAAGAGGCAGCCGCAGTGAGTAAAAGTATGAGGGATTACTACGAAGAAGTGGGAAGATGTCCATATGAAAATAAGAGAAGGTGGGAGTAAGAGAAGACTTCCAAAAATGGAAATAATGAATTTTTCCTGACCGAAGACAAAAGAAGGGTTTTATGGATTTAGACTTATCAGGGAACCTCAAACCCCGACGAGCTCACCCCCGGTTTTGAATCGGCGTCCATATAAGCAAATTCGCAGCGAGCAAAAATCAGTTAGAGTTTCAGCTGAGTTTAGTTTTGAGTTCGAGAGAGAGTTCCAGTTGAGAGCTCTGAAGCCCCGCTACGAAGAGCTGACCAAGATTCGCGCACCTTCCGAACTCATCTTCAAACCAAGAACAATTTATTTTTTGAAGGACGACTTAGACCCACACCACCAAAATAAGCTTTGTGAATTTCGCCTGAAAACCACGTGTCACAATCCATATAGCGGGTCGGGAGATAGACGCAGTCCTATGTATCTAGCAACCAGATATAAAGTATTGTTATCCTTTTTTTGATACCATTTTCGACTTATTATTTTATTTTATTTTGCCCGTACTTGTGCGATACCGCCCTCATTCGAACTCGAGCTTGCAGTACGGCCCCAACGCTGATTGATTTCGTCTGCCTAAGATCAATTCACAACGTGGGTAGGCAGACTGGAGATCAAAGTAGTTACTTCGGTAACCAGACGTTGGAAGCGAGTTGGGAACGACGAGGCTGATATCGAATCTAACCAGATTCCCATCCGAATCACTTAAAGGTTAGATCATCACAATTGGCGCCGCGACCGGGATAAGACTCTGGATCGGTTTTGGATGCCACAATTGGTGCCGTGACAGCAGGACAAGACCCGGGATCGGCTGACGTCACAATTTGACGTAACGGTTGGATGTCACATTTGACCATTCGGTCTTTCAATTGTTCAGAGTAAGTGAATCCAATATAAGCAGGTGGCCTGCTCTGAGATATTTCACAAAAACCTAGAATAATAAACAAAATATAATTTTCAAAATATCAACGTGACCCCTTGTGCAGATTGCAGTAAATCCGAACAGGCGATAAGTATTACTTTATATATAAAAAAAGCAATTGGATATTTAAGAATGATGATTGAGAAACTACTTTAAAGATCTACTTATAATAGGTGACTATTATATAAAATTCAATAAATGCATAATCTTAGTTAGCTATGTTCTTATCCTTTTCCTTAGTTACTTACTTCATCACATTAGAGAGGTTGCTGGTGGCATCAGATTGGTAGGAGGTATTTCTTGAAACTGATTAAAAGATTCGGGTTATTGTAGAAATTTTTCTCAACACATGCCGAATGAGACTATTTGTAAAATGTACAGTATTCGAGGTTATAAATATTTTCTGTAAAAACAAAATCAATTAAGATGAAACAAGTTGAAAGAAAAAGTCAAACTCCGTGAACTTTTCATCACCCAATCAGGAAACGTAATTAGAGCAGCGTCCTCAAGAGGATTCTCGTCAAACAGAGAAACAACGTTACTGTTTGGTAAACAAAAGATCTTTAAATCAGCTTGTTATACAGATTGTTGCTTTCGAAAATGGTTATTGCTATGTCATTTAATGGAAAGTATAGCACAACTTACGGCTAAAAGTTTTCAGATTATATTCGAAACCACCAGAAAGGAAATACTTTTTAGTACAGCGACATTAGAAAGACAAAGCTGACTTCAGATTAATGAAAACTTCAACTGATAATCAATTCAGTATTTTTTAAATCTTCGAAAATCATTTTTTTTTTCGAACCTTTTAAGGATAAGTTAGACTTCTTTTTTTATTCTATTAGGTTGGTGCAAAAATAATGTCGTTTTCTAACATATGTTACTATGTGAGAAAACGAAATTATTTTTGCACCAACCTAATATTTTATATTTAAGTGGAAGAAGTTTCTTGCACATGAAATTCAGACAATCTTTTCGAAATATTTTCACTTAGTTCGAGGAATAAATATGAAAACACTTCTTTCTTAACTGTAATAAAAGAACTTGAATTTAAAATAATGTCTTATATTTGTTTTCTATAAGATAAAACACGGTCAAAAGTTGTCCCTAGCTTTTATAACCGATCTCCTTAAATATATATTCTTAATATTCTAACTTATTCATGTGAACGCATACAAGTATTTTCTAACAGACATCAAAATATAGAATTCGAACTAATTTAAAACTTATAGAAACTTACTTCTTAAATTGCACTAAAATATACAGTTCTTCATCAGGCTAAACACAAAGTCCAATTATTCTCGGTGAGAAATAAGGAATTATAAGACATTCATTTGAAACGGTTCTTTATCAAGATTTCTGACTTTCTCTAAATGTTAGTGTTGTTCAATTAACTTTGTCGGAAAAATTGAAAACAAATTAAAAATTCAATTTAAAAATTAGCTGGTTTTACATCTGCATACCAATGAATATTTATCGGGTAAACCTTCATTCAAATAGTGCCAAGGTGTTATAAAATTACATTAGATACTTCAAGAATGAAAGCAAATATATGAATATAGATCTGACAGCATGAAGAAAAATATACGGAAAAAACAATTGCATATTAGGATTTTTTTTTTCCGTATATTTTTCTTCGTACTTCAAGAATATTTGTATTACATTGAATCATAATTTTCTAACAAATACTAAAGCGACATGGGATCGCTCATTTTAGAGTTATAAAAATAAATTTTATTCATAGTTTACTGGCGTTTCGGGTAAAGATTGCATTGTATATATTTTCTCTATAATATAATCAAAATTATTGTCTCAAATTCTGTTGCAAATATTGAGACAATTTGAGAAATACAGTTAAGATAGACACTACATAGTCAAGCAAATTGTTTTTAGAATAAATGAAGTCTATTTAAAACACTTCGTTACACACTTGATTTCCAATAAGTAAATATGCTATCACAATACAATTTTACTTACGTGATTGGTTTTATATTATCTATTTGTTCATATTTTCATTAGTAAGATTCGAAGCTTCTTCGATTGGAAACATTCTCCAAGTGTTGTTGGCTTCCAACCATGGCGTTCATTACTTCAGGCCAAATCATACTGCATCCCACGACCAGAACGGGAAGCCTATCTCAAATCTCTTCGTTACTCTCGGAACAAAGATTTTTAACGGTGATTCTCGTTTGTGATAGTTCGCTGCTGTAGTCGGTTCAAGTAATTCAAAGACAAATGTCGCGATTAAATGCATAATTAATTTGGCTCAAGAAGTTAAATTTCTCTTTACTAAGATTTTATTACAATTAATATATAATTTGGTGGAGCTTCGGACACATTAATTCCCACCTGTTAATAAGGGGGATATACGAAATGTTATATGTATCTTAATCCGAATTAATTATAATTAATTAATTAATTAATAAGTAATAAAAAAACAAATTGAAACTATGATTCTAGAGAAAAAAAATGTGACATGGAAGAAAAACATAAAAGTAACATTCTATTGTATTTTTTTTATTTTTTTTAGAAATAAAAATTACAGTGTAACCCGGATATAAGAGAGTTGTCGGGGCCGGAGAATAAGTCTCTTATATCCGGGTTTCTCTTATATCCGGGTTACACTGTATTGTTATGCTGACATATTTTGTCATCAATGTTTTTTATGACTATAAAAGTACCTAGAAAACGCTTACTCTTAAAAATGCGTACTTTAGCAGCAGGGTTAGTATTAACGTTTTTTTTTTTATCCCTCGTTTACAACATCTAAAAATATCGGATTAAATTTATGTAATTTAATTATAACATTAACTTTTCATACCAACGTTAATATAATTTAATATTATTCTTAATAACAAATATATTGATGATAGAATTTAAATTTTAATGAGTAATTTTGTTTTAAAAGGTATTTTTTAGAAAAGTATATTGATTTTAGTTTGGTTTACCATTAAAAAATATAAACGTGATATTTTATACTATAAAATTTAAAATATAAACTTTATGTAAGAAATAATAGCATTTTAAATAAATTTCGAACTGTAAAAACAGAATCGAAGAAAGTTTTTTTTTTTAAGAAACGAATGGTAAAAATTAAGCAATAAAACATTATTAATATTAATTTTCTAAGGAGAGACTTTGTAACATTTGTAATAAAAAAAAAACTAGAAAAATCGGATTAATAAATTATTTCTTTAAATCAAGTATAATTAAAATGTTACATTTCGGTATATGAAGTGCAGTAAAAAATCATCGAACTTTTTGATTTGCTATAAACAGAAATATAGATTACGCAAAAATAAAGATTTTGCTTTTATGAATAAAAATTTTATACGCCAGAATATTAAATTAACTTCCAAGTAACATGACCAAGTTTCTTAAATTACATTTTTTTAGTAAATATCTTAGAAAAATATATGCTTTTCGAGTGAAACAAATTAATATAGCCGAAGGAAATAAAATAAATAAACTTTATATTTACTTCAAAAAGTTATTCCAAATTTAAGAAACGAAAAGAATTCTTAAGCCAACTACAGCAGCGAACTCCTGCAAACTCATCCAGAAGTAAAAGACACTTCGCTCCCAATGGAACGAGGTGATTTGAGATAGGCTTCCAGTAATGGCCATGAATTTCACTATGACTTGGCATGGAGTAAAGAACGCCAGGCTTCTAACTAATTTCTCTTATTCTTCCTATTCTGAAAAATGCCGACAAAAGATCAGTGTACAGGACATAATATTTTCAATACGGTCATGGATATGAATGAAACCTTCAAAAGCACACATTCCTGTAACCGCCTTTGCAAGTTTTTGTTAGATCAGAGGCAATTTTCTTTGAACAGCGAAATAAAACCGTTTTATAGTAAAATCAACATATATTTATTTTGATTCTATCAATGAGATATTCACCGAAGAAAAAAAGACACAGCTTTCTAATTAAGGGACCATACTCAAAGTGCTCGATTTTTTTTGATTTTTTTTTAATTGACGAGTTTATTCGGCGCAGTCATAATAAAACGAACTGGCATAGAGCATTGGCTTTCCTAAAAAATAAAAATAAAAAAAGAATACTAAAAAGTGAACAATTTCAGCCTTTTATTTCTATTTCCGACATATGTGCCTTTAGCAACAATCATTGTTGGAACAATATGAGAAAATCTATTTGTAGTATTCTCTGGGGATATCTTTACAACCACTTGAGTCAGCTCGAAGAAAGAATTCCTTCGTATATATAGAATGTTCTGCTTCAAGCGTTAATTTATGGCAAGAAGTTCTTTAATCAGTCTCGGATCGTGCCTCCGCTACCAAGTACCTTTTTAATCAGTTTTTATGACTATCTCTATTTCAAAAATTTAGTCGCATGAAATTTATATAAACATCTGTGAAACGAGTAAAAAGAATGCTATCATAATTATTTCAGGGGTTGCACATATCGATGTGCTTCTTAAGAAGTGGTAGCCGTCAATATGCGCTTATTTAAGAACTGATAGCCGCTAATATAATGCAATACAGGCATGTGACTCATCTTTCAGCAAGATAGTTCAGTTAATTTACTTTCTCTCAAATGTTAAAGTGCTATTATTCAAACACTATAACAAAATTGAATAGATGCTTAAAAAAATATCAACTTTTAAAAATGCTTCTTACATGAATGCTACTTAAAATTCTTATGCTATATTAGCGACTCATACAAGCAGAATATAAGTAGATAATGACAGCTGCAAAATTGAACATTTATGCAGAGATTACATCCATTAAAATGTATTTATCATCTCTCTCTCATATATATATATATATATATATATGTGCGTGTGTGAATATGTGACTTATAAGTTTATATAAATCAAAATTAATTCTATTTGGTTCGCTGCCATCGCCTATCTTCCGTAATGGCAAGACAAAAATGACTGTCACGTGATCTGAGGCTTTTCTCCTACAAGAATGGCTTCCATTTTGATTGACAAAGCAGCAGAAGATTACAAATAATCCGTACGTCCGTTACTTTTAACAACAGGTCGACAGTAAATCTCTTGATAACAAGTTATCTCGTCAAGATGGCGAAGTGTGCAGGCGAAGCTGTACTGAAGACGCCGTGACACTTTCATATTCGTTCTTTGGTTTATTTTGTTTGTCAAGGTTCCGAGAAAGTAAGCCGTGGAAAACACAGATAACAACGTTTGCCAGGCATTATGTTCTAAAGCCGTTGTTGTCATCGTTGTTGCTGCCGCCTAATAACATACTTCACATCTGCTTTTTTTTAATAATCTAAATATCGCTATACATTTTTCGGAAAGTAATTCAGTTCTCATAAAATGTTGTGAAACTTTTTTTTTGTATTATAATTATATTTGACAAATATTTTCACTTTTGTGTTTCATTTAATGATCAAATTTCACAGAATAAAAAAACTATGAGAGGTTTTTTTTTTTCAAAAGCAAACGCAATCATCTAGCTAATTTTACACGTGGCTAATAATTTGCAGTGGTAGGAACGAAAGCAGACATACTAACCAAATCAAATTTTAAAATTTACCACAGAAAGGAAAAGGAAAAATATATGAAATAAAAAAGGGGGAAGAAAAGAGAAAATGAAAAACAGATAAAAGAGATTAATTAAAAAATGAACAGACAAGGATAGAATAATCCATAAAACGGAAAGCAAAGATGAAAAATGTAAGAAAAAGACAAAGAGGAAAAAGAAATTAAATTAAAAAAGAATAGAGAAACAAAATAAAAGTGTAAAGAGTTAGTCAGCAAAAAGAGCGAAGAAAGAAAAATCGGAAAAACGAGGAATAAGGCCGAACTTTATATAGAATAGGAATCGGCATAGAATAGGAATCGGCATAGAATAGGAATCGGCATAGAATAGGAATCGGCATAGAATAGGAATCGGCATAGAATAGGAATCGGCATAGAATAGGAATCGGCATAGAATAGGAATCGGCATAGAATAGGAATCGGCATAGAATAGGAATCGGCATAGAATAGGAATCGGCATAGAATAGGAATCGGCATAGAATAGGAATCGGCATAGAATAGGAATCGGCATAGAATAGGAATCGGCATAGAATAGGAATCGGCATAGAATAGGAATCGGCATAGAATAGGAATCGGCATAGAATAGGAATCGGCATAGAATAGGAATCGGCATAGAATAGGAATCGGCATAGAATAGGAATCGGCATAGAATAGGAATCGGCATAGAATAGGAATCGGCATAGAATAGGAATCGGCATAGAATAGGAATCGGCATAGAATTATATAGAAAACAGAAATTAAACGCGAGAAAAGAAAATTGATAGAACAACAATAAAGAAAAATATCAGTATGAGTAAATATAAATTTTCTTGCTATCGGGCTCATACACTTGTTGATTTATGACTTTTAAAACATTTAATGTTTTAATGGTGGAACATCATGACATTGTAGCGATTGCTATGTCTTCCCACGTCCACATTTTATTTGTCCGCGATTGGCTAATAAACCAATACTGCCTTTCTTTAGGACAATTTAGCCATCGCAATCGTCGCTTTGAATTTTTCGATTTTGAACTTGCTTACTTGTTTCGTTAGCACAAATTCAGCGATTGTTCAAATTTTAACCAATCACATATTTTAGTGTAAAATCAATTTTTCCCGCGGTTTCCATGGGAACCTATCTGTAGCTTTAAAAGAAGCGACTTTGTCATAAGCCGCCAGTAGAGTCCAGCAAATTTCGCCTGTCAACACAAACCTATGACTTTACTCACAACATTTCAAACGCACCACACAGAATTTTGTCATACATACATACATATCTCTCTGTGACTCAGCCAAGTTCAATCAACCAGGACTGTTAATTTCTCTAACACAACATACTTTCTGATCAAGTGTATTCTTGTGTTATCTATTCAACAAACAGTCCTTTGTTCTAATATTGATTCCTGAACATTTTTCTCTCACGAGTTTTTTTCGAACAATCAAATACAAATCGAAATACGGTTAAAAAAAAAAAAAAAAAAAAAAAAAAAAAAAAAGGTAAAAGTGAAGCAACTTCTTTTCTCTTAATCTATACATTGCACACATTATTGTATATTTCATTCATGTATGTTATTTCAATATATACTTGTTGATTCACACTTGGAGTTCCGTTGTTGTCTTGAATCATTTACAATACAAAAGATATATAGACCCAAAGAACACGCAGCCCCATAACATATTCATCCATTATTAAAAATGTCATGAACAAAATTAAAACTTTATTTTATTTTTGTATACTTAGCTTATCTTTCAGTTTCCTTCTTTTCGAATGCAATCCTTATATTTAATTTAATAGTCCGGCACCAGATGGGAAGATGATCAATTCTAAAATCTGAATTATTTGTTCATTTAAAATACTTTTACAAGAAAATATATTCACTTTAAATACAGATTGAGTAAAAACAAAATTCAAACGGCCGCATATTCGGCTGATACTTTCTTTCTGGATACTTGGGATTGTTACCAGACCAAGAAAAATTAATCATTGCGACACAGATTTTAATTTCATTCAAATTGTCTGTATATGCCCGTACGAAGGAGTAATGAATACTGGCTCGGATTGAGGAATCGGGGAGCCGAGTTCGAATTCCAGTCGAATCCATTACATTCACTTACGTGCTAATACCCCTCGGAAAGGTATGAATCCCCTTCTTCTCCCCCCACCAGCTGTGAGTAAGTAGCAGGACAGACTGGGTTCTGTAGCCTTGTATGGCAACTGGTCTACCACAGAAAGAATTGGCAACCTACTGCGGGAAAAAAAATTCTGCCTTGTCAGTCATGTATCGAAAGATACATGATCGCCTAAGTGTGTATCACGCATGGCACATAACTGACAGACCAACATATATTTCTACCATTTAAAGAAATGACAAAATAATCCTGAACAATTCAAGAAAATGTTTTTGGTGGGGATAAGAATTGACTGGTGTTCGCCAAGAATCAGCCATGCCATTTTTCTCTACTTACATAATTCACTTTTTGTGACCATCAAATTTTAATCTTCATCATAATTAATAAACTAGATATTTACTAGCCACGAATAAACTGATATGACAGATATTAATAAATAGATTGGTGCCAATAATTAGAAATAGTGAAATTATTATCAATAAGACAAAGCTCTCATACTGGAGGTAATAGAAAAAAAAAGCTGATTATTTATATTTTTTTTTCTGTTTTATTCTTCAGTCACGCACATGTGGAGTAATGGATAGCGGCTCGAATTGAGGAATCTGAGAGCAGAGTTCGAATTCTAGTCGAATCCATTATTGCTAATGGGTAAATAGCAGGACAGAGCTGGTTCTATAGCCTTCGATGGCAACTGGTCTACCGCAGAAAAAAACGGCAACCTACTGCGAGGAAAAAAAATCTGCCTCGTCAGTCATGATAGCGTGAGCGTGTATCAAGCATGGCTCATAACTGACTGAAGCAAGGAGTCATTCAAATTGAGGGTGTGTACTCTTAAAAAATAAGATAATTATAATATTTTATTGGAATTTTTGTAAATTATTCGGTGATGAATAAAATTATTTTTTAAATTGTTTTTATTTTAAATTTTCTTAGACATATTTTAGGACTGTCATTTAATTCAAATATATATGCACACACGCAAACGTACCTGCACTGAATTTTAATAGAATAGATATCTGTCGGGGACTAATTTTAATTTCATTCTAATAACTTCTTGTAAAACCGAAACATTCGATTGTTTGAAGTCATTTCTATAGGGAAAGGGTTGTATATTATTTCAGTATCCTAGTTAAATTGTGCGTGTGTGTTTCATACATATTAAATGGTACAAGCACATGTAAGTCATTCACTCATGTTATATGCATATATATATTACATATTCGTATCCAAGATCAAACGAAGGCAGTGTATGACAGACTGACAGTCAGCTCTTCTGATTTAATAAAGATTTAAGATTTTCTTCTGTACAGATTTGAAGGATTTTATTTCCTGGATGCATATAACTCTGATCAATCTTCCTTCTTTTAATTTTTTAATGTAATTAATTTGTTTTCTAACACTGAATATTTCCTGATAATAATCATCAGTCATTTAATATTTTTTTTCTTTGCCGTTTTCTTTTCAGGTTTCATTGACAAATCTACTGACAAGTGATACTAAAAACCTTATTTGACATGTTTTTTTTTTTCCAAATTTTTTATTTTCAGTGTACTTATTTTTTAATCTGTATCACCCCAAGCAAGGCAGTGCAACCACTAGCACGCAAGGGGTTACAGAGTGTGGAGGAATTAAGAGTAGAAACATTAGAAAGAGGAAAAAATCAATCAAAAGAACAGTAGATAGCGATTGGCATTGCATTTAAATTTTTCCAGATTAAAGTTGGTTGGAAAGCATGGATCCGGAAGGGAGTTCCACAGACGAAAAGTGCTAGATAAGAAACTGCTAGCATAGAAGTTACGGCTACATCTACCTCGCTCAACTGTAAACTGATGAGCTCTGTCTAGTATTTGCTTAAATTCGTATAATCTAAGTACCATAGCGAAGAGCTTATCCGAACAATTACCATGAAATTATTTAGAAAAAACAAAGCACATAGAGGCAACTTTATGACGGTGGGCAAAAGACTGAAGCGGAGCCGCCAGATCAGGATCAATAATATTGCTGATTCTTCTTTGGACCTTATCAAGGAGCTCCAGGAAAAAGCATGGCCACTAGACCATATATGACAGCAATATTCTAAGCATGGACGAATGGTAGACTTATAGACATTCAGGATAGATTCCAGAGAGAAAAATTGTCTCACTCGACACAGTGAACCGACTGTTATAGCAGCTGATCTAGTGATGGATTCAATGTAGTCTTTCCACCACATGAAAACTTTAACCCAAGAAGGCGCAATGGGTCAATTTCTTGACGGATAAAATCAGCCATGCTGATGGAAAGCAGAGAGCGGTCTCTCAGATGATTAATGGAGAAAATTTTAGTTTTTGGAGGCATTAAAAATTGACAAGCCACCTTTTGTTCCAGTTAACGACGGTCTTGAAATTGTTTTGTACATCGGCTGCTATTTTGACCTTGCCTTACAGGAGTAAATCGTAGTGTCGTCAGCGTAGATGCCAAGTTGAGAGCTGATGTTATCGGGGAGGCCGTTAATGAAGATTAAAAGCAGCGTAGGACCAAAGATGGAGCCATGGGGGGACACCCGCGTTAGTACGAAAGTATATAGACGAGTGGCCGTTCAGGACAACGTTCATTTCACGATTTGATAGGAACGGCTGGATCTGCTGAAAAACGTACCCGGAGATACCTTTGCTTTTCAACTTGTGGAGAAAACCTGAATGCTAAACCCTGCCAAAGACTTTTGAGATGTTCAATGCTACAACCCGGGCTTCACCGTTCTTGTCTAGAGCCTGATATACTCTTTCCGCAATTATCGTTAGCAATTAATCTGCATATTTTCTCTTACTGTCAAAACTTATCTATCTGTACCCACTTCAAGCAAAACCATATTTTAATGAAATTTCCATCTATTCTTCGTTAAAAGAATGGAAAAAAAATTAATGTTTAATTCGGATTTTTTTTCTTTGGTGATTATTAAGAACATGATCTCTGTTTATTATATTGTTACAATTATAACCCATGCTGTATTAGCTACAAAACCAGGGCGCAATAATATTAGTTGATGCTAGTAAATTAAAAATCGTTGATTATCATCTAATTGTAATACTATAGTTGTACAGACTGAGAACACAATACTAAATTTGTCATACTTAACATTATTCAACAGCGAACTTCGTCAATTACTGTCGGTAAGCTTCGAACGTGGATACAACTTTCTCGCGAGGAAGCATGAGACTTCCTCTTTCCATCTCGAGTAGATGCTTGCGTATCTTCGTGTTATCGGTCATCCTACTTGTGCACATCCCAAACGAAACTGGATCGACCCTCTGTTTACATGTCGGGGTGGGGAGACTGACAACTAGTGAGACGCAGATATACACTTGGTGGCTAAGAGGGTATCTTTCAGGTCAACCCAATAATGTAGCTAGCTTCGCTGACAGACACCTAGTGCAAAGTCTATTTTGGAATCAGTTGAGGTGCGTCATATACTACGTAATGGTTACAGGGTTTGACTTCAGAAAGAGATTTCTTGTGTCAGTATGAAATAGAGATGTCTATTTCTAATTTTAGGTTCACCTGAATATGTGATGCTCAGTCTTAGCCCGATACAATTTTATCCAATTTGATTTTTTTAAAAAAACTCTCTTGATGTGTTGAATCATACGGAGAAGAGAATTTTAAGCCCAAAAACGGTAGAGTGAGTTCTCTAGCCTTGGGGCAGCCAGTCTAGGGAAAGGCCTACTCTTAATTCCGTACCATGGATAAGATAACAGGAAACCACACCACTAGCTTTCCCATGGCAATTCACAGACAATAAACAAAAAGAATCTGGTGCACCAGGATCAGCCATTTCCTTAAGGGAAATATTTGAAAAAAAAAAAAAAACAAACTAAGAAATGAACTATTTACATTGCAAGCTCCGGCTTCCTTCGGATGTTATGCGTCGGAATTTCGAATCGAACACTTTATTTCGTCCACCGGGGTAGATGTTTTTCTAGTTCCACGTGCCATGCCTTTTCTTGATATCTCAGTTTCAGTTATTTCCCTTTAGTAACTCAACTTTCCAAGTTTTTTTTTTTTGTTTTGTTTTTTTTTGTTCACCTCTGCTGCGGCCAGGTACTGAACTCACAATTCTTTGGGTCAAGTCACTGGATTACTTCAACCAACACTTTTATCCACTGGGCCATATTTGTAAATTCAAGGCCTGACAGAGATGAACAAAAACTTAAAGAGTTGATTTACTAAAGGGAAATAACTCAAACTGATATATCCGGTAAAAGCATGACACGGAGAACTAGAACTCGGTGGGCGAAATAAATTCGAAATTCCAATCGCCTGACGAAGGCCGGAGCATACAACGGCCGAAACGTCAAGAATATGACAACAAAGATGTGGACAACAGTCCGAACAATGGAGATAGAGTATATAGTTGCAAAACTTCATCTCAGAAACATAGACAGATATTAAAGAAATGAACATAGATGTATAATATATGAATTTTTTTTTTTTTTTTTTTTTGCCTTCGTGCTCCCGATATTGAAATAATGATAGATTAAAGCAATGCTTACAGATTATTTACCGTTATCATGATTTTCAGGTGATATTCTACTCTGGTCTTATACTGGGCAACATTTTAATAGTCCCTCCTCTATATGGGTATAGACCTGAATCACTATACTTCTATGTACCACTGTATTTCTAGGTATCTTTGCACAAACAGCAATTCATGTCTCTATAAACTGTATATGTGTGTGTTGTCGTGGATCCACAATGCATCTCCACAAACACACCATCTGTCGAAACATGACTAAAACATAAGCATTAATTAGTTATCTATCTCTTTATTCAACACTGTCTATTTAGCCTCATTACTGTACTGATTTAAAATATATATATTTTTTTAGTGTACTGCACGAGCGACTTCTTTCGAATGAAATATTATCGGCACAAGTTTTTGTTTTAAATGTGGTTTTCCTAAAGTGAGTTCGTCTTAGAATAAAATCCATAAGTTTACTCACAATTAATTTTCAAATAATGACATTGTTTAATGCTTAGCTTATTTAATGTCTCCACCTAATAAATTATGCTAATAGCAATCATTAAAGTTTCCGGAAGCAAAAGATCCTTTTTTTTTCTTTTTTTTTTTTTTTTGTCTTTTGTTTAAATAAGCTTATCTCATCATTTACATTTCCATCTTTTTTAGCATCATCTGAAGTAAAAGGTTCATTGTTCAAACGCATATATGAAGGGTGATTTTCAACCTTTAATAACACGTTTTTGCAGTATTACTTCTAAAAGAGAAAAATGGAGGAAAAACATTACCAGTTACCGGATATTTCTTTAGTCTTTTACATAACTTTAGAACAATAGACATCAACATTACTTCGTTGTTTTCCAGGGAAATGCAATATACTTCTCTTCCTTCTTATTCTTTACATCAACTCAATAAAAACTTCAACTAAAAGAAATTACGAGCTTTCGAAATTACTCCAGAACGCTTTTATAGCTGCAAACAACGTCTCTAGTTTTGATTCATTTAGTCGACTACTTTTATATAGAAAACGACTTTTT
Organism: Acanthosepion lycidas; assembly: GCA_963932145.1. Taxonomy (NCBI): domain Eukaryota; kingdom Metazoa; phylum Mollusca; class Cephalopoda; order Sepiida; family Sepiidae; genus Acanthosepion; species Acanthosepion lycidas. The sequence continues at coordinate 109,464,964 of OZ010585.1, read as the reverse complement.
CCTCACGCTATCTTATCTATTCATATAACTGTCCTGAACTGGTTGTCGTCTGCAACTGTTTGCTTCAATAACTACTACTATCTACTCTACTTGACATGGAACATCACCATTTACACTTTTTACATATATCTTTCCATTATCAATATTCACCTTTGAATGATCCAGCTCATACCAATCTCTTTTCGTGCTACAGCCTCTGTGTCTTATACCAGTTAATTCTCGCTTCCTTCTTGCATCATCAACAATCCTGGCGTATCTTTGCAAACACCTTACTCTGATAGAAGGTTTGAACGGATAACTCTACAGAGCATTTTTTATAGTTTTAACATGGTACTTATGTTCAATAACATTATCAAATAAGATAAATTCAGCTACGGCCACTATCATGTGGTTGAAGACAACAATCTTATAAAACGATACCTCAACAAATAACGGCTACAATCAATGCAGTTTCAACCAATTATGCGAGTAATTGTAGATGATTTTCCTTGCAACGTACTCTGTTTTCAAAGCGAGTGGAACTATTTTTTCGCATTCTAAAAGAATAAATATTTTGTCTTCAAAAATAAGATTCATTATTTTCTTGAGAAAATAATTCTCTGTAATGATATAAAACTTTTAGATTCCCGATATGAAAATAAAGCGAATTACTGCTAATGGAAAGTTTTATAAAAAAATCTTCTTATGCTTTGGATCTCTTTCTTTCTATCTTCCCTCTATTCTATGTATGTGCGTGCGCCGTGTCCCTTCAAGATGTGAACGATCATGGCTCTCCACAGTTTCCTATCTGTTATTGTTCTCGGCAATCCTTTATGATTCCACTTTCTTTCTGCTATTTGCTCCTCCATCCATTTACTCAGGAGAATCACCACTTCCCTCTGCTCCATTTGACTTTGCTGCGCCATGTGTATGACAAATTTCTCCAACTTTCCTTTTTAATAAAATGTTCCAAAAGTTCAATCTGTATCTTTATTTTATTGTGAGCAACATTTTTTTTTTTTTTCAGTTTCTAGTTTCTTTCAAACTTCCTCTTTAGCAGGATGCTCTGTCCATAATATTATCAAAATTCGTCGGAAGAATCCTATGTCTCTTATCTTTGTGACAAAACTGTCCTGTTTCCACTATCATATCGAAGGTTAAAAGTTAAATGACAATCCAGTACACTTTCTTTTTAATATTATATAATGACGTTTATTCCATTATTACGAACGCATAAATAGTTCTATGTAATTAATTTCAAATATTATTATTGTATTATCAATGTATTCTAGTAATATTTGAAACTCTTATAAAATTGTAACAACTTGTCAAAACGGTTATTTACTTAACATGAGATCTGAACTATATAAATTATTATTACACTGATTTCCAAACAATATTTTTTTCATGAACGAATGTGTCCTTTTATAAACACGATAAACAGAAATTGATCCAAGTAGAATTTTCTGAAATCAGAAATAATATTCAATGAACTTTTCACATTGCCTGGAGAAAATGTTTAATATATTTTATTACTTTAATGAAAATATATATTGCAATTTTTAAACGTTATGGGATTCTTTCTTCGATGGCTGGTGAGATTATCACGTGCCAAGAAGTTGTGTATGATTGTAAGAATACAAACAGCAAATCATCTCCCTTTGATGGAAATGAAGTTACGTGGATCAAATGACGGCCGTTTAGTGATGTCAGTCCATGCAGTGACGAAAGTGGCAGTCCTTTATTCGATTTACTATGAGTCAAATGAAGGAGTCGTTTGTTTAGCTCGGGTCTATCTGCCTCCTGCTGCAGCTTACAAGTCCATGGCACTGTTTCCCTTTTGAGAACATATCTTCCCCAGTTATAGAAAGAAATTATCTCCGGCTAGCAGTTCTCAGTTTGGGAAAACACAAGATTCATCGTTTCCTGCTTACGGAATATGTCCTCACCTGGGATATAGTAGATGAATCCGGTTCGTTTGAATCTGGAGTCCTAAACATAGCTTCTCCAGAAACACAAGAATCTCTATATTATATGTAAGACGATTTTTTCGTTCTCCTTTCACTCTGTTTATCGTGTAAATATGTTATATTTTCTCTGCGTGGGACACGTGGAAATGTGTTATATAATTTTGTATATGACACAGCATAATAAAACTCTCTCTGGATTCAGCCAACGCTTTTATTCACTGGGCCATGTGTCCTCCAGTGACTTGACCCAAAGAGTTGTGAGTTCAATACCTGGCTACAGCAAAGGTGATAAAAGCTAAAGGGAGATACTTAGACATCCAGAAGAGGCATAGTACCTGGTACTAGAACAATCTACTTCGGTGGACGATATAAAGGATTCAATTCAAAATTCCAATCATCTGAAGAAAGTCGGAGCGTACAACGGCCAAAACATCGTGAATATAGCAATACAGATGAGGCCAAAATAAATAGTGTAAGTAATTACTATATCCCATCTCAGAAATATAGACAGATATTCTTTTCTTTTTTTTTTTTTTTTAAATCGAGCATTTATGATTATTTACAGATAAGGTATATTATTGTTTCTCTGTGTGCGCGCGCGCTATTTACTGGTAAATATGAATCTATTTCTTCTTTTGAAAAGAACTGGATTCTCTATCCTTGGTTGGCAGCCATTCTAGGGGGAAAACAACTGTTATGTAGCCCTGGACACCAACTGAAAGATTACCCATTCACAATTATCTGAAGTGCGGGGTTTGAGAACACTATGATCTCGAATTAGAGAAATTGCTATTTTGCTGAAAAAAATATCACTGGTCTGTCTGAATTTGCATGATTTATTTTATAAGTCTGAAAAATATTTTTAAAGATATTTTTAGACTTTTTTCCCTTGTTAATGAATCAGAATTTTCCGAATACACCAAAGATTTAACGAAAAGGTTGCCAGTAATTAAACAGGAAGGCTACAATTTGAACACATCTATCAGACTTTCATTGATGAGACTGTTTTAATACGACACACACACACACACATACATATATAAATACATGATATTGAATAACTTACTCGTTTTCTCCTCCAATAATATGCGGTGGTGTAAAAAATGGTAAATGAGATAAAAAAGCCAATCGAAACAAAATATGTGAACGGTAGATTTTCCCCTGTCATTTTGTGTGTGTTTCTGAAAATAGAGAAAAAAATCTCTTAATTCAAGTTTGTTAAAAATGCTAGGAATAATGTTTATAATTTTACGTTCAGAAAGATTAAAGACGAGATTCGGTTTTGTTGGAAAAAAATAAATAAATGGCTGAATTCAGATCAAAATGCCTAAATATTGGCGTTAGTAGACTAACTGGTTAATCAGAGAATGGTAAAAATCAGAAATACGCACAAGACAAAAATATCAAAAGACCAAATTCAAAAATTGTTAACGTAAATCTTAGCCATGTAACGAAATGACAGTTTGCTGGGGTTTTTTTGCTTTTTTTTTTTTTTTTTTAGTGGGGGAGGGGGTAAAGTTATTGATTGAAAAATCTTTACTTGGTTTTAATTATTAAAACAATAGAAATGTTTTCAAACAAAGTATAAAATTGTTAAAAGACACTGTATATCAGATATATGAAATTGTTACATGTTAAAGGAATTATTTGTAAGACCAAAATTTTTACAAATAAATACTAATTTTACTTGCGATAAAACTATTCTTACTTCCATAAGTATCCACGTAGTTTTAAACACACACATACATATCTAGTATAATAACTATATCTAGTATAATTTCCAATAAGAGATTGTTAACTTGATTTATCTTTTATATATATATATATATATATACAGGGTGTCCATAAAGTTCGTGTGCACTTTAAAAAATTTATAACTTTATTTGTATTTGCGATAGAAATAATTTGTAAAAGGAATTAGAAAGAAATAAATCTACATTTTTTTTTAAGGTTTTATTGAAATTTTATTTAAGTTTCCACATGTCCTCCATCATTAGCAGTACAAAGGGTAATACGATTTTGCAGTTCACGGAAAACATTTGCCAACTGACTTACAGTAATGCCTGAAATCACATTAGTTATTTTAGCTACACTTAAAACTGGGTATATTAAACTTTGAAATTTTTTACAGATTATTTCTATCGCAAATACAAATAAAGATAATTTTTTTAAAGTGCACACGGACATTATGGACACCATATATATATATATATATATATATATATATATATACTTATATTCACCCAATGCAAGGCCCAAGAGCTACTCAAGGCAGAGGGTTAGTGTGTATTGTTGTATGAGCGTAAGAAAGGACAAGAAGTGAAGTTCATGTGGATATGCTGGCAAGATAAGGGTTAGCCCTATACTTGACGAGATCAAGATTGTAGTGATTGGGAAAAAATCCTGCCGGGAGTCTGTTCCCCAAGGTAACATTTCTTGGGAAGAAGCTGTCCGAACGGTACTTATTTCTTACAACAGGAATACAAAGCGAATGAAGATGATTCATCCTTGCGTAGTTGGTATGGCGGGTCCCAGTTGTAAAGGGTGGCCTAAGAAATATAGCTCATCAGAACACATGACATGGAAACAGCGATAGAGCAGAGAGAGGCTCACAACGTTTCGTCTGTGGCAAAGAGTTTATAGGATGGAAATAATTCATCTCTCACATGGCCGCGTATACCCTTTTTAACCCAAGACAGGCAAGTGAGGGCTGGGCAACTCCAGCTCAGATATGGCTGTAATACCCACAGAATATAGCAGGGTGAAGCAGATACTTATTGGAGCGGTATAATTAAGAAACCATTTTCTAAATATCTTTAGCAATAGATCAGATATACGAGTTCCACTTGAGGTCTGGTGGAAGGCTTGAGTCCCAATAAACGTTCAACAAGGAGCCTCCTTAAGAACACCCATCCTTCATGATAGGTGAGTGTTCGGGGTTTGCTATCTATTATAATTAGTGAGCTTATTAAAATTTGGGGACTGTTGCTTCTAAGCAGCCACAACATTAAATAAGATATCGATTAAATCTCTTGCACATATTATAATGCTTAGTTATATAAATTTCTTAATAAAAACGAAACAATATATGCCAGTATTAGTTCAAATATATATCTGCAAAGTTCTGAACATTGATAATATCAATGCTATTAACATTAATATTTCTATTAAATAGCTTTCATGTTTTCCATCCAACCTCTGAAGTCTTTCATTATTCCATAAACATAAGTTCATAACACTTCTTCCTCTTATTGTTTCCATTTCGAAAAATATTCCTTATGTCTTTCATCTAATATTAGTCAACTGATCTATCAAATCGAAACAATTTTAGCCATGGAACTCTGCTTGATGAAACTCATTAAAATATTTGTATGTTAACTCGATAAATCGATAATTTCTTATAAATTACTTTTTCATTATATTACATTCTCTTACGTGCTAATACCCTTGGGAAAGGTATGAATCCTCTTCTCCTCCACCAGCTATGGATAAATAGCAGAACAGACCGGGTTCTATAGCCTTGGATGGCAATTGGTCTACCGCAGAAAGATATGGCAACCTACTGCAGGAAAAAAAAATACTGCCTTGTCAGTCATCTATCGAAAGATAATTGATCGCCTAAGTGTGTATCACACATGGCACATAACTGACTGGCAATATATTATTCTCTCAACTTTTTTGTGATATAACTACATCAGTCTTTCTATATGGCAGTGGTGGATGCTGGATGCTGGTAGGGCAACATATATAGATCCACAGAAGGATGCTGAGAATATAATGCACAGCGTATATGATCACCAAAGAAGTTTTAAGGATATATTTAGAATCAGAAAGAGACTGTTGAAATGTTTGGGTCACATAATGAGGAAAGGATCTTGAAGAATTTGACACAAATGGGATATATCTAAGGAAAGAGGATAAGAGAGAAGCATTGAATAACATAACTTGTGTAAATGGTAAATGAATGACAACAGATTAGGAGGAATAGTAAGGAGAAAATATTACCCAGAGCTATAAAGGACAGGAAGTTGTGGATAGCCAGGATCGCTCACATTCAGAAGGGAAACTAATCATGAAAGAATTGCATTTACAGCTGAGTCGCTAAGACTACTTAGTAAATTAAATATTCAGAAGTTTTTCATCTTGTCGACAAGAATGATAACATGTTGATCATTAAGTAAGAAATTATAAGAAAGACGTTGCAGTGTAGTAGAAAGATGACGTCACTGTAATCACGGATACTTGAAAAACTAACACAGTAACACAACTCTGCATTCGTAGGCTTTTGCATAGCAGAGAAAGTTATTTATTCTACACTCGAATACTTTTAAATCCACAGAGTTTGTCTTATCTATAAGGCCTTCTACTAAAAGGAAACGAAATAAAAAAAAAGTAGCTTAAGGGCAACATCTGATATCTATTTCCCACTTGACGTAACACAATGGCTTCAGATAATAGTACTAAGTTCAACAATAAAAGACTCATTTTGAGATATATTGGGAAGGAGAAGAGAGTAGCGAGTTACTGCTTGGTATGATGGCTAAATGACGCAGTGTAATGGTGTTTAAGTTGAAGGTCAATAACAAACTATGTACGGAGAATCAAGTATTCTTGTTCAATATGTGTCTTTTATCATCGATAAAGAAAGAACGATCAGCATGTGATCTATGACTAAATGCACCCACGTCCGGTTGTCAGTGGGAAATGACACATTAAGTGAGAAGTGAGTGTAAAATGGGTATAAGGGCAGGCATGCAGGCAATGTCCAATCTAAATAACACAAGTCATTTAGCTGCTTGCCATTTGTTCGAGTGCAAGAAAAAAAATTCATTGTCGGAAAGAAAAATGGTGGAAAAGAGAACATATGAAAAGGTTAAAAGGAGAAAAGAAAAATTGTGAATTAAGATGATTAAAATAGCTAAGTAGTTATGAGTATTAATAAATTAGATTCAAATATCATTTGTGTATTTCCTGCACATCTCCCTCGTAGATGACTATACATATATATATATATATATAATTCTGAAGCCTAATAATTAAAAACGTTTATTTTATACAAGAAGATCATTCTCAAAGAGATTTTACTTAGTAAATGTTAAGAACATATTAAACATTAGATAGTTGAACTTTTAGAGGAAAAATCAGCTCATAACTACATTTCAAGCGGACACAGATTTGCTGATCAATCACGCTCTCTCTCTCTACACACATATATATATATATATATATATATATATATGTGTGTGTGTGTGTGTGTATATATATGCTTCCCAATCATATATATATATATATGCTTCCCAATCATATATATATATATATATATATATATATATATATGCTTCCCAATCATATATATATGCTTCCCAATCATATATATATATATATATGCTTCCCAATCATATATATATATATATATATATATGCTTCCCAATCATATATATATGCTTCCCAATCATATATATATATATATATATATATGCTTCCCAATCATATATATATATATATATATATATATATATGCTTCCCAATCATATATATATATATATATATATATATATATATATATACTTCCCAATCATATATATATATATGCTTCCCAATCATATATATATATATATATGCTTCCCAATCATATATATATATATATATATGCTTCCCAATCATATATATATATATATATATATGCTTCCCAATCATATATATATATATATATATATATATATATATGCATGCTTCCCAATCATATATATATATATGCATGCTTCCCAATCATATATATATATATATATATATATATGCATGCTTCCCAATCATATATATATATATATATATATATATGCATGCTTCCCAATCATATATATATATATATATATATGCTTCCCAATCATATATATATATATATATATATATATATGCTTCCCAATCATATATATATATATATATATATGCTTCCCAATCATATATATATATATATATATATATATGCTTCCCAATCATATATATATATATATATATATATATGCTTCCCAATCATATATATATATATATATATGCTTCCCAATCATATATATATATATATATATATATATATATGCTTCCCAATCATATATATATATATATATATGCTTCCCAATCATATATATATATATATATATATATATATATGCTTCCCAATCATATATATATATATATACTTCCCAATCATATATATATATATATACTTCCCAATCATATATATATATATATACTTCCCAATCATATATATATATATATATATATTTCCCAATCATATATATATATATATATATATATATATATACTTCCCAATCATATATATATATATATATACTTCCCAATCATATATATATATATATATATATATATATATATATATATACTTCCCAATCATATATATATATATATATACTTCCCAATCATATATATATATATATACTTCCCAATCATATATATATATATATATGCTTCCCAATCATATATATATATATATATATATATATATATATATATATATGCTTCCCAATCATATATATATATATATATATAAGCTTCCCAATCATATATATATATATATATATATGCTTCCCAATCATATATATATATATATGCTTCCCAATCATATATATATATATATATATATATATATGCTTCCCAATCATATATATATATATATATATATGCTTCCCAATCATATATATATATATATATGCTTCCAATCATATATATATATATATATATATATATATGCTTCCCAATCATATATATATATATATATATATATATGCTTCCCAATCATATATATATATATATATATATATATATGCTTCCCAATCATATATATATATATATATATGCTTCCCAATCATATATATATATATATATGCTTCCCAATCATATATATATATATATATATATATATATATATGCTTCCCAATCATATATATATATATATATATATATGCTTCCCAATCATATATATATATATATATATATATATATATATATGCTTCCCAATCATATATATATATATATATATATATATATATATGCTTCCCAATCATATATATATATATATATATATATGCTTCCCAATCATATATATATATATATATATATATATATATATATGCTTCCCAATCATATATATATATATGCTTCCCAATCATATATATATATATGCTTCCCAATCATATATATATATATATATATATATATATGCTTCCCAATCATATATATATATATATATATATGCTTCCCAATCATATATATATATATATATGCTTCCCAATCATATATATATATATATATGCTTCCCAATCATTATATATATATATATATGCTTCCCAATCATTATATATATATATATATATGCTTCCCAATCATATATATATATATATATGCTTCCCAATCATATATATATATATATGCTTCCAATCATATATATATATATATGCTTCCCAATCATATATATATATATATATATATATGCTTCCCAATCATATATATATATATATATATATATATATATATATATGCTTCCCAATCATATATATATATATATATATATGCTTCCCAATCATATATATATATATATGCTTCCCAATCATATATATATATATACACTTCCAAATCATATATATATATATATACACTTCCCAATCATATATATATATATATACACTTCCAAATCATATATATATATATATATGCTTCCCAATCATATATATATATATATATGCTTCCCAATCATATATATATATATATATGCTTCCCAATCATATATATATATATATATATATGCTTCCCAATCATATATATATATATATATATATGCTTCCCAATCATATATATATATATATATATATATGCTTCCCAATCATATATATATATATATATATATATGCTTCCCAATCATATATATATATATATATATATATATGCTTCCCAATCATATATATATATATATGCTTCCCAATCATATATATATATATATATATGCTTCCCAATCATATATATATATATATATATGCTTCCCAATCATATATATATATATATGCTTCCCAATCATATATATATATATATATGCTTCCCAATCATATGTATATATATATATATATATGCTTCCCAATCATATATATATATATATATATATGTGCTTCCCAATCATATATATATATATATATATATGTGCTTCCCAATCATATATATATATATATATATATGTGCTTCCCAATCATATATATATATATATATATGCTTCCTAATCATATATATATATATATATATGCTTCCTAATCATATATATATATATATGCTTCCCAATCATAAATATATATATATATATATATATGCTTCCCAATCATATATATATATATATGCTTCCCAATCATATATATATATATATGCTTCCCAATCATATATATATATATATATATATATATATATATATACGTTTCCCAATCATATATATATATATATATATATTCTTCCCAATCATATATATATATATATATATTCTTCCCAATCATATATATATATATATATATTCTTCCCAATCATATATATATATATATATTCTTCCAATCATATATATATATATATATATTCTTCCCAATCATATATATATATATATATATATATATATTCTTCCCAATCATATATATATATATATATGCTTCCCAATCATATATATATATATATATGCTTCCCAATCATATATATATATATATATATATGCTTCCCAATCATATATATATATATATATATATGCTTCCCAATCATATATATATATATATGCTTCCCAATCATATATATATATATATGCTTCCCAATCATATATATATATATATGCTTCCCAATCATATATATATATATATATATATGCTTCCCAATCATATATATATATATATATATATATATGCTTCCCAATCATATATATATATATATATATATGCTTCCCAATCATATATATATATATATGCTTCCCAATCATATATATATATATATATATATATATATGCTTCCCAATCATATATATATATATATATATGCTTCCCAATCATATATATATATATGCTTCCCAATCATATATATATATATGCTTCCCAATCACATATATAGTTCCATATCATATATATGCTTCCCAATCATATATATATATATGCTTCCCAATCATATATATATATATGCTTCCCAATCATATATATATATATATGCTTCCCAATCATATATATATATGTCCTAATATATATATATATATGCTTCCCAATCATATATATATATATATATATATATATATGCTTCCCAATCATATATATATATATATATATATGCTTCCCAATCATATATATATATATATATATATATGCTTCCCAATCATATATATATATATATATATATATATATATGCTTCCCAATCATATATATATATATATATATATATATATATATGCTTCCCAATCATATATATATATATATATATATATATATATGCTTCCCAATCATATATATATATATATATATATATATATGCTTCCCAATCATATATATATATATATATATATGCTTCCCAATCATATATATATATATATATATGCTTCCCAATCATATATATATATATATATATATATATATATATATGCTTCCCAATCATATATATATAATATATATGCTTCCCAATCATATATATATATATGCTTCCCAATCATATATATATATATATATATATAATCACATCACATATATATATATATATACACTTCCCAATCATATATATATATATATATATATATATGCTTCCCAATCATATATATATATATACTTGCCAATCATATATATATGCTTCCCAATCATATATATATATATATATATATATATATATATGCTTCCCAATCATATATATATATGCTTCCCAATCATATATATATATATGCTTCCCAATCATATATATATGCTTCCCAATCATATATATATATGCTTCCCAATCATATATATATATGCTTCCCAATCAATATATATATATACACTTCACAATCATATATATATATATACACTTCACAATCATATATATATATATACACTTCCCAATCATATATATATATATATATATACACTTCCCAATCATATATATATATATATATATACACTTCCCAATCATATATATATATATATATACACTTCCCAATCATATATATATATATATACACTTCCCAATCATATATATATATATATATATATACACTTCCCAATCATATATATATATATATATATATATACACTTCCCAATCATATTATATATATATATACACTTCCCAATCATATATATATATATATATATACACTTCCCAATCATATATATATATATATATATATATACAC
>OZ010585.1:109433268-109443268 GCA_963932145.1 Acanthosepion lycidas | reverse complement strand
TATGCATGCTTCCCAATCATGTATATATATATATATATATATATATATTTATATATGCATGCTTCCCAATCATATATATATATATATATATATATATATATATATATATATATGCTTCCCAATCATATATATATATACTTCCCAATCATATATATATATATATATATATATACTTCCCAATCATATATATATATATATATATGCTTCCCAATCATATATATATATATATATGCTTCCCAATCATATATATATATATATATATGCTTCCCAATCATATATATATATATATATATGCTTCCCAATCATATATATATATATGCTTCCCAATCATATATATATATATGCTTCCCAATCATATATATATATATGCTTCCCAATCATATATATATATATGCTTCCCAATCATATATATATATATATATATGCTTCCCAATCATATATATATATATATGCTTCCCAATCATATATATATATATATATATGCTGCCCAATCATATCTATATATATATGCTTCCCAATCATATCTATATATATATGCTTCCCAATCATATCTATATATATATGCTTCCCAATCATATCTATATATATATGCTTCCCAATCATATCTATATATATATATATGCTTCCCAATCATATATATATATATATGCTTCCCAATCATATATATATATATATATGCTTCCCAATCATATATATATATATATATGCTTCCCAATCATATATATATATATATGCTTCCCAATCATATCTATATATATATATATATATGCTTCCCAATCATATCTATATATATATATATATGCTTCCCAATCATATATATATATGCTTCCCAATCATATATATATATATATATATGCTTCCTAATCATATATATATATATATATATGCTTCCCAGTCATATATATATATATATATATATGCTTCCCAATCATATATATATATATATATATGCTTCCCAATCATATATATATATATATATGCTTCCCAATCATATATATATATATATATATATATATATATATGCTTCCCAATCATGTATATATATATATATATATATATATATTTATATATGCATGCTTCCCAATCATGTATATATATATATATATATATATATATTTATATATGCATGCTTCCCAATCATGTATATATATATATATATATATTTATATATGCATGCTTCCCAATCATGTATATATATATATATATATATATTTATATATGCATGCTTCCCAATCATGTATATATATATATATATATATATTTATATATGCATGCTTCCCAATCATGTATATATATATATATATATATATATATGCTTCCCAATCATATATATATATACTTCCCAATCATATATATATATATATATATATATATATATATATATATATATATACTTCCCAATCATATATATATATATATATATATATATATGCTTCCCAATCATATATATATATATATATGCTTCCCAATCATATATATATATATGCTTCCCAATCATATATATATATATATATGCTTCCCAATCATATCTATATATATGCTTCCCAATCATATATATATATATATATGCTTCCCAATCAATCATATATATATATATGCTTCCCAATCATATCTATATATATATATATGCTTCCCAATCATATCTATATATATATATATGCTTCCCAATCATATCTATATATATATATATGCTTCCCAATCATATCTATATATATATATATGCTTCCCAATCATATCTATATATATATATATGCTTCCCAATCATATCTATATATATATATATGCTTCCCAATCATATCTATATATATATATATGCTTCCCAATCATATCTATATATATATATATGCTTCCCAATCATATCTATATATATATGCTTCCCAATCATATATATATATATATATATATATATGCTTCCTAATCATATATATATATATATATGCTTCCCAATCATATATATATATATATATATATGCTTCCCAATCATATATATATATATATATATATGCTTCCCAATCATATATATATATATATATATATGCTTCCCAATCATATATATATATATATATATATATATATATATATGCTTCCCAATCATATATATATATATATATGCTTCCCAATCATATATATATATATATATGCTTCCCAATCATATATATATATATATATGCTTCCCAATCATATATATATATATATATATGCTTCCCAATCATATATATATATATATATATATATGCTTCCCAATCATATATATATATATATATATGCTTCCCAATCATATATATATATATATATATGCTTCCCAATCATATATATATATATATATGCTTCCCAATCATATATATATATATATATATGCTTCCCAATCATATATATATATATATATATGCTTCCCAATCATATATATATATATATATGCTTCCCAATCATATATATATATATATATATATGCTTCCCAATCATATATATATATATATATATGCTTCCCAATCATATATATATATATATATGCTTCCCAATCATATATATATATATATATGCTTCCCAATCATATATATATATATATATGCTTCCCAATCATATATATATATATATATGCATGCTTCCCAATCATATATATATATATATATATGCTTCCCAATCATATATATATATATATATATGCTTCCCAATCATATATATATATATATATATGCTTCCCAATCATATATATATATATATATGCTTCCCAATCATATATATATATATATATATGCTTCCCAATCATATATATATATATATATATGCTTCCCAATCATATATATATATATATATATGCTTCCCAATCATATATATATATATATATATGCTTCCCAATCATATATATATATATATATATGCTTCCCAATCATATATATATATATATATATGCTTCCCAATCATATATATATATATATATATGCTTCCCAATCATATATATATATATATATATGCTTCCCAATCATATATATATATATATGCTTCCCAATCATATATATATATATATGCTTCCCAATCATATATATATATATATGCTTCCCAATCATATATATATATATATATGCTTCCCAATCATATATATATATATGCTTCCCAATCATATATATATATATGCTTCCCAATCATATATATATATATGCTTCCCAATCATATATATATATGCTTCCCAATCATATATATATATATGCTTCCCAATCATATATATATATATATATATGCTACCCAATCATATATATATATATATATGCTACCCAATCATATATATATATATATATGCTACCCAATCATAGATATATATATATATATATATATATATATGCTTCCCAATCATAGATATATATATATATATATGCTTCCCAATCATAGATATATATATATATGCTTCCCAATCATAGATATATATATATATATGCTTCCCAATCATAGATATATATATATATATGCTTCCCAATCATAGATATATATATATATGCTTCCCAATCATAGATATATATATATATGCTTCCCAATCATAGATATATATATATATATATATATGCTTCCCAATCATAGATATATGTATATATATATATATATATGCTTCCCAATCATAGATATATATATATATATATATATATGCTTCCCAATCATAGATATATATATATATATATATATATGCTTCCCAATCATAGATATATATATATATATATATATATATATATATGCTTCCCAATCATAGATATATATATATATATGCTTCCCAATCATATATATATATATATATATATGCTTCCCAATCATATATATATATATATATATGCTTCCCAATCATATATATATATATATATATGCTTCCCAATCATATATATATATATATATATGCTTCCCAATCATATATATATATATATATATGCTTCCCAATCATATATATATATATATATATGCTTCCCAATCATAGATATATATATATATGCTTCCCAATCATAGATATATATATATATGCTTCCCAATCATAGATATATATATATATGCTTCCCAATCATATATATATATATATATATATATGCTTCCCAATCATATATATATATATATATATATATATGCTTCCCAATCATATATATATATATATATATGCTTCCCAATCATATATATATATATATATATATAGAGAGAGAGAGAGACACACACACACACTTGTTAACAATCGGGTGCCGAAAATTTTCAGTTTGACCAAGTGACAAAACATGAGAATTTATTTTGATCTACTTTCATGAAGAACCTTTCAGTGCCCTCGGTGAATATATATATATATATATATATAGTCGCAATTTTATATTTTTAATTTCGCATGCGCGTTCTTGTATTTTGACGACTGTACAGTACAATAGGGTCAGTTGGGTACCGTTTGTGACAAAAAGAGCACCATGACACAGTTCACTCCGCCAGAAATTTGGAAACTGCATGCTGCACTTATTTGCATTCGCGCCGAAAGCGCCAATACGAACATTTCAGGATGTTTGGGTGTCAATCTGAGTATAGAGTAGAGGATTTGGAAAGCGTTGGATGAGTCCAATTGTGATTACAAAGATACGGCAGCCCGGAAAAGTCACTCTAATCGTTCAGATAAGAAAAGAACTCGCAAATTTGTTGTTGAAGGCTTAAGACTCAACACAGAAGCCCACGTCAAGTGTCTTCAGGAGGCAGTGCTGCCGTGGGTCTCGAAGGTGGTTGCTGGAAGATCCTATGTCTGGCAACAGGACTTTGCACCATGCCACACAAACAGAAAGACACAGACATGACTGTGAGACAATTTCTGTGACCACATCTGCCTCCTCCTCAGACTGTAACCCCTCTTGATTATTATGTGTGGGGTAACACCAAAGATGAACTGACGGCAAGGACTATGACAGCGTTCTCAAACTTAAACCAGGAGACTTTTTAGTACCTCAAGATATTTTTTGTGTAATTTTAGTAAATATATCAGTTAAAATTAGTGTTATTTTCATTTTTGCGTAATTTAGACGACAATTTACCCTGTGTGTGTGTGTATATATATATATATATATATATATATATATATATATATATAGAGAGAGAGAGAGAGACAGAGAGAAAAGGAGAAAGAGATTGATCAGAAAATCTGTGTCCGCTTGAAATGTAGTTATGAGCTGATTTTTCCCTAAAAGTTTTACTGTATAATATTCACTAAGTAAAATCACGTTGAAAAATGATTATTTTTGTTTTTTTATCATTCGGCTTCAGAATTATATATATGCACTTCTGAAATTTAGACGCTAATGAAGAATGATTTCATTAGCATTCTCAAAGCTAAAACAATGTTTTGTTCAAGATGACTTGATCAAAGATTGTCGTGGTTGGTTCAGACCAATGGCCCGTTTCACTTATCGGGGAATATTTAGGAAACCTATCTAGTATCGACAAGAATTTTTATTTTGTTTTCTATTTTTCGTTGTTTCTTTTTGGATTTTTTTTTGGTGGGGTTGGGGTTTTTTAGGGGTTTTTTTTTTTGCATATTTTCGTATATTTCTGCTCCAATCTAAACGACTCTCACTCTTTCACACCCACATACACGTACACACACAAATCCAAGAAGTGCAAAGATACAATAATTTATTTGCTTGAACAAATTGTACATGTATAAATCAGTTTGGAATGAATACTTGCTATTATTAAATCATTCAAGGAAAAACATTTTTGTCAAATCCGAGATTCTTTTTGCATCCAATGAATATTGCTTTTCTTACGTATATCCTGCACGCACAAATGACATTGTTTCTTTTAATTTGTTGCATAATTCGAAGCCATGTTAAATGCAAATGCATCATATCCTTATATTTCATAATTACATCCTGTAATTCTTGCATTTTGGGTTCGGGAGAGAGAGGAGGTTTGAAATTTCCTCTCAAAAAATTATAACTACATCAATTTTATTCAAATGAACTCACAAATATATATTTAAGTGAGATTAAATCTTATCTTGGAAACATTTTGTTTATTATCTATAAATCATTTTCATTCAATGAACATTATTAGAGTTTTCTTGTTTTTTTATTTCAAATATTAAAATTTATTCCATTATTCTAATTATCTACTGGACACAATGAGAAAAGTCAGGACTAATAGAATGAAAGATTACTAGAAAACAATTTGTGAAATACTGTAGAATTCTCATTGTAACTGATCGCATTCACACTCTACGCATTTCATGAAGATGACAAATATTGTTATGCCTTTAAACCAAAACACTCGGTCACCAAAAAAAAAAAAAATTGGTGATATATAAATGCTTAGTACAAAAGCTTCAGGATAAGTGACGTTGACTGTTTTAACTTTGTGCGCATATTTCCACACACCAGTTAATGTTGATGAGTGACATAGGAAAATATGAGAGAGCAGCAGGAAGAAAAAGTGCCAGCTATTGTCTCTGAGTGGTCACGCTTTACACCTGGTCAAGAAACAAAGTTGATGCATTTGCCTTTGTCTATTTTCGCGAATCCCAATTTCAAAACCTGATGCCATCTGATAATCACGTCTGGTTAAAGTCAAGTGCACAATCTCACTTATTATATAAGTAATGTCATTGCATTTATATTGTAACTGATGATAGAAAACCAACACGATACGTTAAAAATTGTTTTAGATTCTCGAAATTAGAAATCAAAAGAAGAAAACACATACACGTTTCAGTCAGTTATATACTATGCGTGTTACACGTTTAGGCGATCATGTATCTTTCGATACATGATTGACGAGGCAGATTTTTTTTCGCGCAGTATGTTGCCATTTCTTTCTGCAGTTGACTAGTTGCCATCCAAGGCTATAGAACTCGGTCAATCTTACTATTTTATCCTTTTTTGAAACAATAATGTTGCCAGCTATACGTTTTTTGTAAAGGATAATGTTGCCAGCTATACGTTTTTTGTAAAGGATAATGTTGCCAGCTATACGTTTTTTGTAAAGGATAATGTTGCCAGATATACGTTTTTTGTAAAGGATAATGTTGCCAGCTATACGTTTTTTGTAAAGGATAATGTTGCCAGCTATACGTTTTTTGTAAAGGATAATGTTGCCAGATATACGTTTTTTATTCCATACAAAATAGGCATTTAAAATTCATATAAACTGGATTTGGCATTAAATAACTCACAGTGGTTGATATGCCATAAAACCCAAACAAACAAACAAACTATTTATCCATAGCTGGAAGTGAGAAGAAGAGGATTCATACCTTTCCCAAGGGTATTAGCACGTAAGTGAAGGTAATGGATTCGAATGGAATTCGAACTCGGCTCTCCGATTCCTCAATCCGAGCTGCTTTGCATTACGTCACTATACATCCGCATATGCTTGCTTATACTTATATATGCTTTGGTGAAGTTCAGTAACATCAAGCCCGGTCAGTACCTAGATGGGTGACCGCTTGGAAATACCAGTTGCTGTAAGCTTGGATGTGCGGGCGGTGTAATGGATAATGACTCGGAGTTGTTAATCGGAGACCAGAGTTTCATATACACTTGCGCCCTCCAAGCTATGGGTTAATTAGCAAGACTCGTGTTACTAAACTATTATTATCTAAAAAAAGATTTTACAATCTAAACATGTATTGGCTTTAAAATAACCTACAAAGAGTTGATAGGTAGAAAACGACTCAATCAACAAGAGGATTCCGAATTTAGAACACTTTCAATGCATTGACTCAATATCACTATCCATTTTGCTCCAATTTGCATTATATGACGAGAGAACTATAATAGATGTGAGCATAAAAATCGCTTTAAAATTTAACCTCATCTTAGAAAGGATATCGGAAAAGATTTAAGAATACACTGTCATATTAAGCAAGTCAACGTTTTGATAATAAATGTTGTTTGTAGAATTATACGTATATATTTATGTAATACATCATGTGAGATTCAGATTGTAATATCTATACGTTTTTTTAACTATTTTCACTTCATGCAAGGTGATAATTCTACTAAGATGCAAAGAGGTTACTGGGAGTAGAAGAGAATGAGAAGACTTTAGTGAGGAGAACGGACAATAAATGAACAAGTTTCAGGAAGACAGAAGATGGCGATTGACGTTGCATTTCAATTTTTGAAGATCATAGGTGGTAGGCAAGCAAGAAATCGGAAGAGGCCCACAGGCGAGAAGTGCGAGAAAATAAACTAATAGAATAGAAATAACGGTTACATCTAACTATTTAAACAATAAAAAGATTAGACCTAGTTGCCAATCTAGTAACACATAATTTATGCGGTCGAGGTACCAAGGAAGAGAGCTCATTAGAAATCTCCCATGAAAATATTTATAGAAAAGACAGAGGGAAGCCATGTCATGGCGATGGGAAAGTGATTGAAGTTGAGATGCCAGGTCAGGACTGATAACATTACATACATTTTTTTGGATTTGGTAACTTTTCTATTGTTTCAACTTTAACATTACTTACAGCAGTTTTTATTGCTTCTCAAAGATTATCTTTGGATATGGCTTTCATTCGCCTATATATCATTTTTAATGATGGACTACAAGTTTTATGCTGGATTAATATCTAGAGGTTGGGTGACATTCCATTAGTTCAACCAATTACAATAATTCTCTACATTACTATAATCCGTTTTGAAGGGATCTATTTTACTGGCTACAATACTAGTCTAAAATATTACTCCACTTTTCTACTGTTGTAGAATAATCTTCTGAATCATGTTGGCTTAATATTTCCATAAAAAACTCAACCTCTAGTACAGCCATTAGGTCCGTCTAATATAGCTCAAGGATGATCACTAAAATTCACTGTTTAGAAATCAGTTTTCATGTACTTCGTCACCCAAATTACACATTTTCCAATTATGTTGTTTAATTAATGTGGTAGTTTAGTTGCCTTCATGCCTTCGGCCAAAGTTCTTAATATTCTGCATCTTTTTCTTTATTTACATTCACAACACCAGCTTCTACAAATATTTTATTGTTGTTCAATCTACTTTTGTTTCTTTTTACATTTTTCAATCCCTTTTTGTGTCATTTTTGAAGACAGTTTCTTTCCAGTTCGTTTTAGTTCCCTGTTTTATTGCTCTGTTGCTCTGTTAAGTTTTTAACAATTTTCAAAGTTCCATTCCATCATTCAATAACTTTGCAATATCTTGTCTCTCTTTTGAGATTTAATATTTTTATAACCGATGGCAAACTTAGACACACACACGTGTGTGAGTGTGTGTAACATTTAAAAACGAACTTTAATAACTATTCCATTACATTTATTTACAACTCAATGAACAATTCTGAAGTTGCATAATACTATATAAGTCGTAAATATTTCTAATAAAACACAAACTGAAATTCACCCAGTATATTTGTCACATAAATATAAGTATTCATTTTTCAGCACTACCGAATGTGACACAAGGTCAAGGTTTAACTTGAGTTTCGCAGCAATACCGTCGAAAAATTGTTCAATCCCCTCTTGGCACTTCCTCTTTGGGGGAACGCTTCAGGCGCCAAGCAGTGAAACCCAGCCCCCTGCCGAAGGAAAGTTATTACCTGAGAGGAAGGCCCCCACCTAGGCTTAATATTTTTTGCCAGATAAGTATAAATATATCCTAAAACTTTTACCAACATCATTTGCTTAATACAAATTTTACAGTGAGAGCGTTTATTTTCGAAATAGTCTGCCATTGTATATAAGTGATGTCAATAAACTGTAGCGTTTCTTAAAGAACGGAAGTTAAAAATAAATTTAAAAAATAATGAGCTACGTTAACTGCACTACGAATTCAGATTTAACTCTGTTTTTATTTTAATATTGATTTTCTTTTTAACAAATAATTCTTTATTAAATGTAAACAAGAAAAATATTATTTCATACATTACATTGAATAATTTTGAAGGATCTATACCAAACAAAATGAGATTTTTGTTTTAAGACTTCCTCAAACGTCGCTAAAATGCTGCCCTCCGATTATGTGAACTTATAAGCACTGTGCAC
>OZ010585.1:109280768-109430768 GCA_963932145.1 Acanthosepion lycidas | reverse complement strand
TAGAGAGAGAGAGGTAGAGAGGTAGAGAGAGAGAGGTAGAGAGATAGATAGAGAGAGAGGTAGAGAGATAGATAGAGAGAGAGGTAGAGAGATAGATAGATAGAGAGAGAGATAGGTAGATAGAGAGAGAGAGAGAGAGAGATAGGTAGAGAGAGAGAGATAGGTAGAGAGAGAGAGAGAGATAGGTAGAGAGAGAGAGAGAGAGATAGGTAGAGAGAGAGAGAGAGAGATAGGTAGAGAGAGAGAGAGAGAGATAGGTAGAGAGAGAGATAGGTAGATAGAGAGAGATAGGTAGAGAGAGAGAGAGATAGGTAGAGAGAGAGAGAGAGATAGGTAGAGAGAGAGAGAGAGATAGGTAGAGAGAGAGAGAGAGATAGGTAGATAGAGAGAGAGAGATAGGTAGATAGAGAGAGAGAGATAGGTAGATAGAGAGAGAGAGAGATAGGTAGAGAGAGAGAGAGAGAGATAGGTAGATAGATAGAGAGAGAGATAGATATAGAGAGAGATAGGTAGATAGATAGATAGAGAGAGAGATAGGTAGATAGAGAGAGAGATAGGTAGAGAGAGAGAGAGAGTGGTAGAGAGAGAGAGAGAGTGGTAGAGAGAGAGAGAGAGTGGTAGAGAGAGAGAGAGAGTGTTTATAAGCATAAAAACTAAATTTATATCCATAAAATACAAATATTTTTCTACCGGAAATATCTCTACATTTGCATATGAATGAATAAGAAAATGTCTTCATTTTGTAATCAGCCACAAATTTTCTCATCATAATGGGTGAATGAAGAGAAGTGAGAACAAATGTTTATACTTTCATTTAAGCAACCTTTCATTGCGTAACAAGTGGAAATTTATTTGTTTTAGTAACTTGGCAAAAGATATTTTCAACGTATTTTTCTCTTTTATAATTTTTTTGGCTATTTTTATTTTAAATTTTGTTTTGGTACCGTTTGACTACAACATTACTTTTTTTTGTCCTATTTTTCTTACTGATTTTGACTTTCTTTCAACTTCTTTTTCTTAACTTTTCATTTCTGTTGTATTTCACTTGTACTTTGCACCAGTGTATTTTTGTTTCTTTTTTACCCAATCTATTTGCTCTTTATCTGTTGTATTTGTGTTATTTGACACTGCCATGTTTTTGAGTGCTTTTAATGCAACGTATTTTTTTCGGCTGTAATATTTTTTCTTTTATCTTTAACATTTTCCAACGAAGCTTCTCATTTATAGCACTACTACCACTTTAATATTCCCGCCTACTTTTTCTCTACATTTTTTTCTAAAACTGATACTAATTCGAGGAAAGCTGTAAGGTTAACTATCCTACGAAGAATTTATTTCGTTAAGTGGCAAAAAATAAAGGTTTCAGAAACCGATAAAATACTATAAAAATCCACTAGAAACGACTGTACTTTGTATAAGCGTCAGACCTTTGAATAAATAATTTTGCAAACAGATTAATTTAAACTTTTAACCTTTAGTGGAAAGTTAGGAGGTTACCATTTATTTAATGGTGTTGACGGCCCGAATCAATCTATACTATTACATTACGAATATGTTAAGCAAAATGCAAAACAAGAGCAAACAAGAAACATTTGTGACAAAAGACAAATGTTTGAATAACAAGTAATTCTCAATGTATTTTTGTAATGAAAATATTTTACAAAAATATAGTCAATTTTTTTAGGTGAAATCTTTTTAGTTTATGTTGAACTCAAGTTTGATCAAAGATTAAATTTTGTTAATGAGTTCTGATTTGATTTACGAATTTAAATGCCCATTAAGGAATTGTATCCCTGCTCAATCAAAATTCGTAATTATATAGGCCACACTACAACATATTTGACACGCAGACTCACTCTACACCTTTCTGGCCATAGCTCAATTACATCTCATTTAAATATTCATGGAGACCTACCGGACACTATTTGTAACATACTTGTTGACAACACTAATATAATAGTATCATCTACATGTAAAAAAAAAAAAAGGCTAAAAATAATGGAAGCCTTATTAATAAAAACAAAAACAAACAACACTTATTAATTAATATTAACTTTGAATATGGACATAATATTTTGACCGTGTTTTAAAAACTGAAAAAACTTTCTAAAACATACCTACAACAAGCTATTTCTTATTTTAACAGTTAAAATACAATCCTTGAAAATGGCTAAATGTATAGCCGAAAGCATTCGGACAGCTTTTATACAATTTATCATCCGAAACGAAAAAACATTAGATCGCATGAGAAATTGTATAAAAAAACTAAATAAAAGCACCTTGTCTGTCGTTTTCAATGAAATGTGCATGAAAGGATTGCTGCCTAAATACACAAATACACACACACATTATATATATATATATATATATATATATATAAAACCATCGTAAATAAAGTTTTAAATTTTTAAATCCCGTATTCTCGGTCATTATCTTTGGTTCTAAATACAAAACAATATAAGTGGAAAATTCAACTCAACATTCTAAATATACATAAGCGTTTTTTTTTTTTAAGGTCATTGTCATTCAGATCTTTTAACAAAGTTCTGTAAAGACCAATAAATGATATACGCCATTTTAAGTGCATTAAAGTGAATCCCATTAAAATAGTCTTTTTTTCCCCTGAGTTCGTTCGCTCGGTAATACAAATTACGTGTCTCTTATATCACATATATCAGGTACGAAAACATTTGATGGATTGATTTATTTTTACGTGTTCTTAACATTTTGCTGGTTATTTAAATCCAGAAAATATCAGATTGTATGAATTTTGGGGAGAGAATAATGATTTACTGATACAAGTCATACTAATTAATCCATAACTAGGGGGGAAAGTGGATTCATACTTTTCCCAACGGTTCTACGATTTCCAATTTCTAGCCGTTGTCCATTACGACGAAAATATTTGAAACCATCTTTTTTGGCCGTAGGTTTACATTATAAACCTACGTGGTAATTGTCAGTCAGATCCTTCAAAGTTCTGTAAAGATCAATAAATGATATACGCCATTTTTAAGTGCATTAAATTGAATCCCATTAAAATAGTCTTTTCTTCCCCGAGTTCGTACGTTCAGTAATGCAAATGGCGAGTCTCTTATATCAGATATATCAGGTAATTTATACCGACATTAACCATTTTCTCTCGGTTGATATTTGAAGTTCGCATTTAGCTCGAAAATACATTTACTAAAGAAAGTTAAAATGCTTGGTGATATGTAGACAAGAAATAACCTGAAAATATAAACAGCTTAGAAATATAAAATGAAAGTTGCCTATATTTCCGAGATTAGGTATTGTAACTATTCACATTTTTTGGACTGTTGTCCTCATCTTTGTCTCGGCCGTTGTTCGCGCCGGCTTTCTTCAGGTGATATACGTTGAAATTTCGAATCGAACACTTTATTTAGTCCACGGGAATAGATTGTTCTAGTTCCACGTGCCATGCCTTTGTCTGGATATCTCAGTTTCAGTTATTTCCCTTTAGTAACTCAACTCTCCAAGTTTTTTTCGTTCACTTCTATTGTAGCCAGGTATTGAACTCACAACTCTTTGGGTCAAGTCACTGGATTACTTCAACCAACGTTTTTATCCACAGAGCCATGTGTCCATGGGAACACGTGTCTTTCAGTGAATTAATTTATTGGAATTATAAACCTAATGTCTCTGTTCTAGTCTTCTTTTACCAGAGCTCATATTACAATGTTTTTTTTTTTTGTTTTTTTGGGGGTTTTTTTTAATTGTCGTTTTTCTCAACTGGATAAAAGTGTTGGTTGAAGCAATCCAGTGACTTGACACAAAGAGTTATAAGTTCAATAGCTGATCACAGTAGAGGTGAACAAAAAAAAAAATGAAGAGTTGGTTATTAAAATAAAATGAAAATGAAATATCTAGAAAAGGCATGGCACGTGGAACTGGAAAAATCTAACCCGATGAACTAAATAAAGAGTTAGGTTCGAGATTCCGATGTATATCTCCTGAAGAAGTCAGGCACTACAACGACTGAAACGTCGGGAATATGAAAATAAAGATGACAATACTCTGAAAAATGTTAAAGAACGAAATGCAGCATCTTCAGCATATATTTTTTTAATGTCCTTACAGATTTATTCCCCCCCCCTATTATCTGTGAATTTAAATTATTAAATTATTTAATTCTTAGGTGAGACAGTGGATTGCGTTCTCGTCGCCTTCTTCACGGTTTGGAATTCATAATTGTCCTTCTCTAAAGCTGGATGCTACCCAACGCTGGAAGGTGAAAAAAAATTATTCCTGCCTTTCCCGAACGCTAGCGTTAAGGATACGCAAGAGACGAGATCGAAAAGAACCTGGCTCGGCGATTTTACTTTTCATGTCGATAACCCACACGCTATTGGCGCGACCCTGAGCACAACAGCATTTTGCTTCACTCTATTCTTAGTTGTGAAAGAAGAGTTATTCTATTTACACTGATGATACTTTTGCTTATCCATTAAACAACTGTTGGTAATCTTGCATGGATGTGTATCTCAAGAGTAAGCATAAGAATCTGTATATTCGGCCATTGATTGAAAAGGTCAACCGATGTCATCATGAGAAATCAGGAAAACGAGCGACACAAACTTTTCATGGTGTTGCTGATTTTATCAAGTGCTGACATCAGCACCTTCAAAATTTGATTTAGCACTTACAGCTTATGGCGTTAACTAATGCCACTTACCAGAGATAATACCTTTACCAAATTATATAAATCATTGCCTGAATAAGAGTGCTTAATAATTCTCAACCTCATAACAGGAAAAGCAAACGGTGAAGTCCCTGATGTCACATACATTAACTGTATTATGACAGCTGGTACACACGAGAGTTTCACATGCGCGTACTAGCAATTCGCTCTTAGGCCTTTACTTCTAATAAGTCACAACTTGTGCCACTCGAGAAGTGTATTACAATACTTTAGCTGGGAGATGCAAACAAGTCATGTCTGATTGTTTAACGTTATTTCTCTGACGTCTTTACACTGCAAGACAGATCTTCCATTTTTGGCTTAGAAAGAAAACAATGCCCTTTATCTCTGTAAATTCTTTACTCAATTATCATTTCTAAACGTAAGTAAAGTGTTCATATTTATAAAGAAACTTAACTCCATATTTCCCTGTCCCGGACTAGATCAACCATAAACATTACATGAATAGTAACATAATCTTCCAGATTTTGAAAAAAACATATCGATATACAACCATAATTATGCTCAGGTGAGAATATGATGTTAGCTTTTATATGTAAATAACTTTTAGAAGTTAATCAATTGATTATGGTTTGGTTTGGTTTGGTTTATTTTGTTTTACGATATATCAACCTCAATGGGTTATTTAATGCCGACAAAATTTTTTATTGCTGGTAATATTTTGTTTTGTCAAAAATCTGTTTCTGGTAATATTTTTCTTTCAAAATTGTATTGCTGGTAATATTTTTTCAAAAAAGTATTGCTGGTAATAGTTAACTATTTGCCCATAGATGGGACCCTAACAGGTGCTACCACCCCGGGTCAGGGTGGACCTGGGAACATCAGCAATTAAGAGGTGGTTCCACGCTCCTCAAAACCTCCTGATCAGAGGCCTTGCTGCTGGATGTAGTTTATCGTCTTACCCAGGACAGAATTGATCATGAATACTAATACTAAAGACGCGACCAATACTTTCAATTTTGTTTCATCTACTCTATTTTTGCTATATTTTTTAAAGGTCAATGCATAATGATAATTCTCCATTATTGGCGGGTTGGTTGATGTTCTACTTGTTAACCTGTTTTGCAGGCTAGTTAAAATACCAAAATATTTCTAGACTGTAAGAATTTTTTAGGTTATAACTGTTTAGTGATACAAGTCTTACTAATTAATCCCATAGCTGGGAAGACAAGAGGTGGATTCATACCTTTCCCAAGGGTATTTGCGCGTAAGTGAATATATGAAACCTGACTGGAATTGGAACTCGGCTCTCCGATTAACATTTCCGAGCCATTATCCATTACACCACCCGCACATCCAAGCTTAAAGCGTTTGGTATCCCCAAGCGGTCATCCAGGCACGACGATGCTTAATTTCGGTGATCGTACTAGAACCGATGTTTTAACGTGATATGGCCGTAATCCTTTTCCTTAATGAAGGAAATGTATATTCAGGAGATTTAATCCTTTTACAAATATTTTTGATCATACATTAGCTCTGAAGTCGTAGTCATATTTCCACTTGTGACGAATAACAAATTATGCTGATGATACCACGGTTGCTGAGTGCACCTTCAAAAATCTAAATGACCAGAGCCCGGCAGCTGATCTCTAACTCTGTCATAGCGCTCACAACAATGTTTGGTGGGGGTGGGGGAATTGGTTTGTATCATTCAATATCCCCAAAACCAAGTTAGTAGCCTTTTATAATCACCGTGCAGACCCTAACTTTTCAACAGTGCTGATCAACGAAGCTACTTACTTTGGTCGTCTATTGGATCTTGTTCCAGATCTCAAATGGAACTTGTATATACGATGCATCGCTAAAGATACAGGAAAAGTGGTCAGTTCTTTGTACCGCTCCAGAAAGTACATGACACCACCTATCTTTACAAGAGTGCCAGACCAAAAGAAGACTTGTCTATCGCTGCCGTATCTGAACTGGAACTGTCTAGTCTATACTATCCAGCCTTGACAGAATTCAAATGTTTACTCGGCCTTGTTGGTTAATTATTCTTCACCCCTACAACTCCTTTCACACAAACAAAACATTACTAACCTCTCATACCTCTATAACTATTTCCATAGATAATATTCAGATGGCTTACATGCAACAGTTCAGACCTTTACAGCTAGAACTCCCCCTCATTTCCTTAGTCGATAAGGAGGAAGTTCTACTAAGACAGCTTCTTGCCCAGAACTGTTAATCTGTACAATGCAAATATGGATAGTCGTACTCAAGTGTGAAGAAAAAAAAGCGTACACAATATGCAGAATAGTGTAGGAAGCTTTCTTCAACGTCAGCTCCTAAAATTGTTTCTGCTCATGAACAAATTTTGTCCAATCGTCAAAGGTAACTCAAAAGAACAGAAATAATCAGAAACGATATCGAGTAGATATTTTACAGCTAAAAACTGTTAATATTTTGGAACGACTTACTTTTAATGAAACATGATTGCACCAAATCGTGAAAACAAACAACAATCAAGGCAGTGGCGACACACGAGTGTTGCACGCTGCCTCACTTCTGGGGAGTCTCTTTTGGATGACGCTCTTGATTCACTCTTATGTTGTTTTCTTCTTACCGCCGTCTTCTCCCGGCAGGGTGATCGCTAATTATTCTTTTAGTTCGGAGGTAAAATGAAAACAAAAGGGATTTTTACTTACTATTTTATTAAACACGTCGGAGTGTACATTTCTAACTAGCCAGTGGCTATCACCCCCGCTGGGGAGCAAGTTCCACGAGACACGAAATAATCACGTCTCATCTCTTTGGCGTGTAAAACTTAACTCCCCAAAAATACTTTCTATCTCTCTAACCTTCCCCATGCTAGATTTAACCAATCAAAAAGGACCTCCATTTTTTTTTGTCTGCCAGCTGACCCCAAGGTCAGCCTCAGAAAGTCTGAGTCAAATACACTGCTACTAAAAAAAATAGTCAAACTATTTTTTAACATTCTTTACTTGACCATCAAAAAATTAATTTATGAATTTTATTTCAACTACTTGATGACTATCATTAGAAGGACACACGGTTAAAGAACCCCAATATGGCATTATTAAATACTATAGAAAGATGTTCTATTTTACAGGACGATGCACCTACTAACAATCTGTTGATTGTTGGTTGGTTGATTAAAAATTCTGGGCCACCCACACATCCAAGCTTACAGCACCCGGTATCCCCAAGCAGTCACCCATCCAGTCACTGGCGTTACTATACATCGGTAATTATACAGAAACCAGTGTTTCAACGTAATGTGACTGTAAGCCACTAACAGTAGGGAAAGACAATAGATGATTTGAAGTCTTTGACATTTGAGTGCATCGACCATATTCCCTACGTACCAGTTCTTATTCTATTTCACTATTTTCTATCCAAATTTAAAAAGGAGCTTGTAAGAGACGAAGGTTTAGAATGGTTCAAAGATGGGAGCAGAGCTGTGTTTCAATATGCGCCATGTTCTTTCAGGACGTAGGCGATCATGGCCCTCCACCTCCCTCTATTCCTTGCGGCTCTCAACAAGTTCCTTCCATCTTCTACCTCCCCCATTGTTTTACCTCTATTCGGCTCGTGTGTATCAGTTTCTCCAGGCCCTCGTTATATGTCCCAGAAACTTCAGCTGCCTCTTCCTGATGTTAAGTATAAGCCTCCTCCTTGTTTGCATCCTCTCTAAGACTTCATCGTTGCTTACACGTTCGGTCTATATTATCCTTAGCATCCTTCTGTAGAACAATGTCTGTCGCCTCGAGTCTCTTCTTCATCTTTGAGGAAATCGTCCAGCATTCGCTGCCGTAAAGACAGACAGACGTCACGTAACCGCTCAGTATTCTTTTCTTCGTTACCAAATAAATCCTCCTGTCTCGTAATACTCTGCCCAACTTTTGGAATGTGTCCTTGGCCATCCCAATACGTCAACCAATACGTCAGTGTCGCATTTACCGTCCTATGTCAAAACGCTTCTCATATTTAAACTTCTGTGTCTGCTTGATTCTAGTGTTTCCGACCTGCAAATCGTATTTCGGGTTCATTCTTTTACTGAAGACTATGCATTCTGTTTAATTGTAGTTTATGCTTAGTCCCTTCTTCTCACTCTCCGTCGCTGACTTCTGTAAGAGATTTTGTAATTTCTTTTCCGTGCCTGATACCTGTACAGTGTCATTTGCGTTGAACTGTGAAGTGAATATGTGAAATAGTGCATGTTTCATGGCTTTAGTTTAGTCTCTTCTTAGTCAGGCCGAGAAATATTTTTGTGAATTATTACAGTTGTTATATTTTTTAAATTTATTAGAATATTGTACTTCACAAAGTGAGTGAAAATGTGTGATAGAATAGAAGGGGTTTTCATATCAGTCAGCTTTCAAGCCAATGGTTATAATGCTGTGTGCTTTATCCAAATTATCTGAGTGAACATGTTGAAAATAGACTTGAAGACGGTTCGTTTATATCAGATACATAAAAAGAATTAGGCTATGTAAAGTATTGACTTGTGCACGATCAAAGATTTACACGATTGAAAAATCAAAACATGAAGCAATTCTATTCTGATGTGTGTGTGTGTGTGTTCTTACAGTTTCTCTTCTCGACAGATTTTCAGTTGATCCACTTGTAAGTTTTGTCATATTCTATATATAATGCTCATTTTCCTTGTGTTTCAAATATAGGCACAAGAATGTGAATTTCTATGTACATGTAATTGTGTTTACCTTTTTTGTTCGTCGTCTTGCCGACTCCCTACTCTCCGCTAATTTCTAGATTCTGTGTTTACTCACTTTTATTCAAATGAAATCTTCAAAGTTGCAGAAAATTCTAGTAATTTTTCAATTTGCGTATATTGTCAATTTTGAAACGATTAGGAAATTTGTTTGATCAGACACAAGGAATGACAATATTTGACGCTTCTACAGTACAGTTGATTTTATAAGGTGTTCGTTAGGCCAACGTTATGATTACCTTAGAAACAGAGAAAAGATGGCTGTAAGCATATTTAATCAACGTATAAAAAGAAAGGATTTGCCAAAAGAGGAGTACAAAAGAAAAGTAAAGATTCAGATGAAAGTAATTGATTGATAATCCGAATGCATGTGATGGCGGAAAAAGAAAAAGATAACAATATGATGAAAATGAACCAGAGAAAATGAAAGACAGAATAGTAAGAGGGGGAATGAAAAAACCGAAGACAAGAAGTGTAAGAGAAATTGTGATCCATCGCAACAGAAGGGTTAAAAAAGAAAAACAAAATGAAATCATAGCAAAAACCAAATGAGAAATGGATATATTCGGATCAAATTAAAAGAATGGGACAAAAACAAAAGCGAGCAGTGGAGTGAATAGATAAATAAAAATATTAAACAACAAAATGATGATTTTCAAATAGATAAAAGAGAGAAAAACGCCAGAAGATAAAGAAATAGACTTGAAAAGTCAAGGCTATAGAATTTAAGATATATACCAAACTAGCAGTATAACCCATTTTCGACCGTGTCTTTCATTACTTGGAATTTTTACCGTTCACTTGAAACAGTTTAAGTTTAAAGTCAGCCCACCCGAAAATCAATATTAGTAACAACTGGATGCAACAGAAGCACATCCTCAAATAGAGGTCTAACAATTGAATGGGGGCTGAAAAGGGCCGTTTTTGCGTTCTTAATCTTGAGAGGAAGGAACCTCTTCCATGGACCATTACGGCGGAAAGAGAAAATTGTTGGGGAGAATGTTTCTTCAGCATGTAGATGCATTTTCTATTGTTATTTAATGTGCTTGAAATGATGCCATTTCAAGGGGGAGGTGATACGGTTGAAGGTGGCCTGTAGAAGGAGACAGAGGCATTGATTAGCATAAGGAAGACGAACATTTAAATGAAAACATGGAAACTCACTCTATGCAGCAACCCGTGTAGAGTTCACGAATCCTGCAGCCCCTAACTGTAGACGACGTTGTGTGTTTTTGCTCCGGCAGCGTGTATGATCAGGCTTGTGCTGCTGCCAACTCTAAAGTAGCCGACGTAGAGTTGACCGTTCTGCGCTGCTCTTCGGTTTCAGTAGCACGTGCAACAGCATTTGGAGAGGCGTTTCTCCTCAACCGTTGAGTCCTATGAATTGAATACTCAGCATCACGCAAAGAAGCGTTTGAGGAGGCCATTTTTCCCAGCCGTCGTGTCCTTTGATCGGCAGTTTCAGCCTCACACGCCGAAGTTGAAGAGGCGTTTCTCATAAACCGCCGAGTCATTCGATCAGCAGTTTCAGCCTCACGCGCAACTGCAGTTGAAGAGGTGTTTCTCCTCAGCCGTTGAGTCGTTTGATACGCTGATCTTCGGACTCAGTGGCTCTGAGTGAAGCATTCTGAGAGGTATTTTGAGACAAACGAACTGAACGTTCTGAAGACGATTCGTTATCCTTTATTCGCATGGCGGCCCTGGCGGCGCGGTTTTGCCACCTAGGCAAGTTCTTCTCTTTGGTGACATGTCTTAGGCAAATATGAATTGTCAAATGGAATGCGTGGACAAATACCAGAAGAGAACGCTGAAAAGCTACAGGAATCACTAAACTCGAATAACTTTAGGGGAAGTTGGAAAAATAAATGTTGGGAAATAAAAAAAAAAGCAAGCTTACTTATTACTACGGTGAATGCAGCGCAAAAACTGAGAGGACAATAAAAATTTTAAGTTAGGAACGGCTATAAACGACAATGAAAGCAACGCCTTAAAACTGTAGTAGTAGGCTTTATGCAACGGAAAAGGTAACCTCACTTGAGAGAGGTTGAATTCTTGGCCAAGAGAATGTCAGGGTGTTGATGTTGATTTTTCACAATTAAACCCAAATTTCTTTTCCAATATCACTCTTCTACAAAAAATGTTCATGTTTGATAAGAAATGGAAGGGGGTTTTTCCCGCTGCTTGAATGTTTCCCATATTTTGCAAACGCCTGTTGAATGATCGACACTCAATCTTAACATTGATTGAGTAGATTCATCATTCAAAAAAGCTTAAAACATTTCTTCCAAATTATTTTTGTCTACTACTACTACTACTACTACTACGTGGTTTACTATCCAAGACAAACTAACCTTTCTTGTTTGTAGACCATTCACTAAACGTACTTCTTCCAGATCATAGGCTTTATCAGTCATCTTCACTTCTGTTATCATGTCTAAACTGAAAAGGAACCATATACAGTGCTGCACGTTTAACTTGTCCTCCACTATTTTTTCTCAACAGAGGATAAATGAATACTTTATAAAAAACGAGTGCGCAGAACCTGAAATTATCTACTACTTTTCCCTTCTTTATAACTAACAATCTCGACTTTGCAGGCTTGGAACTCATTCTCGCCCAAACTTTTCAAGTCTGCAAAGGATCCATGTACTCCCTGTAATGATCAGATCGTCCATGTAGACTGATTGGTGGCTAACGCACTCCTGTCTTCATCATAGGGCCTCGACACTCGACTTCAGCCGATTTGACCACCATATTTATAGCGAAGGTAATACCGCTTTCGAGTCTGTGACAATCGGAAACTATAAACCTGGAAGAGATTCTTATTTTAAAATTGTTATAATAATCCAGGATTAATAGGCTG
This sequence comes from Acanthosepion lycidas, assembly GCA_963932145.1. Taxonomy (NCBI): domain Eukaryota; kingdom Metazoa; phylum Mollusca; class Cephalopoda; order Sepiida; family Sepiidae; genus Acanthosepion; species Acanthosepion lycidas. The sequence goes on along the minus strand of OZ010585.1, from coordinate 109,418,489 downwards.
ATCTTCTCGGCTATATGATATCTCCTTAGGGCTACTTCTAATAATGTTGGCAAGGTCCACCTCAATGCGGCGAGGTCACTCTTATTTTCTTTAAATGAATACTGAATGAAGATTACTCAAAACATGTTTCCTAATGTGTATTCAGACTAGTTTTCAAACCAGCAACGCAAGGGAAACATTTGGAGATATCTATAATATATTTGATTCCTTATTTTTCGGATCTACCTCAATTATTTTCGTGTGTGTGTGTAAACAAAATAAAAGCTACTCTAATAATGTATATGACAATAGGAAACAGGGAAAAATCATTTTAAAAGCGGATTAGAATTTCAATGCTTTGAGATGTATTTCTGTTTCTCTATCATAAGAATTACTTGTAAATTGAAATGTCATTTATTTTGTAATACGTATGTCGGACTCCACCTTAAATTTCATCGTGAAGGCCATGAGGGATTTAACGCTATCCAAACACGCAGAGACGAGACGACGATATAAAATTGAAAAATTCTGCGACCGTCGTTGAATAATTTAAAAGTTGCGTGTGGAAATCAACGGCTATTGGTCATCCTGTATTAAATATTAGTTTGCAAAGCTATGATGATGATATATATGTGTGTGTGTGTGTGTGTGTGTGTAATTTATTGTTCAATTTAATGTTTTCGCAGTAGAAAAGTTATTAACCATCCGATTTTGGTAAATTTTCAGGATATATTTATATTGATATGATAAACTGAATTTCATCTCATAATTTCTGTTTGCATTAAAAATAGTTACAATATCGTATCTGGTGGCGTGAAATTTTATTATGCAGCAACAGAGTTGTCAATCATATTGTAAATATACATTCATTCATTCATATAGAGATATAGAGAGATATAGAGATAGAGAGATATAGAGAGATAGAGAGAGATATAGAGAGAGATATAGAGAGAGATATATAGAGAGAGATATATATATATAGAGAGATAGATATATATAGAGAGAGATATATATATAGAGAGATATATATATAGAGAGATATATATATAGAGAGATATATATAGATAGAGATATATATATAGAGAGATATATATATAGAGAGATATATATAGATATATATATATATATATATATATATATATATATATATATATATATATATATATAGAGAGAGAGAGAGAGAGATAGAGAGAGATATATATATATATATATATATATATATAGAGAGAGAGAGAGAGATAGAGAGATATATATATATATATATATATATATATATAGAGAGAGAGAGAGACAGATAGAGTTCATTCATTTAGAGAGAGATAGACAGATATCGAGATAGAGATAGATAGGTAGATATAGATACAGTGTTGTAAACATGCTCCAAACGTCATGAAAGCACAGTCATATCGCCAAATGTTATTATTAAGAGGAAGGATCAAAGTATTTTTTTGATTATTTAATTACATTTTTACTCGTTTTTAGAACATTCGAAATTTTGATTAAAATATTAAACATTAAAATATTTTCTTGCATCGGCGGTTTTACTAACTTTTATCATAGCAAATTTTGGCTTCTTGTTTGCGATGATAGACACATTAATTTAGACATTCTTTCAAAAATCAAATAATTGTAGAAGTTTAATGAAATTTTAGGACTTATTCACAAATTAATAAAATTAATTTTCAATTTTTATTAGAAAATCTTGACAATTTTTTTACGTGTTTCTGCCCCTTATTTAATTTTTTAAAAAACTTTATAAGCTTATTTTTATTGACTATATTAGTTAAAAACAGAATTCTTTGAAGAATTTAAATCAACGATTTTTTTTTTTTTTTTTTGCAAAATCGGGCCTGGCTTTACCGATAATCTGTTCTGAATCGAAAAATAAAAAACGCAATAAATTTAAGACATTTAATTAGAGAAGCTTTTAATTGCTTTTATGAACACTATCTATTAAAAATATTGTCTGAAGAAAAATGAAATTTTAAAAGATTTTATTTTTTATAATTGTAAATTGGATAATTTATTAAAAAAAATTTGTTCTTCGATATTTTAAAATACATTTTCAATGAGATAATTCTTAGAGAATATTGTTATTAAGAAAAACTATATTTACTAATCGTATCTTGTAAAGATTTTTACAATCTGATGACTCCGAATATTTTTTTAAATAATTTCGATTTGTTTTTGTTATGTGTATATGTATGCAGAATTTGTAAATATGCATGATCATACTTAACATCATTATTAAAGTCACATAATGTAAAAGTTGCTTGCCGCCTTTCGTGGATTAAATCGGCCTCAGACAATTTACTTTTCTTCGTTCTGCATGCACATATTGGCGAATTGTCTGATTTTGGCTTTGCTAATCATTTTTACGTTTTCAAAAGTTATTTTTCAGTGAGTTCCGTACTTCAGTTATCTTCTTTTTTTTAGCTTCAATCGTAGGGATGAATGTAAAGAAACGGACTTTGGAAATCTTCGTTAGTAAATTTTCAGAAAGGTAAGTTTTAGTTTTTAATTTCAATATGTTTTTAATTATTATTTCAATATATTTTTAATTTTTGTTTTGTATTTATTGATTTATAGAGTTATATATATTTTTTTAGTTTCAGTTAATTGAAACTAAAAATTAATAATTAGCTGAAATAAGAAGAATGAATTAGAGAGACGACCCACTGACAGCGCATCAACATTACAAATTTTCGAAAAGTACGTTTTATATTTTTTTTAATTCCTATTTCAATAAATATTTCGAATTTTAGTATTTATTGTTTTTAGTGAGTCATAATTCAACTTCAATTATTTAATTTTTTGTTTCAACAATTAAGAAGAAGAAATAACCCAGAGACGAAACCCAGCCAGGCTTTGCAAGGGGACATTACCAATCAAATTTTAAAAAGTTCTATATTTTTATTCCTATTTCAGTAAAAAATTTTAATTTTTTTATTTATTGGTCTTTAGTTAGTAACACTTTGTTTAAATTTACCATTATTTCTTTTCGTTTCATTTAAGAATATTTTGAAGTTTTGTATCTTTGTATTTAAAAATTCACTTTTTTTTAGTTTCAATCAAGAATTCATCATCTAGAAATGAAAACAAATGCTAATTGTTCTTATTTATTCAATTATTGTTACTTCTTAATATCCCCCTGCCTTGAATCTATTTTACAACACAATAATTTACTTATTTAATACTTATGTTTATTTTTATTTCGTAATTTTTAGATGAGCAACACTGGAAAGTGTTTGAACCAGTACAGCGTAATTGAAAGTGGCCAACCAAATCTGAATGGCCATATTTTGGAACAATTCTCTGTAAATAAGTCAGTATGGAAGATAACAGATTGGACCTCCTTGGAGAATGCTAAAAATAGCTTTCATCCGGTTAAATTATCTAAAGTTGAAAATTTTATAGCCTATATAGCAGTGGATATGTCGGACACCGTTTTGAAAACTTTTTTACATACATACACAGTTTCAGAAGATACACCAGGAACTTCCACGGACACACCCACACCAGGAACCATCACAGATTCACCCACACAAGGAATTTCCACGGACATACCCACAGCGTAGACTTTCTGGGATCAATGGAACAATTCTACAGTTACAAACTTAACTTCAGGAATCTGCAGTTATCATGGAAATGTTACTCCTGAGAATCATAGGGAAGGTGCTATCCAGACCTTGAATGAGTACGTTCTACACAAATTTGAAAAAAAAAAGGATCCAATTAACACCATGCAGACGGTAAAGGGTGTCATTTCAAATCTGCAGGTACAAATCCATAGCCCCATGCGCATTTTGTTGTTCACAAAGGATTTCTTTTAGTCTGTCAAAAATATTGAAAATTTGCTGATCTCCGACATAATTCAGCATTATTTTAAGAATAGTAGCTGTCTTTTTAGAAGGCATTGTTGAAGATTTAGGGAGACAGTATCAAAAATCCTTTACCACAGTCGAGGCTTCTATCAGTCTTAGCCTCAGTTTGACAACACACCGTGCTAAGTGAATATATTATCGGTGAATACTGTGAAAAGAAGCAATCTCCTAATATAGTATAAATAACCTTATAAAGGTAAGTCACATTCATGTCGAGGAACTCATTGATGATATGGAAGGTGAGCAATTTGGAACGTACTTAAAGTTGGCACAATATAATAGGGAAATAATTACCCAACGAAAATCAAAATAAGTTTTGGAAGCAGAAATTGTTCGGAGAAAAAAGCAGCACCAGTTAGGGTCCCAGCTATGGGCAAATAGTGGAAAAAACTACACCGAAACGGGTTTTCAGGTATGTTTCGGAAAGTTTTTCAATCACTTACATAGCAATTTTTAAAAATTTCTATTAGTAGTGGATTATGGTTAAATAAAATAATAAAAAATATATTGTGTAATTAATAAGAAAATGTAAAATACTATAAAAATTTGATAAAATAATTTTACATTTTCATAACTGTCATAATGTAACAATTACTGGAAATATGTAATATAAAAAGTAACATAAAAAATATAGAAATTAATGATAAATAAAATGCCATAAAATTTCATAAATGATAAATTCATTAATCTTTTATTTCTGAAACAATATATGATAGGTATCTCATAATTAGAGCCACCTCTCTTGTGAAATTTGATTTTTTATTTATTATTAATTTTTATATAATCTCAGTTATGAAAGTTTAGTTTGCTATAGTATTTTCAATTTTATTAATTATTTTTCAGAAAGAATCTTCAGACGTAGGTATAATGCTAAAGTAACTAAAATCAATAAAATATTAGATTGCTAAAAGTATTAATTTTTTAAAATAACATAGTAGTTAAAAATTCACTTAAAAATTCCAAAATTTATGTCACTTCTGTTCATCCGTACGATAAATTTTCCTAATGATAATCTGCCAATATATCGATAAGCACATAAAAAACAAGTCGCCGGGGTTAAAAAATGCTTTCTTATTGTCTACTACGACTTTATGTTTAAAAAAGTAATTCGTGTTTAAAATCTGATTATTTAAATGTTAATTTTTCTCAAATAATTTTTGAAAAAAGTATATTTTATTTTTGCCAGATTTTTAAATCGGAAAATTAACTTTTGTTTACAAATGTTTAGAAATGGCTGACGTTATCGATTTTTCTGAAAAAAAAAAAAAAAAAAAAAAATGGAACTATTTCAATAAATATAATTACAGTTTGAAATACACCAAAGTATTTTGCTTACCGGGTATAGTAAATTTAATCCTTTAACTTTGATTTAAATCTAAATTGAAAACTTCAAGAACGATTTTTCATTTTTTTAAGTTCATTTTAATGTTAAGTATCGCGTTTTCGTGGAGGTACGTAATATATTGATAGATAGACATATTGATAGATAGCTAGACAGGCAGATTGATAGACAGAGAGACCGATAGGTATGCAGAGAGATAGATATTGATGCTTGTTATTTCCGATATATAAGGATTGTTGTGGGTCATAAGAATAATATAATTTCCAAAGAAAAACAAGATATTGACGGATAGAAAATCAATTTTAGAAATTGTTAAGAATTTAAACAAAGACCGCAAAACAATTGAATAAAAAAAATGACAATGAGAATCGTAGAAAATATCTGAGAAAAATTAACAGAGAAAAATGTGAGAAGCATGAAAATAATTGAAAACACTGGTTTTGTGAATGTAAACAGAGAAAAAATGCAAAATATTAAGAACATTGCTAAGGACATGAAAGAAATTAAATTATCAACTTTCACCAAACGTCATAATTAGAAAGTTGTAAGTACAGAAACATAAAACTGAATTTTCTGCAGTAATTTTCGTAATAAATGTAGATTTAGTTTGATGGCGAAAACAGAGGTCGGGTTATTGAAGAAAGACGTCAAATAACGCGACCTAGACGACAGTAGTGGGGAATATGAATTAGTGATTGAGGCTAGTATTGTAGGCAGTAAAATTGTGTTCCTTCGTAGTTAATGATGAACGTAAAGAACTGTTGTAAGTTCTTGGGGAAAAAAACTCTTTTTGAGTGAAATAGGTCACAATCATGAAACATTAAGCGAAAGACTATATTCATGCAAGTCAATGCTCCTTGTCGTTCAACAAAGCTGACTATAGCCCACCTTGCTGAAACAGGCATCAAAGACACTAACAAAATGACCCCTAGTCTCTCAAGATATTTATCCAACAGAAAATGTTCAGTTCATAATTAAAAGAGGCTTTTATAAGTCTGGGAGACTTTCTTTAAGCAAAGGTTTCTGGGTAGCAATAAAAGCAACAAATGATAAAAATGAAATAGTAAAAAAATCACTACAGTCAGTGAGAATTTATAGAATGTCAAGGAGTTAATACAAAAGTGTAACATTAAATGATAATTGTATTGATCAAATATGTTTGAGCAGACTATATCTTTTGGGTTTTATATAAATAAATGTTTATGTTATGCTTAGTTGGTTTCCATAATATATAGCCTGATATCTACAAAGCAATTGCCAATATGTTTAATCCGGATAGATATTTACACTATTGACATTGTTCGAACTGTTGTTCTCAGCTTTATTGTCATATCCACAACGTTTCGGCCGTTGTACAATCAGGCCTTCTTCAGGTGATACACATGGCCCAGTGGACAAAAGCGTTGGTTAAAGTAATCCAAAAGTGACTTAACTCTAAGAGTTGTGAGTTCAATTCCTGCTCACAGCAGAGATGGACGAAAAAAACTTGATTTGAGTTACAAAAGGGAAATAACTGAAACTGAGATTTCCAGAAAAGGCGTGGCACGTGGAACTAGAACAATCTACCTCCGTGGACTAAAAGGGTTCGGTTCGAAATTCCAACATATATGACCTGAAGAAGGCCGGGTCGTACAACGGCCGAAACATCGTGAATATGACAATAAAAATTAGGACAACAGTCCAAACAATGTAAATAGTTACAATACCCCATATCTCAAACATATAGACAGAAGTTGAATAATAGATATTCTATGTTGAAAGTCACTTGTAAATATATTCTGAGTGTGATAAATATCGGTTTATTAATACCAATTTTATTGCGAAAACATTGATTTGCATTATAAAATCTAACATACTATATTTATGTTCTATTTTTAACTGCTGAGAAAATCTGTGCCTGTTTCGCTAATAATATACTTGCAGCTAAATCAAAATTGTTCGATCATGTTTCAATTCTGGCTGTCGAGTTCTTTTTTACTCACTAATCGGTTGCTCCAAATTATGTACAAAATTATATCAGGATATTAATTCTTATTCTAATATATCTATGTACGTTTCTTCCATAGACTTTGAAAGTAAGGTGAAACCTTTTTCTAGTTATATTTCAACTCGTGCACAAAACGCGAATAAAATTAAATTTTTTGAAAGAAATACTGAGTAAAGTGAAGCATTGCATTGTGATTGTTTCTAACAGAAAACCAACAGCTACTTTATTTTGCGAACAGCGCATAGAAGATTATTATACTGCACTGATATTTTCTAAATACACAACCTATTTTGAATTTGAGAAGAAAATGCTTTCTCCCTTTACCATCAATTTATTATTAATTCTCTTTGTTATCATAACCAAGTATAAAATCCGATAACCATATAATGCCGTTTCCAACAATCCGCCAGAAATAATCACACAATTTACAAAGTATGAAAAAACGGCATCTGTACCGAATATCACTTTCCAAATTTACAATTTAAAATTACAATCATTTCCAACCGGCCAATTCACAAATGATCGATCTTGCCTACATTTCATTTAATTAACTTTGTACCCTCCAGGATAATATACACACATCAAAGTATTTAATCGTATCGACAAAATTTATTCAAAAGAAGTTTTCTGTGATACAACCAAGACAAATTGAATGAATGATACGCAAAAAATAAACTGTAAATAAGTGTTTGAATTAAGATTTTCAAATCTCCTGATTTTCTGTTTAAATTTGAATTTTTATAACGTCTTGTGTTTAATGACCATTCCTCATTCTTGACACCCCCTGAATAAGCCATCTCCCCACAGGCGCTTTCTGGGAGGGTATTATTACTTATGAATCAATTCTTTAATCACATATAACAAATGTGAGAAACACGTAAATAAAAATATAGAATATAAATAAACAAATACATTATCAGAGATTAATATTAAATATGCGAGGATGGGCTGAAATGTTCATAGGCTGACTATGAAAGAGTGATGCTGAAGTTGTAAAATCTTGCATGCATTAATTTCAACTCTTCTTATTAATAACTGCATTTTTTCTTTCTAGGTACTAAGGTGGGCTGAAAAGTTCATAGGCTGACTATGGAGGAGTTATGCTAAAGCTGTGAAATCTTCATGCATTAATTTCAACTCTTTATTAACAACTGCATTTTTTCTTTCCAGGTGGCCTGAAAAGTTCATAGGCTGACTATGAAGGAGTGATGCTAGAACTGTGAAATCTTGCATTATGCATTAATTTCAATTCTTCTTAATAACTGCATCGTTTCTTTCTAGATAAACTGGCATCTGACTGTTCAAAGAAGACTTTAAAAGTAACTAGTAGCGACTTCTCTTGAAAATGAACAAAATTGACATCGTGGGGCAATCAAGTACCTGCAGGAAAAGAGTTTAGCCCCCAAGGACATTCATGCTCCTGCTTTATGAACAATGCAAAAAGTGGGCAGCTGAAATTAGGAGAAGATGATAATGACAAGGTTTGAACGTCCTGCAACTGCTACCACAGATAAATACTGAGCGTGTAACACCACATGATTGATGACAGATGATTGAGTATAAATCAAATTTGCCTATGCTATCAGCATATCCCGTAAACTTGGTATGACGAAAGTTTCTTCTCGACGTGTCACGTCTTCTGACACCTGATCTATGCGTACCAAGCTGAACACATCATGGAAAAATCTGACATTGTTTAAGGTAGATCCTACTGGTTTCCTTAAACGTTTCCTAACCCAAGAAGAGCGTTGGGTTAATCGCTTTGAGCCAGAGAAAAAGAGACAATAAATTTCAGTGGAAACACTCCTCCTCACCTGCTCGAAAGAAGTCCAAGGTCGTTTCATCTGCAGAGAAGGTGATGGCCTTTTGTAATGCAAAAGGCATTGTATTTACTGACTATCTTCAAAGGGTTCATTATGTTAAAGTAGAGTAGTTTGCCAACTTGCTGTTGCAGTTACAAAAGGCTATCAAAATCAAGCTCCTTCAAATATCAAAAACAGTCATGTTTCATCAGAACAACGCTACAGCACAGAAGTCCTTGGTTTCAATGGCTGCTGTGTGTGACTGTGGATTTAAACTGGCTGATCACCCTCCCTATTTTCCTGATTTGACTATCATCTGTTCCCCAACATGAATAAGACACTTGACCAGAAGAAGCATAAAAGGAAACTCTTTTCTTTTAAACACTTGCATATGATTTGAAATATCAGTTACAAATTTAACTGCAGAGATTTAAATTCTTAAATTTTACAGGAAATATGTGAACTTTCTATCCCTAGATTGATGCAATACAACCATTTAAAAGCCCATGGCCTTATACAAGTAACATTAAGCCAGCAATCGCATTTGTTATATTTGAAGATCATCTGCATCTAACCAAATTTTCAAATCATGTAATATAAGTTAACTATAATTTCTGATACGATTCTTGGTTCGTTTTAACATTTTTCATTAATCGATCTTATTCCATAAATTTTCCAATAATAAGTTTCCCAATCGTGCTTACCTTCTGAAAGTTTTAAAAACATAACACATGAAATATAGAAAATGCGTGATATAAGTGTAACGGCTATATCTGCAATTGTTGAAACCAAGATATCATCCTTAAGTTCCCAGAAAAAAACTAAAAGGCGGAAATCAAAAAATAAAGGGAAATCGTCTAGCTAACTATGTCTAGAATGCTAATATTGTCTGAACCCTCAAAAGACCTAATGTTATTTCTATTTAATTAGTATCCGCCATGTGAAAAAAAAGTACATCAAGGATAACAATCAACTGGGCCACCTGAAAATAACAATTTGTTTAATTCTAAACTAAATAAATTCTTTCCGGCAACATAAACCTCTGTGGAATGATTTTATAGACTAAAATAACCTTAAATTGAAATGAAGACTGTCTCTAGACACCTCGTAACAGGAGGTTTAATGGGCTCGACTTTCAGTAAAATTTATTATAGTGACAAACTAAAGCTAAACTTATAAAACACATTAAGGAATTATTTATTTTGAGTTGCATGCATAAATATTTTATTTGTTGTCGGATCATAAATGTTAAGAATGTAATTACGTGACATGGCGCATTTCACAAGTGGAACTGAACTGAAAATTAAATCAAGAAACCACACTTATCCAAATATTGCCAAAATTGAAGTTCGCCGTTTCAAATCTCAGCGATTTCTTTATTGCTTTACTGATATAACGAATGATTTAAACATCATTTAAATTCCACTTTCAAGTTTCTGCCATAAAAACCTACGAGAGATTAAAAGCAAAACTTTCGAAAAAGACTTTAATAACTAAATGTTATAAATAATCTCTTATCACCCGGATAAATAAATTGGATGTTCTTTGCAGGATATTACTTCGTTTTCTTCTTTGCTAAATCATTTCATGACTCCTAAAGTTCATAATAGAATGTTCCGATAATGTTGATGGAAACCGGAAGAAAAACTACTAAGATAATTAAGGTAACTAACTTAAGAAGTAAAAAAAAAAACAGAAAAAAAGGGAATAATGGAAATTGAAAGTCATAACAAGATACAAAAAAAAGACAAAATAAACAATCACTGTTTCAGATTAATACATGATACAATATTAAGATCTGATAACACTTTCGAATATTTATTGTAGTCCAATGGTTAATATGCTGGCCTTGTAACACCAGTATAAGAAATTCTAATCTTATTGGACTTTTTTCTTGTATTTTCTTTTTTAATTGGTATCACCCCAAATAAGGCAGTACAGCCACTAAAATGCGAGGAGCTACATGGTTTGGAGAAAAGGAACTGTTAACATAGAACTTACGGCTACGTCTAACCAGCTCAACAGTAAATTGATGAAATCTTGGCACCAGTCTAGGTACCATAACGAAGAGCTCACCCGAAAAATAACATGTTTATAAAAATGGCACAGAGAGGTAACCTTACGACGGTGGGCAAGTGACTGAAACTGAGCCGCCAGATTAGGACCAATAATATTGCTGCTTCTTTGGATCTTACGTATTTTTATTCGTTTATAAGTGCCGAGACACAGAATCATGGCTTTGCGATCAGAATGGGGTTCCAAGATATCCGGCGAAGCCTACAAGGAATAGTTGCATGGAAATTCCTGGCTCACTCTACAAAGCTAGGGAATATGAGATATTTGTTAGACAAAAACAGCCAAGGAACAAGGCCATGTGTGTGGTACATTCAGGAAATGACGTACGTGCTATGTATATATTGGGAAAAGAATAATCTGATTTGCTACACCGGCAAATACTTTCAAGTATTAGATGTTTTTAAAGTTATCTATTTTATACTGGTGATTCTTGCTATGATTCTTTGGATATTATAATGTTAGTAATGATTGTTCTCATCAGCAGGAGCCAAGGTGAAGTTGTTGTTTAGAGATGATGTCACGAATGAACGCTGTGACCCGGTTTTTCAAATCATTTCCTTTAATCAACTCCTGAGCTTTAAATTTGAAAAAATATCGTTACCTTCTTACTTACTTGCTTGCTTTCCGGTCTCTGGCAAAAGATCAGGTATCTCAGATAATGACAATATTCAATTAACTTCGACTTTTTCCGTTCTTACGTTAATCTGCGCCGATAAATGGGATTGTTTATTGTTGTAGCAAGTGACACCAAATAATTCTATATTTTCACTGGAAAATTAATTGCACCTCAGGAAGAAAAGAGTACTTCAGTTTTTTACTGAGATATATATATATATATATATATATATATATATATATATATATATATATATATGAATTGGACTAAGTTCAACAATACATTTACTGTTTATACGTTATTTTTATAGATAAAATATTTAAGTAAAAGCTCTGTTTATAATAAACAGTATTAAAATTTTCCGGCCTGAATGTCCGAGAAATTTCATAAATATGTGTCCTCCGACAGGAATTGAACTTATACACAGAACCGCCATACCATTTAACTAAAGATATAGGCAGCAAATTCTCTTTTAGGCATGTCTAATTGAAGAAAATGAACGCATTATGTCTGCTTATTTTTATCATAATCCTTTCTAGTGGCGAATATTTTTCCGTATATTAAAATAGACAAGAAATACACTGTAAATATATAAAGCACAGATTATAACCAGGTGCATGCTAACTACAAAAAAGGATGAGACAATCATAAAAAAAACTTCATTCGTACCGATATAACTTCCATGGAACCCAATAAAAGAATAAATATGTTATACAAAATAAAACAATCAATTTAATTATGCGCAATAACTCCTCCTCACCAACTCATGATGTGTTACATAAAACCAACATTATATATCAATTGAATTGTCTCTTTGGAGAATGTATCTCCAACAGAAAAACAAATATATGTCTTGGATATACGGCAATTACATTAAGACGTCTTACTCTACACATCTCACCATTCGTCCTTTGCAAGACATTTAGACCACCATTCCTGTCCACATTCACAGTATAGAAAAATACTGATTGATAGCACAACTATCTTGCACCAAGAAAATAACAAATTAAAACTACAGATCCTCGAAGTAATCTTTATTTTTAAAAAATCGATGCGGACACTGAATAGAATCAGCTAAGAATACTGCAATAATGTTCTAAAATGCCTATAAAAAGAAAATTTTTCACACTTTAATGCATGCTTGATTATGACATTCCAACATAAAAGAAAAAATTCCCTAATGAATAAATATTCATGTTCTAATGAATGCTAAAGCATAACTGTCAACTGTAGCATTTAAACGCAAACGAAATATTTATATATATATATATATATATATATATATATATATATATATATATATATAGCTATTCTTTGCCGACATTGCCACAATTTTTTCTTAAATAACATTAAAAAATAAAATAAAACAAATTGGAGCTGGTAATATACATACTTATATATGATATGTAATAATGATTTTTAGATAATTTAAGTAATTCTATTACATTTGTTTTAAAAATATAATCTATTAGTAATTAAGAGTAAAAATAATATATTAAAATTGTAGTTCAATGTAACATGCATTTTTCAGTTATTTACTATCCATACATTTTATTATTTATATACAGACAATTGCCCTCATACTATTATAACAATGTTTTGGATGTTGTGCTCTCCAGCCTTCATAAGATGTTTAATCAATCCGGGTACCTTTAGTTAATTTCGAACTGAGCTCTTTATTTGATCTACGGTCATAGACTGTTCTCGTTCCCCCTGCCATGTCTCGGGATATCTCGTCTAGTTCTTACTTAGTACTGCACAGCTATTGTTTGCCTTGTTTCTACTGAATCTAAATCTGCATTAAACGTTTAGGAATTGAATTTCCAATTACCATGTTTCTACTGAATCTGAGAATATTTTATGTTGTATAAAGAAACCCTGGTTCCAAATTGAAACAAAAGATCCTTGTCTCTGGTAATTATGCCTACAAAGAAGAATATTTAGCTTGTCAGTTGCTAATCGATCAAAAAGAAGGGACAACACCATTTAAAACCTCTAAGTACATATTTCGTTCTTGATGAGGAATAAACAGTAGAGTAACCCACGGAAATTATTTCATTAGGATTCAGAGATGAATTTACTCCGTCCGTCCGTTGTTTTTCTTTAGTAAATAAAACTACAAACTAGTAAAAAATAGTCTTCTGAAATTTCAGGTAAAAACAAGCAAAAATAGGATGTATTTCAACGATTAAAAAATTACTAATAGAAATCCAAAGAAAAGATAAGAATAAAAATAAAACACTTGGTAGCACAAAATGCAAAAGGTCAATTTCGCTAATTTTTAAATTCCAAGCCTGCCCACCAGAAAATATTTATAAGCAAGAGACGAGAATAAATTTACTGGAAATATCTTTTTCAGGAAATTGCAATAAAGATACAAAATGGTTTAAATAAATTGACAAAATTATAACTTTTTTAATGGTTCTTTTGTGAACATTGACCGCAAATCCTTGCGATTTCGTCATCAATGAATATTATTCGCTATAGACTTCACAAATTCTGTTCTATATTTTAAAGTAAAGAGACATATAAAAAGATTGATACGTGTGGAACTAATAAAACAAATATATACATAAAAGTATATTTGTTTATTATTTACTGGGATTTGTGTGTTCGGATCAAAGTGCAACCATTCACATTCACGCAAACAAATCTTCCTGTTTATGCAGAATTACATTTTGCATTTAGGTCTGCACGAAATCTACATCTACACTCGCGTATGTTTATATATGCGTCCATGAGTGAGCGTACTAATTTGTCTTTATATGTATGCACGTATCTTCACGGATGTTATATATATATATATATATATATATATATACATCATTTGTGCGTGCGTATTTTAATTGCGATTATGCATGCCATTTTGCCTACATAATTATATAAATGTTTATATTTAACCAGAGAAATCTCATAAATACGTAAACATCTAAAGTTGCATATGCTATTCCGTTGTTAATGATAAATATGCCAACAAACTTTCACGTATTAATTAAATTATTCCCTCCTAGATATAAGCAAAAATGCGTTAGCGTGAGTAGCAAATTATAAACACTATAGTTCACAAACATGCGCACACGCATCGACGTCCACACACACACATTAATATATATATATATATATATATATATATATATATATATATATATGCAGCCAGCGTCATATTTAACTTTTGTTATGTACACATTATTCGAAAAGAAAAAGTTCATTGATGTGCGAAAATATCTATATATGTGCAATATTTTTATACATAGAATATTTTGCGATCCAATAATTTGAACATCTTTTGTAATTTTGCATTTGCCCAGAACGAATATTCAATCTCCGATCATGAAACCCCAAATCGCAAACATGCCTATAGTTGTTCATCTCAAACCATGCCTTGTGTCTTAATCATTCACCGCTACAGATACTTGTCAATTCACACACATGCGCGATTTCATAGTTGACTTTAATTATACCCGGTAAGCAGCAGAAATATACACGTTTTTAATAAATTAAGGCATTTAGTCAAAGAGTTGCGTTCACTACCATTGTGTCTTTGAACAAATAAGCTTCTTTCAAAGCGAATATTGATGTGTTCATTTCCTTTCTATATAAAAGCATCTATTTATTTTAATCTTACTTTATTGTCAGCTTGATAAAATGCGTTCCCAAAAAGGCGATAGGAAAATTCCTTAGCAAATGAATTATCTATACTCAATTTTATGTTATAATGTTCCCCAAAGAAAGCTTTCAGAAAGAAAAATTATCTTGGAATGTTACAAACTCACTTTTTCTACAACAGTTCTAAGACATCTAGGGGTTTGTTTTTTTTTTTTTATTCATTTCGCATAGTTTTTCCTTATAACGCTATAGGCGAGTTGGTTGAAAATGTTTTATTAGTTCCTATTTTATATCGGAATTATCGCAAAATTTTTATCTTGAATTTATTCTTATAAATAACTTTCCATCAACATCCAAAATCTATATAAGTATAAATTCGTTTTACGGATCTTTATTATTCGACCTGGGGAAGCTGTATTTCTTTCATATTAGGTATAATCATTGGATTCATGTTTAAGTAATCCAGTTTTGGGCTTTATTGGAAAACTGACATTTTCATAACAACCAAAGATCAAACAGTGTGTATGAGCTGAGTTTCTTCTTGTTTTTCAAAGTCTTTCTTGTGTATTTTTTCAAGGCGTTTACAGAATATTGAAGAAACAAATATATATTTTTGGATATAGTTTGCTTTATTACTTAATATTCCCAGAAAGGAATACATCATCGTTTTTCATAAGTTATAAATGCGAGCTCTCCGTAGTAAATATTCATACATGTATGTGACATCATTTATTGATACAAAATTGTTACAGAGGCACCTATCTTTTGTACTATTTCACCTGTGCAAGAAAGGTCATTCAGGTTTCTTTAAATAGCTTATATTAAAGTTGTTATCTTTCACATCAGACCTCATGAATACAACAGTGATAGATAGATAGACACACACACACACACACACAGATAGGTAGACACACACACACACACAGATAGGTAGACACACACACACACAGATAGGTAGACACACACACACACACAGATAGGTAGACACACACACACACAGATAGGTAGACACACACACACACAGATAGGTAGACACACACACACACAGACAGGTAGACACACACACACACAGACAGGTAGACACACACACACACAGACAGGTAGACACACACACACACAGACAGGTAGACACACACACAGATAGACAGGTAGACACACACACAGATAGGTAGACTCATCGGGAAAAGTGCATTTTAAATAAGCTTTTTTTTAACATCTTTCTTTGTCAAAGCACTTAATTTTGTGGTAATTATTAATCACAGACCAAACATCATAACTGTGAAAGCATCAGATCCAAATTCAGCTAACTACACACTACGGATCCATTGTACTGCCCTAATACATAGACCTTGCAAAAAAACGATAACCAGGCGAGTGAGCGCATTATTCTTCTTCTATATGCCGCATCCCTTGAGAACATGAGAGATCATGGTTCTCCAAAACTTCCTATCCATTGTGACCCTTCGCAGTTTTTTCTCCCTTTGCTAAGGCTCCGTCCCATCCCTGGTTCTGCTATCCAATCACACAAGTACATCAGGTAGGTGGCTTGTTGTCTTCTTTTATCCCAGGACTTTTCTATCATTTTCATCTCCAGCATTTGCTTCACTTGTTCCACAACAAATACTCCCGTCACAACGTTCGAGTCTGACAACTTCAGAAACATCGCATATATTCCAGCATAGGGTTCAACTTTGCGGTTCAATGTTGTAACGAATTTTGTCAGGCCCAGTTTAATGCAATATAGCCAAGTTAAACAAATGTTACACAAGACGGAAACTGTTTCCTGATACAACCGACAAAATATTGATGTTATGGTGAAAAGAATATCGTCATCGTATCCAGAATGATGGAAATATACAAAAAAAAACATGGAAAAATCAAGTAAAACAATTTTTCTTTACATAATATTATTTATTGTGCTAGATCTCGTTCGATAATATCGATCTATAATATCAATCGACAATATCGAAATAATATTTTTCAGTTAAGAATCATTTTATTGTACAGGTTTCCTTAAGTACTCACATAAATGGCTCGTGTCACTCATACAGGGAGACATTCCCTGTTACCACAAGTGGCCACAATCAATCTATTCCCTAGATCAAGGAATACTTTAGACAGTTAAAATGTTTTAGCCAAAGATATTATTTTCTCGTGGGAGGACTAGCGCTGAAGGATCTTTTGTTATATTCTATTTTTAACTTCCTCCACAAACATGAATAATGTAACACAAATGAAGTTCAGTAATGGTTATTGCTTGTGAGTAGAGAAACTTAACTTTCTTCGACATATGAGATGGGAAGTGTCTATGAAAATTTCTAAACGTTGCTTTAAAAACTCGATCTAGATATGGCCAGGGCATATTTATGACTATTTATTACATCGTCCTTCCGTCCGTCTACATTTTTACTGTCCACTAAAGAAACATTTCGCTGACTATCGACTTTGGTGACCCCTTTCCCCACCTCTAGCTCCGCGTCTCTGTGGTGAGAATTTCGATTTACAAATACAAATCCTGTAGCATCAAGTAACTTCTAGACACTCGTCTACTGAGTCATCTCGCCCAGTCCCAAATTCGTAAGCAATTCTTTAGAGACTTCGTTCTTGAATGTGGTTGTGAATTTTGAATGATTTCTACTGCATTAATGGATTCTAACTTTCTCAAAGGTCATGCAGGTCGTCATTTCATATTTAGAACCATTCGCTTTGTGTTTTTCGAAACGGTTTGATTTGAGGAGGAGAAAATGTCGGTTCTTCGATCTCAAGGTTGTCAAGCTTTCCCTGAATTCCTACGAGATCTAAGCAAATGGAACCGGACGACTCCCAGTCGATATCATTTTTTTTCTTTTTCTCCTGGTCTTAGATTCCGCACAAACTTGAATAAAATAGAAAGTAGTCATTTAATTCTTACTTATTTATTCGGTATGTTAGATGAAAGTTCGAAGCCGTTTGCAAACAGCGACATACCGTATGCCACGTAAGAGAAAGGAAACCATTTTAAAGTGACTTATTTGCAGGTTAGTATTGACCTAAAAATGTATTGTCATGTTTATATAAATTTGTTTTCCTTAGGCAATACAATTTCTCAATTATATTTTTTAAACTTGAGCTTAAATTTAGATAATTGACTACCATATATGCATGACTTCATCAAAATATCAACATTAGTATATATGTTTATATTATTTTAATCATTTCCTCCAAAGCAAGGCGGGAATGCCGCTAATACACAGGTGAATGAAAGTGAGAGGAAAAAGACTGAATATAGAGAGGATTGAGGAAATGATGAACAGGCTTAAGATAGAAGCGATTAACGTAGCATTTAAATTTTTAAAGATTTTAGTTGTCAGAGAAGCAAGTAGACAGAATGGATTTCCACAGGCCGGGAGTGCAAGAAAAGAATCTGTTGGAGTAGACGTAGCATTTACATTTAACTATTTCAACAGAAGAATGGTGAGACCTAGATGCCAATCTAGTAGTACGCTTAAATTCATGTAGTTGGGGCACTAGAAATATTGGAAATATACATATATGCTAGCACAAGTTCATTTGTTTAACTAATAAAAATGACGTTTTCCTGTTTAATTTCAATGTATTTCTGAAAGGTTTGTTTCAAATTTTTCACGTTTTTATGATTCAAATTGCTCAGACTTACATCGAAGTTAAAAATGAATTTGAATTGTGATCTATCGTTAACCGCTGCAGATGAGCTGGCATTCCATCTAACAATAAATATATTTACAATAGCCATAAGAACTACACAGCATTGCTATCACTAACCTTCAGGAGAGCAACTCACAACACCTTCTTGGTCTCACGTATTACACCGGCATGAATTGGAATGGTTATATTGAATCAATTGCTAAGTCTACTGCTTGGAGAGTTGGTTCACTGTGCTGTGCTGGACAATTTTTGTCACCAGAATTTATCTTTCACATTTAAAAATCTATGATTCGTCCGTGCATTGAATATTGCTGCCACATCTGGTCTGGTGTCACTGTTTTATATCTAAAGATACTTGACAATATCCAATGAAGAATCTGAAATGTTATATGTCTTCACCTATTATCTCGGCTTCATTTATTTTCTAACCGCTCTAATGTAGTTCCCGTCTGCCACTTCTATAAATATTTTCACAGTAAATGTCTTGAGTTTTCCTCGTTGGTAGCTCGACTTCACGAATTTAGGCGCAGTACTAGATTGGCAGCAAGGTGCCATAATTCAGTTGTTGAAATTGCAACTTGTATGCTTATAGTTTCTTCTCTTGCGCTTTCGCTTGTGGAACTCTTCCGGTTTCCTGTTAACTACGATCTTCCAAAATGCAACGTCAATCCTCATTTGAACCTTGAAATCCGTTCATTTATTGTCCTCTATTTTTCTTTCTCCCTCTCACCTCCTAGTGACCCTGTATTGCCTTGTTTGAGATAAAATGATTAAATGAAATGACACGTGAAGAATAATTTGTATATCTTTAATCCCAACAAAAATCATTTATCAGATATCAATTAGTGATTATGCTTTTCTAATATTAACCAACACTAAATCGAACAAAACATTTATACTGACTAGGCTTGCTGAAAAAATGATTTTTTATTTTTACTATTTCATTATTTTCACACTATTTTATCAATATTGTTTTTAAGTTCTGACTAGTGAAAAAAAAACATATCCACCAAAAATTATTACAGAAAAAATAATAATGTAATAAATAGTTTGGGTAAAAATGGACTAATCAGGAATCATTTTAAAAATTATTTCAACAATTTTACAAGTCTATGGCCGAAACTTCCAGCAACATTAGTAGAGTATTAAATTTTGGGTTTCATCTTAAATTCAGTTAGGAAGAGGTTTTGATAAAGAAGGAGTTTTATAGAACAGAAATATAGTCATCTTGAGAGATTCGTATAATTCTACAGGATAACGGCATCTACAAAATTCACTTCTTGCTTTTACAAGTTATGGAAATTATAAACGAATATATATATATATATATATATATATATATATATATATATATATATATATATATATATATATATACACACACACACAACAACAAAATTGTTTAGCAAGATACATAGAATTTGAAAATAGCATAAAATAGGACTATTCATATGATATTCTCAATTCTCTGCTTTAGAATTTAGGCGTGTCTATAAATTTATAGTGAAAACACAGATTTCAGTTATTTTTCTTAAACAAATGAGGAGCTCTGGAAACATTTTGCACACTCAAACTTACTTTAAATCAAAATTATACTTATAATTTAAACAAAAGCTGATTTTTTTCAAGCAAAGAACGAAACATTTAGCAATACCCGCTGTACATTAACATTTATTCTTTGACTCAAAAGAAAGCCATTTCACAGAATGCAATAGTTTTTTGTTTTGTTTTTTTGTTCAAATAAATCTGACTGTCCTTATGTTGTCTGAGAGTGTCTTATAACACAAAATGGCCGCATTACATTATGATTGAAGATCACAAGCAATCAATTTAATTTTAAACTCAATGTTATTAATGATATCAGTAACTTCGGTATATTATCGTTTCTTTTAATAATGTCCAAAGTACACGTTTAAAACTATTCATCTAATGTCAAACAGCGATCAAACAAGTTCTCGTCATTTCTAAGAATGAAGGTTACATCAAACTGTTTTCAAACTGCTCACAAGCAGAAGATTCCTAAAGGTTCCTAATATGACAGTGAACAAAAACTGGAACGCATATACAGTACGTAATTCTTCTACTAAATTATATGCACTCATAAAACCTGTGTTGTCGCAAGATAATACCCTATGGCAACCGTCTTCAATCGGATTTATTTTCTACTGTCAAAAGCATTCTGGATAATAACAGCAAACACTTGACTGCCCCTAACCAAAGACAAAAGCAGAAAGCCGTTGTGTGCATACCACGCATACACATGCAATCCTGCCAATAACTTTCTATTAATATGATCTAAAACTGACAAGTGTGAAAAGACGAGAAATCAGAATGTCAAAATAAATATTCGCTCGAAGTTATCGTTTATTATTTGAGGTTTTCTCCCAATATAGCCTGCGAACAGACGTAACTATGGAGAATTTCTCACAAAATATTTCCCTACAGGCACACATATGGAATATGCGAAAGAAAAGTGCAATCAACTTCAAATAATGATCATATTTTATCTTCTCCCTTTATTATTAACTTTAAAAGAAGGAACACTTACTTTAAAATATTGATTTAAAAAAAATTATCCAAGCTGAGACTATTTTTGCTTTAGAAACTTAAAATGTCGAAATGTTTATTAGGTTGCAAGCTACATATTTCTGTAACGTTTTGCTATCACCCAAAGCAAAAAAAAAATCATTGAATACTAAAAAGGTATTTCCTTTCTTTTTAGACTTTATCGATGAAACTACTATTCTGATCTTTCGCATTTCCTGTATGACTTTCATTAGCATCCATGAATAAAAGAAATCTCTTATATTTTTAATATCAATATAGATGGGAGAAAAGGTAATGAAATAGGAGTGGATAGGTTCGCCTATCGCCCGGTTCACGCGTCTTCCTCATCTTTTGAACAGGAGTAGAGGTATATCCTTTGTTTCCTTTTTAAGATTGGGTTTCCTCTTCCTTTTTCAAAAGTCTTCTCATTTTCTTTCACTCCCAGTAACCTCTTGCGTCTTAGTGGCATTATTGCCATACTTGGCGTGTAATGATTAAAAGAAAATGGATTCTACTTTTTTCTATTAAATTCTCATGTTCTGATAAATAGATCTTTACTCTGATTTTGTTACTAAAATGTATTTAAGCAATTTGACATTTTCTTATTCAATATCTTCTATGTTCTGTGTCCCTTCATGAGAGAGATGATCGTTTTTCTCCACAACTTACTTTTCTTTGTAGCTCTTGGCAGTGTTTATATTTTTGCTATTGTTTTTAATCCCTCAGTATCTGTATATTTCTGAGATGATGTGATATGTAAAATATTTACATTATTCGGACTATTGTCCTGATCTTTGTTGCCATATTTATTACAACGTTTCGACTTTTCAGTATCTGTCTATATTTCTGAGATGAGGTATTATGCACACTATTTACATTATTCGGTCTATTGTCCTCATCTTTGTCACCGTATTTATCACAACGTTTCGGCCGTTGTACGCTCCGGCCTTCTTCAGTATCTG
Source organism: Acanthosepion lycidas (assembly GCA_963932145.1). Lineage (NCBI taxonomy): Eukaryota > Metazoa > Mollusca > Cephalopoda > Sepiida > Sepiidae > Acanthosepion > Acanthosepion lycidas. The sequence continues at coordinate 109,396,025 of OZ010585.1, read as the reverse complement.
TCTATATTTCTAAGATGAGGTATTATGTACGCTATTTACATTATTCGGACTCATCTCAGAAATATAGACAGATACTGAAAGGCCGAAACGTTGTAATAAATATGGCGAGAAAGATGAGGACAATGGTGCGAATAATGTAAATAGTGTACATAATACCTCATCTCAGAAATATAGACAGATACTGAAAGGCCGAAACGTTGTAATAAATATGGCGAGAAAGATGAGGACAATGGTGCGAATAATGTAGTGTTGCTAATCCCTGTTCTGCCATCCATTTGCACAAACTGGTTAGGTAGGTTACTTGCAGCTTATTTCTGTCTCTCTTCCCTCCAATGTCATATTAGTGTTAAATTTTCTAAGTCTTCATTATATACCCTAGAAATTTCAACTACCTTCTGATTCTAAGTATGTGTCATTTTTGTTCCCATTTTCCATCGTTGCTGACATTTTCGGTCTATGGTATTCACAGCATCCTACTCTAGAAACACATTTCTGTTAAGTCTGTTTTTTATTTGCACTGTTGAATTGACATAAAACTAAATAATTTCAGAAGAGGTTTTCACAAAGCAGAAATGGCGAAATAACGCTACTATACATACCTATATTACAAGTGATATCGAGAGATTTCACACAAGGAAAGTAGGTTCTTACCTAGTGTTATTGTGAGGCCGAATTATTGCAAAATTGTGTAAAATCCACGCTATCTACAGCGGAAAAAACAGCAACCAAAACAAAAATCTCAAGGAAAACTTTACTTAACAAAAGCCAGATTGAAAAAAAAAGAAATTTCTATCCAACTCTGCACGTATGATATCTTTTAAATTTCTTTCTTTGCTTTTTTATATATATTTTTCATTGATGTCATATATCATTAATATATTTAAAGCATTGTATTATATGAAGGATGGGACGGAGACGACGCAGGTACTTTTGTTGACAAACATGACAGCAGCTGATCTACTTATTTGACATGCACTAGAAAGAAAAAAGACAGGAGTTGCAATATTAGGAAATGTATAAATACAAGCTTGCCTTTTTATTTTCCCTTTTTTTTTAGTTTTTTTTTTTTTTTTTTTTTTTGTTAATATTTCCTTCACATGCTTTCTCTTTTGACTTTGGAGCGCAAAATCTAATTTTGTTTTCGCAGTGCAAAAAAAAATCGAGTCGGTAAATTCAATATGTATCGATTAACCTTTCTTGACAAAACACCTAATAAAATTGAAGAGTCGAAGTAAGAATAAAAGCAATAGTAATAACAGTAGCGATACGCAGAATGGTAATAATAATACCAAAAAAATATTAATGTAGCATGCGTACTAGTATTAATAATAACAGTATTAGCAAGGCATGGACAATATGTATCGTAATAATTGTAATATCACTAATAACATTATACATTGAAAATAACTTCCATATTCAATCAATGCGTGTATACTTGCTCTCTTTTAGGATATCAAAATTGATTTCAAGTATATTTCCTACTGATATTAAGGGTCGGCTAATTTGATTAAATATGATATTTTAGTAAAAACTTCAATATTAGTGAACAAAAATAATATTTCAGTTTTTATATCAACAGGGTCAGGTTAAACACATGGAAATTTGATGGTATATAATTATCAGGGTTTCAAGTATTATTCGAGCCGTTTTCTATTCCAGTGCTATCTACAACGATATATATATATATATATATATATATATATATATATATATATATATATATATATTGGCGGAATATTGTATGAAAAAGTGAAAAAGTTTACATGTAAAGTTCTTCAAGGACTTCAGCGGACTAAATTTGTTAGGAACAACAGAGGGGGTGCTGGGCTGGGAATTTTAGATTTTTTTATCTAGCCAAATCTATTTACAGTCTTTTTTCTTTCCGTCACTTTTGTTAGTAGGTATTACACTGTGAAGTTAGATCACCCAGGAATGCTGGAATGTTGCAAGAGCCAGGACGCAAATTTATTGTAGATGACCTTGCGATTAAGGCACTCTCCAGACATTTAGGTCGTAGTGAATTATTTTCTCCTTTGATCAGATTAGCATTTTTTATGTTAACATTGTGGCCAGTCCCGTTATGGCGGGCAACCAACGCATTTGACGTATTATTTTTTAAAATGTCCCTTTTGAGTTCATATAATCTTTTATTTAGATTCTTTGAGGTTTCTTCTATGCATTTTAGTGACAATTATTGCAGGCGATGGAGTAAACTCCTACTTCAGGTTTTAGCTTGTTGTTTTGTTTAGTATTGACCAAGTCTTCAGTATTTGTCTATATTTCAGAGATGAGGTATTATGTACATTTACATTATTCAGACTATTGTCCTTATCTTTGTCGCCATATTTATTACAACACTTCGGCCGTTGTACGCTCCGGTCTTCTTCAGATGGTTGAAATGTCGAACTGAAACTTTTATTTCGCTCACTGGGGTAGACTGTTCTAGTTCCACGTGTCATGTTTAATGGATATCAGTTATTTCCTGTTAATTTCCCTCTGAAAGTTCTCCACTGCCTTAACCAGGTATTGAACTCACACTCTTTGGGTTCTGTCACTGGATCTAACTAACGCCTTTATCCACTGTGCCATGTGTCTTATTGTTTTGGATGTAGTAGTAACAAATTTTATGTTGAGTTTAGATAGATTCTTTTCAATTGTAGATGTGAGAGAATTAGTCGGTAGGATAATATATTTTTTGATTCATTGAGTTCTCAGAAGGAGCCGTTATTCTGTTTTGGGATATATTATGGGGGTTTTGTTTTGCACCGAATGTAAAATAATTAGAGTACTGGTAAATTTTGAAAGTATTTCACCTCTTCGTGTAAATAATCCGAGCTACATATCCTTAGTTCTCTTAGGTAGTATCCGATAATTATGCTGGATTTTATTTTGTTATAATAGGAATAAAAATTTATTAGGTCGTTTTTGTTGGTTAATTTCTGGTGGACACCGAGTTTTAAACTGTTGTTAACGCGGTGTAGCTTGATATCTAGGAAGAGTAAGGAATTGTGTTCTTCCCTTTCATATGTAAACTTCATTGTGTTCGATTATGTTTAATTGATCTTAGGTCAGGTAAATTAGTATCATGATTGTTTTTATTCATTGAGTTTCTCAGGCCGTTTTGCTATTTTGGAATATGCTTTTGTAACAAGTAGAGCATCATCAATATAACGGAAGCATGTTGACTGTTTGGGTAAAACATTTTGTAAAGTACCAGATTAGACACATTCTAATTAGATACATGCTATCACCCTACAGAGAGACGATCCCATTGATAATCTAAAGTTTTTGTTTTTATTAAATGTGAAGTAGCATTGACTGATGATGAGAGGGCAGATTATTATTTTAGGGACTGGCAGAAAGCTTTATCTTCAGGAGGTTTATGCTTTATGCTTTATGCTTCAGGAGGTTTAGGCATTTTCAACTGGGACATTGTTGTAGAGGGATTTTATATCTAAACTGGCCATGCGTTCATCGGTCACGCCCATAGTTTTTCAAATAGGCTGCCTGAGTTCTTTACACGAGATGAACTGATTGTTCCAAGGAGAAGGGTTAGAATTTTTATTGTCTTTCGCCAGTTTATGGGGTCGCACTGTATATTCCTGAGATAATGGAGTCCTATTGGGGTACCAGTTCAATTCCTGTTTGTCCTGACTAATTGGTTGTCTGCAGCTCAGTTGGTCAGAGCCTATCAGATTTAACGATAGCTTCCTCTGCTGAGAGAGACGCAGGTTCGAATCCCGTCAAAAGAGCGTACATTGTCTTTAATAAGATTTCTCGAAATTTCAGACCGGTAGACGAAAATAAATAAATGTACCATTTAATAAATAAACGGAGCATCTACTTAAATACGAGCGGGTGTTAGTATGATATCTCCTAATGCAAGGACACATGGCACAGGGGATAAAGGCGCGAGTTAGACCAGTGACAGGACCCAAAGAGTGTGAGTTCAATACCCGGCTAAGGCAGTGGAGACATTTCAGGGGAAAATTAAAAGGAGATAACTGATATTCATTAAACATGGCACGTGGAACTAGAAGAGTCTACCCCAGTGAGCGAAATAAGGGTTCAGTTCGACATTCCAACCACCTGAAGAAGGCCGGATCGTACAACGACCGAAACGTTGTAATAAATATGGCGACAAAGATGAGGACAATAGTCCGAATAATGTAAATAATGTACATAATAGCTCATCTCAGAAATATAGACAGATACTAAAATCACTATTTGATGATTTTTTTTTATTTTTTGTATAAAAAATTTGTTAATGATTTTTAATACATAACCAGTTCACTGTTCCCTACCATTAACCCCTAACCCTAAACTCTAACCCTAACATACTTGATACTTCCAACAGATGGTAAATATCATACAATAGTAGATATGATACTATAGTAGAAAATAGACTGTGGATATCATACTATAATAGCACGTAATAGTGATATATATATATATATATATATATATATATATATATATATATATATATATATATATCCTAACGCAACACTAAAAATAAACCTTCAAACCTGTCAGCCCAAAATACTTTAATCATATTGACTCATTTACAGAATCTATTCTGATCCAATTTCATAAAACAATACATGCATAACAGTTGTAGCATGGTCTTAAAATTTAAATAAATTTACGCTTTCTATATTAATTTTGAGTTGTCACATAATTACTGACAAATTACTTCGATTGAATATAAACTTGGCAAAACATTTAATTCAATTTCTCTTTGGTGCCATATTAGAACATGTTGCGTGGTAGAACTTGAGTAAACTCCCATCTACGTCCGCTTTACTTGCCTCGATCATAATATGTCACCGGTATTATCAAACTTTAAAAGGAAACTTTTTTTTCAATGGATTTACCTTGGTTAGAGACAAACACAGCTCTTATTTGCGAGTATATCCTTGAATATTATCTCATGACATGATCATTTACGAGTGACTAGTTCATATTTGTAGGCACTGTTAATCTTACAATCATATGAACATACTGACTGTTGTGTAAGACGGTTTTAAGAATCTAATCACTATTTCAAAAATAAAAAAAAAATTTTAAAAAAATAAAAAAAACGTACCCATCGTTATATGTTCCAAATTAGAAACCCAATAATGGTTCGTGAATATTAATCGATGACACCGCAATCAGAAACGATAAAAATTATGCGATCAAAAATGAACAAGGTTATTCGTTTGGAACCGTTCTTGAGAAAATTAAATTTCTAAACTACCCAACTTTATCGATTTATTGATAAAGAACGGAGACAGAAGAACAACCTCCATGGTGAAGGTGGAAAATATCAATGATGCAAACATCAACGCTAATAAGTAAATCTACTGCTTCAGACTACAACAGAATCTTGTATTTCATTTTTTCAATATCCTAGTCTTATTAGCATCTGCATTTCACCTTGTGTTGTGAAAATTGTGTGCATGAATTTTAAACAATTTCTTTTCTGATGAAAGTTTTTGAACATGAACAATTACAGTATATTATCCAATGTGTCTTCTTATTATCATGAAAATTATTTTAAAGACTACCGAAAAGGCATTGACACATTTTACGGAACTTGAGAGATTAAGTTTGTTCTTTAAATAAATAAATATATATATATATATATATATATATATATATATATATATATATATATAATGAAAAGGCTTAAACACTAATATTCCATGGTCATAATTTATTCCATTGGAATCGTAAATATTTATGTATATGTATGTGGAAAATGTATGTGTGTGTGTGTATATATATATATATATATATATATATATATATGTGTGTGTGTGTGTGTGTGTGTATGTATATATGTAGGTGTAATTATTTGTATATCATATGCGCGGTAATTATTAGAAAGCGCTTAGTATCAGAGATAGAGCTAAGATATTGAATCAGATATGTGTATATGTATGTGTGTATTTGTGTGAATATGTGGATATATGTGTATGTGTACATGGGTATATGTATGTGTGTATGTAGGTACACGACGATGTGTATGTATATACGTGTATAAGTTATTGTGTATGTGTGTATTTGCATGTGTTTTGAACATAAAAATATAGGTCCTTGCTAGATTAGATAATCGTCATATTTATTCTTTATATGTTTATATTTGATTTGTAACCTGTAGTCGATATTATTTTTGTCAAATTTTCTCAATTACACAGCGTCCCTTTAAATTTTAATTTCCTTCGCCCCATCTTTCTCCCCCACCACTTCTTTCCTTACCTCTCCCTCCTTCTTATTCTGGTCTTTATCATTAGATCGGCCATGGTGTGGGTATGTCACCACGAAATGTATCTTTAATGTATTAGACATCCGACAACAATCATTTCCCCCTTCCACTCACACCTAGTTTTAAAAAAAACCCTCTGTTAAACTCACTCGTTATTACCCCTCTCTTTAGAACTAACATTCGTCCCACACTCTCATAATTACACTCTCTCTAAATTCTATTTTTATTTCCGGAGTAGTTTTTTTCAGTTTTCTTTTTGAATTTGTAGGTCTGATGAATTGGATCGTATTTACGATTTCAATGGAATAAATTATGACCATGGAATATTAGTGTTTAAGCCTTTTTATTATATCCTTACTCTGTCCTGGACATTGAGTTCTACCTGGATTCTATCCTCTCGGAATTTTTTATTCAAAAAAATATACATGTGTGTATATGCACCTGTGGATTTTGCATATATATGTATATTTACCACTAATATTATATATATATATATATATATATATTATATATATATATATATATATCCGATTGTAGGGAGAAAACTGTTGATTTAAGTTTACTTACACCAGTTTCTGTGGTTGAAGAGTAAAATAAAAATGTAATTTACTGCCCAGCGCAGTGAATGTGCTCACATCCTTCAGTCAACCAGCTTTAGCTTTTAATAAACATGTCACCCCTATTGACTGGAATAAGATCGCCCAATAGAGATCTATAAAAGTCAGTGTATTTCTCTGTAGTAAGCGGTTTTGCTTGTTGTCTGGAGAACCGCTGTCACCCAGGATTAACCTTCCCCCCTGCCAAAAAAAAACCAAAGATTTTTACCAGTTGTTCGATTATTGCGAGTGTCGAGTGGAAGAAAAGAGTCTTTCTTAATTTAAATTAGTTTGATAGCGTAACTTTAGCCTTGACATAATTCTGGCCCCACACAACTAATGTCTCTTTACTGTCACCAGCATCTGGACATAATATACCTTATTTTTATACAACAGTTCTAATCTGATCTACAGAAGATTTCGTTTTATTCATTACAGGAAAGAGGAATTAGAAATACCAAATTAAAAATAATGTACAATGTACAAATCCCCATTGTTGAAACAGAAATGTGATTTCGTTATGAAATAAAATTGAATAGTAAATTAGTCATGTATCTTTTAAAATGTTTGTTCAATTCCGGTTTTAATTAATATGCAAATTTATGCAAATTAACAATGTTTCAATTTGTTTGCATGATTTTAAGTTATCTTATTTGATTAAGTCGATTAAATATTTCTTTTACGGCGTTTGTATTTTACGTGTTAGCTATACTGTTAAAGCAGTTGGTGTTTGTTTTAGTCATGACGAAAATGACTCATTCAATTGTTACCCGAAACAAAATCATGCTTAATAAGAAATCAGAAAAACAAGTCAAGATTAAGGCCTAAACTGTTTCAGAAAATTAAAGATATGATTTGACAAAAAATATCAATAAACAATCGCCGACCATGCTCCAAATTGGGTCGAAAAAATACAGTTTTTTTATTGTTTTAGTTCTTCAATAGCTGATACTAACAAAGGTCACACTTATCTTCTGTAAATGAGGTTTACTGTGTATACATTCGCATTTCATAAATTATTCTCAAAGAGTTTCGTTTGTTTTATAGTATACAGATTCCATCATTTTCAAATATCACGTCAATGCCTGTTCGTGTGACAGGTTTTGGGGTTTTTTATGAAATATGTTTCTACTCAAATTTGATACAATTTTATTGATACTGAATTATTTGTTTTTTTATGCTTAATGCTTCTATTTATTTTACAGCTAATTTATCTTATGTTATGGGTAAGTTGAAGCTTTTCGGGAGGAACATTGTGTAAATCAAGAGAGCTAAGCAACTTAGCTGGGTACTGTAGAGCCGCAGAAGTGTCCAGAACGATGTCTCGTATAGCTAAACATCACAAAAAATTGCGGCAGATTTGTTCATTTCTTCGACTTCGATGGAAAATCTGACACAGAAATCCAAAGGTGAAAGTTACCTTCTAAAAACTAAATGTATTAAAAAATATGAATATTTTTGTTGAAAACAAAGATAAAATGCTCAACTGCTATGTAATATCATGATTATATATGACTATGAATGCTGGACAATTTCTTCACAGATTAAGTGAAGACCTGAGGAAACGGATATGTTGTTCTACAAAGAATGTTGAGAATACCATGGTTGAATCATGTGAGCAACATGGAAAATTGGTGTACTTGTGTTTAGTATCAAAAAGAGACAGTTGATATTTCTGAGAGACATAAGTAAAAAAAGGCTTGGAGAATTCGACACCCACAAGACACATTGGAAACAAATCGAACAAATATAAACAGCAAGTAACCTACATAACAATCCTGTGTAAATTGATGGCAGAACAGAGAATGAGAGAGAATAAAAAGAGTTACAATCATCCACTTTCCATAGGGACACGGTATATAAAAGAAAAAATCTAACTCAAAGAGATTCTTGTTATTTCTGTAGATTAGACAATTTCTACATTTAAAACATCTGATACGCAATGATTTAAATAAAAACAGAAAAGGAGTATTAGTCCTTCAAGAAAAAAAAACATTTCAATTCCAAAATGACCTTCTGGTGACCTGTTGACATTTTTCCTGTCCTTATTACTCACTTCTGTATCAATTTACACCCAAAAATGAAAATGTTTGCTTACAATAAAGGTATCAAAGTATTTCCACCTCAAATAACCTTCAGTAAACTCAGAACTTGAATTTGATCAAATCCGCTCAACCATTTGTGAAATCATAAAACCTTTCTAGTTTGTATCTTACTTCATTCTGCTAGAAATTTCACGCTGCAGATTGCGATGACTTCTGTTAATACCGAATGACTCCTGAGGTCAGCTTCACAAGAGCCCGTCTTAGAAATGAATACCTTGTAAGTTTTCATGCCAAAATCTAAATCAGAGGGCATTGTCGCTAGAGCGAAATCGTGACAGGAACACACAAACAGAAGCGTCTAGTATAAGTATAGACTGATTTTACGTTTAAATGGGACTCTACTGAAATATAATGAACAGAAAATATTTCCGAAAAAGCAATTTCGAAGAAATGCAATAATATTAAAGCAAAAAATTAAATTTTTGGTTTATCATTTTCAAAATATTTAATTTAACAAAATTCTTGAGAAAGCAAGTGGATATCTAAATTACAATGAAAGCGCGAGAGAATGTTAAACAAAGAACATATGTTCATGGCCTTGATCGTTGTTTCAACAAAATAAGCCGTATAATAAAACATACGGTCAGTCATCTTGTCTTCATTCACCGTTTTCAAAATATTTTAGGCAAGCAAAAAAAGTCTTTAGGAATCTTCATTCTTTGGTTGCATCATTGAAATAATACAAGCTACGGCCTTTTATATACACCCACCCATTTTAACATAGCATACAAGAACGAATCCATTATAAAAGCTTGAATAGTAACATTTAAAATTAAATATTTCAATAAAATACAGAAGATATGCATATCTATAAATATTTTATAATGAAAATACGATACTTTTTAAATCAAAAAGTATCTATCCATTTTTATGGGCGCTAATTTGGCTAGATATTTACAAGGAAAAATATCTACATCGTACAAATTTTTCTTTGGATAGGTATCTACATATTAAAAGAGTTGTTATCTTTTCCTTATAGATAACTAGCCAAAATAACAGCATGTTTTTCTATGTATAAATCACTCCAAATTAAAATTTGTACATTGTAGGCATTTTAGCCGATGTACTTGTTTATCGGTATGATATAAATAAAAGAAAATATTTTAATATTTAAATTACGTCTGATATATATATATATATATATGTATATGTATGTATGTGTGTGTGTGTGTATAGATAGATAGATAGATAGATAGATAGATAGATAGATAGATAGATAGATAGATAGATAGATAGATAGATAGATAGATAGATAAAGAAAGCTCGAATTTGTAAACAATGACTGATAATATAGCAAAGCTTTTTCTATGAATTGATCTCTCGGTCATTTATTCGAAGAATACTTACGTAAAACTTCGCCTTCCTCTCTACCGGGCGCTGATAGCTCAGGGGTAAATTCTCCGACTGATGCTTGAGGCAATCGGATGTCTAGCTACACTGATGAGCTGTAATACAGCGAAACACTGTCTGTGGATGACGATATATGTTACAATATGTAGATATCATTCCAAAATAATATTTATGCAGGGTTGCACCGTTTTATGTCCGTAACATTAAAAAGAAATTTTTCCTCTTACGATTAGGCGGTTTACGACCATATCTCGTACAATCTCGCCGAGCCTGGTCAGTCAGTACTTAGATAGGTGACCGCGAGGAAATACTAGGTTCTGTATGCTTGGATGTGTGTGTGTGTGTGATGTAATGAATAACAGTTGGAAATTGGAGATGGGAGATCCGAGTTCAAATTCCAGTCAGGTTCGTTATATTCATGTACACGCAAATACCCTTGGGGAAAGGTATGAATCCACCTCTTCTCCTCCCAACTATGAGTTAATTAGTAGGATTTATATCAATAAATCATTATCATCTTGAAAAAATTCTTACAGTCTAATAATATTTTCTGGCTTTAAATAACATGCAAAATGTTTGGTTTGGTTTGTTTTGTTTTACGGAATATCAACCTCAATCGACCATTTAATACCGACAACTTTTTTTCTTGGTAATATTTGTTTTGTCAAAAATCCATTTCTGTTAACATTTGTTTCTCAAAAATGTATAGCTGGTAACATTTGTTTTTTCAAAAACGTATAGCTGGTAACATTTGTTTTTTCAAAAACGTATAGCTGGTAACATTTGTTTTTTCAAAAACGTATAGCTGGTAACATTTGTTTTTTTTTCAAAAACGTATAGCTGGTAACATTTGTTTTTTTTTCAAAAACGTATAGCTGGTAACATTTGTTTTTTTCAAAAACGTATAGCTGGTAACATTTGTTTTTTTCAAAAACGTATAGCTGGTAACATTTGTTTTTTCAAAAACGTATAGCTGGTAACATTTGTTTTTTCAAAAACGTATAGCCGGTAACATTTTTTCAAAAACTTACAGCTGGCAACATTAACGTATTATCAAAGGCCTTGCTGTTGAACGTAGTTTGTCATACCCAGGACCCGAATGTAACCTGGGTGTTAACTCTTCTGAAATACTAATAGTCACAAATTAATTTCTACAAACGAAATCATTCAAATTTGAATGTCAATAAATAAAATTTAAGCTAATACTAATTTCTGGACGTACACTATAATTTATGTGTTATTGTACGATTATGCTTACGTGAGCATGCATTGTGTGTGGGGAATATGCTTCTTTTACTGTGTTTCCAAGGTAATATATTTACATCGGGTAATGCTTATTTTTCTATGAAATTCTGAAAATTTTCAAAACGAGGTTGGAGAAATTCAGTGGAAAACTGCCAGAAGCCAAAAACTCGACCTTCATTTGACCTCGTCATTATTGCTGATTTTCTTATTCGTATTGATTCGATCATAATTCGATGTAAATTGATCATACCTTCGTTCAATATCAGTTTTCAAATTTGTAGAAGAAAACACCAAACCCGTCCAGCTTCAATGAATCTGATAATTATTGATCGTTTGAAATCGAAGTCATAATCGAAATCGGCAACCACTGTACAAAATCTAATGTTTGTAATTTCCAAATAAAAAAATTAAGCTAACTGAAAGTTGTTTTTTTATTCCTATTTGTGTGTCTGTAATTAGAATAGAAGATTAAAACGTGTAGATTACTGTGCCTTTTCGGCAAGTGTTTTAATATTCCAAACGACATCTTGAATTTCATAGATAATCATACAGACTGTCAAATAGGACCTTTAATGGGCTAAAAATAAGATAAGACTAATTCAGCTGAAATTCAGATAGTTTATCGATTAAATATAAAGACATACTTCCATCAATATATTTAGAAGGTGTTGTATAGCCCATTCGCGCTGGGGGTAGTCTTGGGTCGACGTTCTTGATTCACTCGTATGTTGCTTTCTTCTGTCATCTTCCGGCCAGGTGATCGCTAGTTGATTTGTTATGAGGTAAAATGAGAACTTCAAAAAAGGGATTTTTAATTTATCTATTTCATTAAACACGTTGACGTGTACATTCTTTAACTAGCCAGTGGGTTTGCTATCCCACCCCACTGAAGAGCACTTTCCTCAAACGAAATTAAAACATCTCCATTCTTCGACACTTAAAATTTAACTCCTCGAAAACACTTTCTAACTAACATTCCCACGTTCAGCTCAGCCTATCAAAATTTTGTCTACCAACTGACCCCAAGGTCAGCCTTAGAAGGTCTGAGCCGAATACACTGCCACTAAAACATAATAGTCTGAAACTATTATTTAACATAGGAAGCATAGAATATAGATTTTACACTTACAATGGGATGCTGAAAAGTTATCTCCTCGATATATGTTCTTAAATCTGAACATCAGAATGTTTATGTGACTTCTTGGCAGGACTGAAAACTATTAAGCACCCCATCTTACTTAGCAACCAATTTAACTTGAAGTGTGTCTTCATTTTATTATTCATTGTCTTTAATAACATTTTTCAATGAAGACACAGAATTCTGCTCAGCCAAATCTTTTCTCGCCTGAGAAAAATAAGAAAAATAGTTTTCAAGCCTCTATAATACAAATAATTATCGAATATTGCCAAAATGTTAATTTTTCTAGATTAAAGTTTTCTGGCATCGTCAATAAATTCATTTTTGAAATGTAGTACGATAAAACATCACTACAATTGAAAAAAAAATCAATTTTACATATTCAAAACACCAAAATTCTTTAAAAACTAAGTAAATCCTAAAAGTGTATTAATTCCTGTATCATCCAGATATTTATTATTGCCGTTACATTTGGTCTTGAGCTTCTGCTATGTATTTAGAGATTCTTGATCAAATATAAAGAATCTGCAATGTTATTGGTTCTGACCTAGCATTTCGGCTTCAGTCCCTTTCCCATCGCCGTCACGTAACTTCCCTGTGTCTTTTCTATAAATATTTTCATTGTAATTGTTCCTTTATGGTACCTAGAATTTATGAATTTAAGCGCAGTACTAGATTGGCGGCAAGGTCTCATCATTTGAGAGTTGAAATGGCTAGATGCAAACATAACTTCTATGCTAACAGTTTCTTTACTCACACTTATCTTCTGGTTTCTTGCTTTCCAGTCAATTTTAATCTACAAAAATTTAAATGCAATATCATTCATTACCTTCTGTCTTTTAATTCTTATTCTTTTATTGTTATCTCTCCTTAATAATATTTCTCTTTTTCTCATATTCTTTCACATTCAATTACCCATTGTGTTTCAATGGCTTCGTAAAGGATGGGGGAAGGATGGCAAATGAGAGAACTCATCTGACGGAGACCACAACGTGAACGCTCCTTCGGTGGACCCCACCAAACTCTTTGAAGATGACCCCTTTGGGACTGACATCTTGCAATGCGGGGATACCCTGGCCAACTATATTATGGAAGGCAGACGGAAGATATAGCAGGAGTTGATTGAAAGTATAGACAAGACACATAGCAGCAGGAAAGCCTGAAGGACTATACGGATATAAAGACTACACAGATAAATGACTGCACAAATCCCAGTCAAGATCTCGGATACTGGCAGTTGACTACACAAATTACAGCTAAGACGCCCATCAGCTGCTACTAAACAGTAGAGTTAAATCAGATAATCATCCTCGGAAACCAAATTTGTCCAAGATAACGGACGTGCCCAGCCAAGAACTCTCCGGGGGCTTTTGACAACAAATGAATTGAATGCAGCAACCAGGCTTCAGGGATCGACAACATCCTTGTTAAACAGATTAAGCACATAAGCCTAGTTAATATTAATTGGTTCCTTGAGTTGAATTGATTTTTATATAGAAATATGAAAAAGCAAACTTTTGTTCAGATTTATGCATTTTTATTTAGAAATATGTAAAAAAAAAAAAAAAAAAAAAAAAAAAAAAAAAAAAAAAAGAATATTTTCTTCAGGCTTAAGCTTTTATATTTAGAAAATGAAAAAAAAACATTTCCTTCAATATTTTAGCCTTTTATTTAGAAATATTAAAATAAGCTGTATTTTCTTCATTTAATATTTTTTATTCAGATATATTAAAATAAGCAATATCTGTCTACCCCAGTGAGCGAAATAAAGGATTAAGTTCGACATTCCAACCACCTGAAGAAGACCGGAGTGTACAACGACCGAAACGTTTTAATAAATATGGTGATAAAGATGAGGACAATAGTAAATAATGTAAAATAAGCAACATTTTCTTCAGATTTAGGCATTTTTTTTAGAAATATGAAAGTCCACTACATTTTCTTTAGATTTATGCTTTTTAACTTAGAAATACAAAAATAAGCTATAATTCTTCAAACTGATGTATTTTTAGAATGATTAGAATAAAAACAATTTTCGTCAGATTTATACATTTTTATATAGAAATATGAAAGAAACTAAATTTTCTTCAGATTTATGCATTATTATTCAGAAATATGCTAAAAAGTACATTTTCTTCAGATTTATGTATTTTAATTTAGAAATATATGTTTATTCACATACAGTAAAATAAACATTTTCATCAGGTTTATACATTTTTCTCTAGAAATATAAAAATTCTCTACATTTTCTTCAGACTTATGCTTTTTTACATAGAAATATGAAAATATTCTACATTTCCTTTAAATTCATGCATTTTTATTGAAAAATATGAAAAAGCTAAAATTTCGTTCAGATTTGTGGATTTTAACATGAAAATAAACACTTTACTTAAGATTTATGCATTTTTATTTAGAAATATGTATAAAAAAGGTCATTTTCTTCAGATTTAAACTTTTATATTTAAAGTAATTAAAATAAACTAAATTTTCTTTATTTTTATGTATTTTTAAATATAAATATGTAAAAAGGCTACTTTTTCTTCATATACATACATTTTCATTTAGAAATGTGAAAAAGCTAAAAGAAAAAAAAAAGCTAAATTTTCTTCAGCTTTATGCTTGTTTAGTTCCAAAATAAAATTAAACAACATTCTCTTCAGATTTATGCATTTTTATTCAGAAATATGACAAAAGAGCTTAAATTTCTTTAGATTTAAGTTTTTCTATTTACAAATATGAAATATTGTTCAGAATAATAATTTTTTTATCTGGAAACCTGAAAATAAGTCATATGCATTTTTATATTGAAATGCTATTTTTCTTTAAATTTTTCGTTTGTATATAGAAATATCGAAATAGCTAAATATTCTTCTGCTGCATGATTTTTAGATTAAAACATTAAAATGGGTATCTCCACGAAAACGTAATACCTAACGTTTAAAATGAAATTTTCATAATGATAAATCTTTCTCAAAGATTTTACTTTGGTTTTAATTTCAAGCTGAGAGATTAGATTTAATATTTCCAAGAAACAAAATAGTATGCAGTATTTGAAAACTAATTTAAATAATTGGAAGTAATTGGTTTTTGAAATTTTGGGTTTCAGTACCATATTTAGCTAAGTGTGATAAAATTGTAAATTTCCTTATTTAAAAATCTTCCAAAAATAAAATATTTTTCTGAAACTTTATTTGGGGAATATTAGATGAGGTAAATTATAAATAATCTGATCTGAAACAACTATTATATTTTTACAGATTAAAATATCAGAGCAGTGCGTTTTTCAAATCAGCAGTAGCTTGCTTATATATGTTGGCAGTTTTTTAACACCTCCATGACAGGAATATGACTTATAGAAATATTTAAAAACCTGAATTTTCTTGTGCATTTTTAATTAAAAAATCTGTTAAAAATGACATTTCCTTAAGGTTTATGCTTTCTTATTTAATAAGTCGAAAATAAACAAAATTATTTTCAGATTTATGTTTTTTTTATTTAGAAACATGAAATTAAACTAAATTTGTTTTGGATTTATGCATTTTTAAATAGAAATATTTTTAAAAAAGTTAGATTTTCATCAAATTCATGCATTTTATTTAGAAATGTGAAAAGCTACATTTTCTTCAAATTTGATTTATTTAGAAATGTGTCACAAAAGGACATTCCCATCAGATTTAAGTTTTTTATTTAGAAAAATGAAAAAGCTACAATTCCATCAGATTTATAATTATATATTTAGAAAATAGATAATTCTGCATATTTATCCATTCTGAAATAGAAATATGTAAAAAAAGCTTTCTCTACAATTTCATGCATTTTATTTGGAAATGTCAAAAATTACATTTTCTTCAGATTTAACCTTTTTATATAGAAATATTCAAGCAAGCTATATTTTCTATAGATTTTTTCATCCAGAAAATAAATTTTCTACACATATGCATTTATGTAAAAAGATCATTTTTCTTTAAATCTGCATTTTTATTTACAAATAAAAAAAAGAATTTTCTTTAGATATGTTTTTTATATTTACAAGCATAAACTAAATTCTCTTCATATTTTTTATACAAAAATATAAAAATCGACATTGTCTTAAGATTAATGCATTTTTATTTAGATATATGAAAGAAAGCTAGATTTAATTCAGATTTATGCTTTCTTATTAAGAATTATGAAATTAGTCTTAATTTCCATCAGAAATTAGCATTTTTATACTGAAATATGTAAAGAAGATTCTGTTCTTTTACACTCATGAATTTTTTAGAAATTTTTGCATTTTTATATAGAATTATGAAAAAAAGATGCATTTTCTGTAAAACAGATACTTTTCTTTAAATTGATGCATTTTATGGAAAAATTATGCAAAAAGCTATATTTTCTTCAGATTTAGGCTTTTTTGTACGAAAGATAAGCAAAATCCTCACAAATAGGCAATTCTATATAGAAATATGCAAAAAGGTACATTTTCTTCTGATTTATGCATTTTTATCTATAAATATGTAAAATAAGCCTATTTTCGTCAGATTCTAGCTTTTTTACAAGCTACATTTCTTTTACATTTATGATTTTATTTAGAAACATGGAATTAAACTATTTATTTTACATTTAAGTTTTTTTATTTAGAAATATGTAAAAGTATTTGTTCTTCAGATCTGGATTTTTTTTAGTAATATGAATGCAATTCCATTTCTTTCAGATTATTCGCCTTCATATTTAGTCATTTCATGTAGATATACGAAAAGAAGCTGCATTGTTTTAAGGTTTATGCTTTTTTTAGTTGAAAATAAACAGAAAAATAAACTAAATTTTCTTCATATAAATGCATTTTTATATTGTTTTTTTTTTTAATCTCCATTTTCTCTAAATTCGTGCATTATTCTTTAGAAATATAAAAAGAAGCTACATATTATTCAGATTTACTCATTTTAGTTCTAAATATTAATGTATACAAAAGCTTCTTCATATTTAAGCATTTTTATATAAAATTTACATAGATTTATACATTTTTCTTTAGAAATATGAAAGTTCTCTATATTTTCTTTTCAAACAGGAATGTTATAAATTTTATTAAAGCTGGGGTGAAACCAAACCCAATGAAAATGATTACACCCAATTGTCTGGGAACTTAAAGTGGATATAGGTAAAAGATTAAACTTCCCGGATCACATTTTCAAGACCATATTGCGTTCAGACTTAGTCCTCTTTTCAAATAAGCTAAAGAAAATCATGTGGGTATTAGCAGTCTGTTATGAGGATACTGCAGAAGAAGCGAATGAACGGAAAAAACTAAAATACGACGAATTACTGGAAAATTGTTGGAGCAATGGATGGAAGGAAAGCTGCAAGCCAATTGAAATAGGTACAAGGAGTTTTGTAGCAAAATCACTAGTCAGCGCCCTAATAGATATTGGGATAAAAAAAAAAAGAAAAACGAAAGGCTATCCAAACTATTACTGAGACAGCAGAAACAAACGGCTAAATGGTTATGACTAAAACGAGCCAGTGCATGGACAAGCAATCTGGGGAAAAGTCTAAGTTCCAGATAGATGGAAAAAACTTTGGTTTTTTTTGTAAATTCTTTATTTTGCGTATAGTGTAATTTTGAAAATCTTAAATTGTATATTATTTAAATGTAAATAGTATAAATATATGTCACAGCTTATAACTAATTATAAATATGTATAGTCGGAAAACAGTTTATATATATATATATATATATATATATATGGTTCTTTAACTATCTGTTGTATATAATATATACGATCCTCCACAATTTTCCTCCTTGTGAAGGGGGAAGGAAAGAATAAATGAAAGGTTTTGTTTTTGTTTGTTTTTTGTACAATTCAATTGTAACTTACTTATCTAACTAATCTATTTTATCTTTATTCATTATTATTTTACTTTATAATTTATTTTTTTCTTACTTGTTGCTTAAAGGTTGAAAGAGGTATATCGCATATTAACTGTTATTTCAACATTTTATTATCTAGAATAAAGGCATAACATCGTCATGTTCAAAAGGGATCTATTTTTCGATAATCTCCCCCCCCCCATTTTCGTTCTTTATTGCTTAATAGAAGACTTTCGACTTTCACTTTATCTCTTTTTCTGTCACCAACTACTGGACTATATGTTACATAATTAATTGTGACTAATTCTCGTTAAAGGAGTTACTTAGCAATATTGTTCACCCCTCTTTCAGTCTTAATTTCTTTTTCGTAACGCTCAAAAAAACGTAAATTTAATTTTAATTGTTAATCTCGTACGTTAATTTTACCAGGTTTATCGATAGATTTAAACGAATTTTCTAAGTTTACTCGTTCAGCTTGTTTTAAACGACATTTATTTATATATTTATTTTCGTTTTAACACGTTGCATAAGTCGTAATTTATTTATTTTAATCGTAAAAACAATGTAAATTTCTAATTATTTTATGGTTGCATTTTTTTTTTTTTTAGAACAATAATTATCAGCTGGCGAAAGGAAACTTGATGGGGGGAAATGGAAAAAAAGTAATAAGAAAAAACCGGAAAACGTATAATTACCTTCTGAGTATCGGCATAACAAAAAAAGAAAAACAAGACATCACCCGTAAACAAGTTAAATAGAGCTCACACCATTGCGATTGGCTGTTGGTCAACTTCCAATCAAATGCGTGATAGCAGGTTATGTTTTGCCTAAAGTCAGTGGCTGTAGGCCGTTAACACAGTATGAGGGCGCATCAGAGACTGGTTAGTTCTGGTGGGGGATGATTGCAAAGACTCGAAACTGACCAATGATCTAATTCAGGACATCACTGACGAGGCTCTTCTCGCACTAAAGAGCGTATATTCAAAGTAATTTTGATTTATGGTTTGTTTGTTTTTTCCTTTTTTTTTTCTTGCATCCTTTTTGACTGAGAAATATGAAGAAAATTACATTTTCTTCATATTTATAAATATGTTAAACTCATTTTCTTAAGATTTTTTATTTAGTCATGTAAAATATCTACGTTCACCATCAGTGTTATATTTTTAATTTTGATACATGTAAAAAAAAAAAAAAAAAACAATTTTCTTCAGATTTAATCATTTCTCTATAGAAATATGTTAAGTTACTTTTGCAATTCACTAATTTTTATGTAAGAATATGAAAAGCTACATTTTCTTCATATTTATGCTTTTTGTTCAAAACATTACAATAAGCAAGAGCTTTTTCAAATTCATGCATTTTTGTGTAGAAATAAGAAAAACGATACTGTTCTTCAGACTTATGCATTTTATTTAGAAATATGTAAAAAAGCACATTTTCTTAGTTATCTTTATTTAGAAATATTGAAATATGCTACATTTTATTCAAATTCTTGCATTTTTATTCAGAAATATGAAAACCTACATTTCACTCGGATTTAGGCTTTTTTTTATTTAGAAGCATGAAAATAAACTAAATTTTATTCAGATTTATACATTTTATAGAAATATAAAAAATTGTACACTTTTCAAGCTTGTATTTTTTTTTATTTAGAAATATTAAATGCAGCTGCATGTTTTAAATTTTATATTGTTTATTCAAAATCATTAAAATTTATCAGATTTATATATTTTCTTTAGACTATGAAAATTCTCTAAATTTTCTTCAGATTTATGCTTTTTTTTACTTAATATGAAGATATGCTACATCTTCTTTATATTCATGTTTTTTCTATTCAGAAATGGGTGTATGCCACCTCTGAGGATCTAACTGCTAATGAAGGCAATTACAATCTATGGAGCATCTTCTCGTTTGCCCTAATCTTGAAGATTCATGCACGCTGAATGAACTTGAAACCTTAACACCACAGGCAAGGCTCTGTATGCAACACTGGATAGGTTCAGTGTATCGACTCGGTAAGATCTGGTTTGGGGAGAAATGATTAAAAAAATACTGATATCCATGTGAGTGAACAAGTTATCCAGATACAAAAGATTTTCTTGTTAGCTGTACACAATTTAATTAGCATAATGAAGACACTATTTGGAACTGTTCAACAATGTTTAAAATCTGAAAATTCAATTCCAATGTTTTGTTATACTTAATTGAAATTCAGAGTAATACAACTTTAGGAAAGTTGAAATTACTGGAACTCTTGTTACATTGTGGGATATTAACAGAAAATTCGTTAGATTGAACAATTATGTGATTGATTTTCTCATTTACATCGATTTGTTTACCGGGAAACACTGTAAAATTTTAATAGTCCAACTCGTTTTAAGTCACTTGGACCGTTTTTCTTTGTTTCTAATGAAGTGCTTTTGTTCTTAAACAAAGATATGTCCGCTGAACTGCAATGTGGTATCAATCTTTCTGTAAGGCAGTGAATGTTAGATTTCCTCACAGATGAAGAGGAAACTTGAACAACAAACCTTGTTCTTCAGCAGAATGCTAAGAATACCATGGACGAAACATGTGACAAATGAGGTTTTGGAAAATTGAAGCAAAAAAAGAATATTACTTGTGCATTGAATCAACAAGAGACAGTTTATATTTCTGAAATATGAGAAAAAAGGGGCACGGAAAAGTTGAAGGTAAGATGGACATAAGAAAAGTTAACCTACATTGTGTAAATGGATATCAAAACATGGACTGGAGGGGATCGTAAGGGATCAAACATTTAGTTACAAAGAATAGAAATTTATGCGGAACCTTGATCACCCACATGCTACAGGGACACGGTGCATAAAAGTGGAACATCAACATCATTGTCAATACTGTTTTGGGCACTTCGACGTCGTCTATTAGTTGGCAAGCTTGTCTCGCTAGGACAATTACGACTAAGTAGTGAGCTCGATCCTCACTGAGTACCCCCATACTTTCGGCCTTACGCCACATCTAAGCTACGCTTAGAAAATCACCATATTGACAATACTGTCATAAGTATAATCAAGATAACAGACGATATAACTCCCCCCTCCCCTTCAAGCTGTAAGTGACACATACTATGTGAAGGGCTTGAATCTACTTCTTTTTTTTTTTACTTCAAAATTATTCAACCACATAAGTCGACTATACTCTTAAATATTTCCAGTTTTAAAGATACCTTGATTAAATCCTATCTGTTAATCATTATATTTAATTGTTTAATAATATTTACACGCTACGTTCATATTGTATTAGAATATGTCAATACAAATGTATAAATACAAATATGATACAATATAAATACAGTACAAATGTATATACAATACAAATAACAAATAACACCATCCGAAATATTAATGGTAAGCTCAATACATACGTTGAAAATATTTCGGCCAGTAATTTATCAATGGTTTAAAGGACTTTCACTTTATGCGGATGGCTGCTTCGCAAAAAGAACATTCTCGTTGATTCAAATCAATCAAGTCAAAGAAATTTTACCTTTCCTGCCACAAAATCAGTGAGATTGATTGTCAGCCTGATATAGACCTCATCACAAATCAAGTCGTAAGCGAGGCGTTAAAAACGATGATAAAGTGCTTCTAAATCGGGAACATTTCTAATTAGCAAATAACTACATCGTCACAGATTCATTTATTTTGAAGACCTTAACTTCACGTTCAATACTGCGTCTCTCCTACAGCCCGTCTTAAAGAAACTTTCATGTGTTTTATGCGATAATTTATTGCTTACCATCTTTGGAAACGGCGAATTTTAGGAGCATATATAAATTAATTGTTCTTGAGAATTGTTTACCTTAAAATATCACTTCTCAGAAATTATCCAATTCAGACTTCACTAATGAAAAAAAAAACACATTAATAAGATTGCATTTTATTTTAAACTAGCTGTGGAGGGCTAATTGCTCCTCTGTCCCAAAATTAAAGGTACTGCTGAAGACAGCAACGATGATTTTAAAGAAATAACTTTGAATTCGTCGATTTCCTCCATGGAACTTCAAAACCTCACTTTTAACTCTGATTCGGGCTATAAATCCAATTCCGACCAAAAGACCAATTTGGGCCGAAATTCCAAACCAGGCCGAAAATTGAGTTCTTCAAATCACAAGCACTGCGGAATTTCAAAACCTCACGTCAAAAAACCTCCCACTTTGACTCTGATCCCTTGGCATTTTGAAGAAATAAAACTGATTTCCTCATTTTTTAAAAAAAAATTTTTTTTTTTTTTTTTTTGTTTTTTAAATTGAAATAATTCTTGTAGCTTTCTTTTAGTTTTTCTTAATTCTTATCTATATATATATATATATATTGGACTCTCCCTTCGTTTTCAACGCATGACGATCAAGTGGCTCATTTCTTAGAAGCAGCAGCCAGACTACCTACACATATCATTTGAGTATAGGGGGGCGAACGGTTCTGCAGAACCAACCACACTTTTCGGAAAAGCCGGATGCAGAGAACTGGTGCACATTATGCCACAATGTCTCCAAACTACCCTCAGCATGTTTTGAATTCAGAGTTGTCCTTCCTCAAGACCGTTCGCCATCCAAGGCTTTAGGACCCAGTCTGTCTGGAGGGGAAAAGTGAATGTAATGAACTTGGCTCTCCGATTCCTTAATCCGAGCCGCTATCCATTACGCCAACGTGTCTCTCTATCTCTATCTCTCTCTCTCTCTCTCTCTCTCTCTCTATATATATATATATATATATATATATATATATATATATATATATATATATACACACACACACAGGGTGTCCATAAAGTTCGTGTGCAATTTAAAAAAATTATAACTTTGTTTTTGCGATAGAAATAATTTGTAAAAAGGATTAGAAAGAAGTAAATATATATTTTTTATGGTTTTATTGAAATTTTATTTAAGTTTACACATGTCCTCCATCATTAACAATACAAAGGGTAATACGATTTTGTAGTTCACGGAAAACTTTTGCCAACTGATTTACGGTAATGCCTGAAATCACATTAGTTATTTTAGCTCTACTTAAAACTAGGTTCATTAAACTTTATAACATTTTTACTTATTATTTCTATCGCAAATACAAATAAAGTTATAAATTTTTTAAAGTGCACACCAACTTTATGGACACCCTGTGTGTGTGTGTGTGTGTCTGTCGTTCACTTTTGCAAAAAAACAATTGGATATCAACACTAAAATCTAATCTATCGTTGAATTAATGCTTAACAGTAAATATAGCACACAAGAAAATCAGGAACTTCAATTTCTGAGAATCTTCCACTAGTGTTATATCGAGCTTTGGGATAATGGATTTTTAAAGAGGAAGGTGAAATATTTCTAACATAATGGAGACTATACCGGTTTAGCAGTCTGTAACGAGAAATTTCTCTAGAAAATCTTTAGTAATAGGCGGAGTAAGCTTTTTGCAAATACTTTTAACTTATTAAAGAGTTGTTTTTTTTTTTTCAAAAATAATTTCAGAAACTTTAACGTTATAAAAAAAAAAAAGTTATAAAAATGATGACTTATGTTTACTTGTTCATAAAGTGTTGCTATTAGGTTGGTGCAAAAATAATGACGTAATAATGTCGTTTTTTGACGTTAAAAATAGGTCAAAAAACGACATTATTACATCATTATTTTTGCACCAACCTAATAATATACTACATTAAGTGAAAAGAATTGATTTCTTTACTTTTCGTTAGTCTTCTTCTGTTAACATATTCAAGCAAACCACTTGTGCTTATACAAGATGCAAGTTGTTTGGAAAACTGCATCAAAGAACTTGCCAAAACCTATCCTGCTGAATTACAATATTTTATAATTGTTGTTAATGCTTGATTTTTAGTTTATAATTTGCAAAAAGAATTTCAAATAATCTCGCCTTCAAATCTATCTAAGCTGAAAAATAAAGAATTGTGGCAATAATGAACAAGGATTTAATTTAATCTCCATAATTAAAATGTATAAATTATAAATCGGCCAAAGCCAAATAGCTTTGAATTTCTTGGAGAGAAAAATATCCTACATAAGTACATATGGAGAAAATAAAATGACTCGCATCCCGACACCATCCGATTAAAGAAAGTGATAGGGCTAGTTTTGAAAATTACGCCTCTGATTGGTTATTCCTGGCTTTCGGAATGTTAATTCCTGGGTGGGAAATTCTAACGTGATGTATAAAAAATGAAAGTATCCTTAGATTTATACAGTATGAAAGGTGAACAAAGGAAAATGCTAATGACGTCGTGAGAATGACCATATTATTCAACACATGGCAGTGAAACATAAATAAGTAAATAAGAGCAGCAAAGGTTCTCAATAACAAAAAGAAAAGCTTATAAAAGAAATATCCGCATCGCATCAATCGCTTCGATTTGCTTAACAACAAGAATTTACTAGACCTTGCTTTGTTGGGTACAATAGCCATAAACTTTTCTGCAGTAGACGCAGTTCCTAAATGGTTAAGCACTCAAAGCAGGTCCATAGCTGCTCTGCTTAATAATTCTTGCAAAGTTGTTGTTTTCAGTTTTGATTAAAAGAACCAATATCATGCATCACATGACTGTCAACAAAATCCATCACTCTGTTTCACTCCCGCTCTTACTTCCCTCTTTTTCTCTTTCTCTATCTCTCTCTCTCTCTCTCTCTCCCTCTCTCATCATCTCTTTTTCGCTGTTTCTTTTTCCTACTCTCTCTGTCTTTTTTCCATATCTCTCTCTTTCTCTATATCTCACTCTCTTTCTCCGTTTCTCTCTCATCTCTCTTTCTCCATATATTACTCTATTTCTGTTTCTCTCTCTCCAATACTCCACCTCTCCCTTTCACTTTATCCTTTTTTATTCTCTTTCTCTCTTTATAACCCTCTATCTCGCTCTCTCTCTCCATATCTCGCTCTCTCTCTCTCTCTCTCTCTCTCTCTCTCCATATCTCGCTCTCTCTTTCTCTCTCTGGGCAAACAGTTAAAAGACAATCGATAGAGCTTTTTACAAAAACATGTTTATGTTCACTAAAACGTTTCTTTCCGATTTATTTCGTGTATATCCATGCATTCATGTACATATCTTTCTATAAAAGCGTCAAACGAAATCTATAAAGATTTATGTTCTTAGAATTCAGGAATTATGCTACAATACATTTGGAATATAATTTTCTTGTTATAATATAAGGAAATAAGAGTTTGGGATGAGTGTAATAAATTTGTTGCACTGAGAAATGTTTACATGACAATTTAAGTATAAATGTTTCCAGTGAGTTTTTATATTTGCTGAATTAGTCTTAAAGTAATTTCTATTCGAATTAATCTATTCGGAAATTTGATAACGGAAGTAAATATTTTGTATAATTCTACAAACAGGCTTTAATTTTATATTCGGAAATAATCATTTTAACACTAATACCAGCATGATGACAAATGCGTACAAATGTCTAACCAAAAGAGTAAAAGTAACTCCTTAAAATATTTATCCGTAATCAACCAAAAAGAAAATTAATTTTATATTTTGATTTGGGGCCGTGTCATTCTCGTTACTGTTGTGTAAATATCGTGACTAAACATTCATTTTCTAGTTTCTGTCTAAACTTCTGGATGAGTAAATAACATAATTTACATTATTTATATGGACTATTGTACGCCTCATCTTTTTTGGTCGTTGTGTTCTCTGGGCTTCCTCAGATGCTTATGGATCCGGGTGACCCTCAGAGAATTTCGAGCTAAACCCTTTATTTCATCTACAAGAGTACACTGTTCTCGTTCTACTGTTCATGTCTAGATATATCTCAGGTAATTTTAATTTACTATTGCTTAATTATTGCTCACCTGTTTCCACTGAGACTAAGTCTACGCTACCCGGCCTAGGGATTGACAGTTACTATTTTCTCACCTGACAATATTCTACAGTATCTATATTTCTGAGATGAGGTATTATGTACCCTATTTACATTATTTGGACCATTATCCTCATCTTTGTTGCCATATTTATCACAACGTTTCGGTTGATAACTAGCATCCATTAAACGTGGAACTAGAACAGTCTACCCTAGTGAGCGAAATAAAGGGTTCGGTTCGACATTCCAACCACCTGAAGAAGGCCGGGGCGTACAACGGCCGAAACTTTGTAATAAATATGGCGACAAAGATGAGGACAATAGTGCCAATAATGTAAATAGTGAACAATATTCTAATAAATTAAAGCGTTCGTTCGTGATATTTGTGACAAAGTAATTGAAAGTTAGCCAATCCGTTAAGCACCTGATGAAAGCTGGAATGTATAACGGCTGGAACGTTGTGATAGTAACAACAAAGATCAAAGTAATAGTGTTTTAATACTATTGTTAATCCAACACAAGGTCCAAGTTGTCTGAATTATATTTTTGTTACGGTGTATAAGGAGTAACTTACAAGTGCATATTATGAGAATATGTAGGATAGATAACGGTTGACCCTAGACTTGAAGAGGTTAAAGTCATGGTGATCGGGGAAGCATACTTTCGGGAGTCTGTTCCACAAAGTGACATTGCTGAGGAATAAACTGTGTGGATCTTTCTCCTTACCAATGCAATACGAAGGGAATGAGGATGTGTCGACCCTGCATATATGGCATGACGGGTCCTAGCTTTGAAGGTCTGGACTAGTGGAAATTCTATGCCGATGATACGATTATATACGGGCGCACCTCTAAAACTCTTGATAGAGATTGGCGACTGATCTCTCTCCCGATCTTGTACAAACTACCCACTGGGGTAAAAATTGACTGGTTACATCCAGTAACTCGAAGACTAAACTAGTTACATTTCATCATCGCCGATCTGACTCCGAACTACCATCAAACAGGATGAACGGAGGTCCTCTCAGGGATGCACCCTGTCTTGAAAGACTCAAATTCATAGGCGACCTCAAGTGGAACTCGTACATAGGTTCCATTGCTAAGAATGCAGGTAAAATTATCAACTCTATACCGCTCCAATAAGTATCTATCCTCTACCTTTGCAAGAACCAGATCGGGCCAAAAATTGAGTACTGATGTCATATTTAGGCGGAAGCTGGCCAGACGCCACTCTCCAGCATTGATAGAATCCAAAAGCGTCTCAAGATCCCTTGTGGGTGACGAATTATTCTCCACCCTTCAACCTCTTTCCCACAGGCGGAATCTGGCAGGCATCTCACTGATCTACCGCTCGTGTTCAGACTAACTACATTCCCAGGTCCTGACAAATCAAGCTTTGATGACATGAAAACGCCATGCCACTTACACAATAGCAAATCACCCTCATTCCCTCCGTATTCCATCGGTGAAAAGTAAGCTCCACTCGAGCAGCTTTTCCTGCCAACCACTGCCCTGTGGAACCGACTCCCAAAAGAATGCTTCCCTGGTTACAATCTTAACCGGTTTAAGGCTATGGTTAACCATTGTCTTCCACTCCTATACACACAACGTAACCCTCTTCCTCGAGTGACCCCCGGGCGTTGTAAAGTATGAAACTTACTGCAAAAAAAAAAAACGAAAACTAAGTAATGTAGAGATAGTAGGAAGAGCCCAGCAGTGTTTCAAATGCGTGAAAGCTGTTTTGGATTGTAGGGTGGAAAAGAAATCATCACCCACAAGACCGCGTAAACGATTTCGAACCCTGTCAAGACTGAAAATGAAGATTGAGCAGCCGCTGCCTAGCTACGGCAGCAATACTCCATTTTAGTCTGATCTGACTCTTGTAATGATAAAGCAAACAGGTGAAGTCAGGTACTTTCAGGACTGTACAAGGAAGCGACTATTTTTCTAGCATATTTAGCGATGGATCATGGGTTGTTCAACGAGGTCTAACGGGGGCTTGAGTTTCAGTCGAGAGTGCAACTATTCATTATAACTGGAGAAAATTCAGGGTTGTCCCTGTGGTGATAAAACGTTACTAGCATTGTTTTGGAGGTACTGAATGTTACAAGTCAGTTCCTCTCTCATTGGGCTGTGAGAGATAGATCAAAGGTGAGATCAAGATATTGGAAGCTGCATCCATAAACCGTGGTATCGTCTGCATATATATTTACTAATGATCTGAGAACCTTCTGAGGTAGATCGTTAATATAAAGGAGAACGACAGTATAATGAAGGAGAGTCTTGGACGACGCCTGAATTTAAAAAATATAAATTGCCTATAAGTAGGCTTTTCGTTCTCTACATAATTCTCTGCATATTTACAGATATGATTGTCATAATTAATATTATAAACACGCAAGCATCTATATAAATATGTGTGTCTTTGTGTGTCAATATGTATGTCCTGGATCAAATCTATAAACTTACACATTTTAACACCTTAGGGTTGTAAGGAAATCACACTTGTATTGCAGCTAAAGCAGCAGTGGTTGGTCTACGCTGATGGAGACTCAGCATTTTTAGGCTGTTTTTAAACACGGTTTTCCTTCTGCTAGTCTGATGCGGGGGTATAAAGGCCTTTGAAAGCGTCTTGGCAGAGGACGGTAAGTGCGACATTGGGATGGCCAAGGGCACATTCTAAAAGTTGGGCAGAGTTCTGCGAGACAGGAGGGTATCTTTGGTAACAAAGAAAAGAATACTGAACTGTTACGTGACATCTGTCCTTCTTTACGGCAGTGAATGTTGGACGATTTCCTCAAAGATGAAGAAGAGACTCGAGGCTACATAAATGTGGTTCTACAGAGGGATGCTATGGATATCACGGACCAAGAGTGTGAGCAACGGTGAAATCATAGGTTGCAAATAAGGAGAAGGCTTATACTTAATATCAGGAAGAGGCAGCTGAAGTTTCTGGGAAACATAATGAGGAAGGAGGGCCTGAAGAATCTGATACTCACCAGTCGAATAGAGGGAAAGAGAGACAAGAGAAAGCAACGCGTGAAATACCTGGAGGACTTAAGCAAGTAGATGACAGAACGTGGTCTGGGGGAGGAAACAGAGGGAAGGAACTTGTTGAGAGCTACAAGGGATAGTGGGAAGTGGAGAACCATGGTCGCCTATGTCCTGAAAGGACATGACACAAAAAAAGAAGTCTGGTTGCTAACTCAAGGCAAAAAACCCCGCAAAGCTGTGGAGATATAGATTCATGCCTCTCCCAAGGCTATTTATGCGAAAGTGAACGCCACCAAATGAGCTCGCAAATACAACTTTCCGAGTTACTAACCATGACCGTAACCCACAAAATTGACAAAAATATTTACATATATAAAAGTTTCCCCAAAACTGGCTATTTTTTTAAAATCCATTCTTGGGTGGACCAGAAACTTTTCAGCAAGCTACACATTTTTTTTGCGAATCTATACGTATTGTTCAGTTACGTACATATTGAATTTAGTCAATTTTCTGTCTATGTTGACGTGTATTAAATATGGAAATATTTTCATATTTGTCATTCTTACGAGGTAATTTTCTTAGTGAACACGAATGTGACAACAAAACAATCATACAAAAACAAGACGATCGATAAATTAGGAGCGATCACTCGTGACTTGAGTGTCTAGCAAAAGAGGAGTGGACTAAGGATGAATGAATAATGACGTGACTTTGCATTCGCTCCTTGTTTTGTTTTCTCTTTCATCACGATCTCACACACTATAAAACTAGAGAAATACTAACGTTCGTCTCAAGTTGTTTTGTCAGTGTAGCTCAAAGATGTCGAAAATAGCATCTTCATGGACGTCACGCGTATTCACAAGCCAAATCAAAATGACGATCCTTTCAAATTTTTCACGAAGAGAGAAAGGAGTTAGTAGATGAATAAATAATGAATTTAAACTGTAAATCAAGGAATGTATTTGTCATTTTGTAGATGTTCATTCACAACTGAAATTCATGCACTGTTTTCTATCATTAGATGATTTTTTTAGATGGGGTTCATTTATATTGAATGATAGCAAATATTAATTAAAAAGTGAAAGTAATACGTTTAAAAGTATCCGAATATTTGGAAAAAAACAAGCTGTTTAATTTATAACTGTAGCTGTATAACAAGATTGTGTAGCTTGTTATATCGATCATTAAATGCAGATGCGAGATGCATTTCTTTGGCAACTAAAATACTCTCTACGCTTAATACTATTATAAAAGATGAAGATGCAACAAATTATTGTGTCCTAATTAAGATAGCTTAAACAGGGTTTTATAGAAAACTTGTTTGAGACTGATATTTACTTGAATTAGACTTAGCGTGTTTTAAAACTGCTTCTCTTAAAATTTTTAGGATGAGGTATTGGCACCGTTATTTTTCACATTTATTCTTGGTTGATTAAATGCAATGCAGCGAAGTTGAAACGCAGTTTACTGCTAAGAATCGCCATGTCATGTGGTCAACGATGGCGGGATCAGCTGAGCGAGATGGTATAAGTTCTAAAACTATCAATAAACTCATCAATGACGACACACCCTATCACAACTTTACAATATTTAAATTCGAGATCATACAAATTTTATTCATGCCAATGCCCTGATTTTAGTTATTTTAGTCGCAGTGTTTCAGTCGTTGTGCCCTCCGGCTTGTCAGTATTTAGTAATTTTTAACCAAACACTTTATTCAGTCTGCCGGGAGATATTTTCACATCCGCTCTCCATGCTAAGGAATATCTGGTATCAGTTAATTCTTCATCGTGTCACAGCTTCTGCTTTTTTAACTGAACCAATGGGTAAGACAATAAACTACCTTCAACAGCAAGGCCTCCTGATCAGGTTTTGAGGAGCGTGGAACCACCTCTTAATTGCTGGTATTCCCAGGGCCACCCTGACCCAACAAATAGTTGATCCCCCCAAACTGGGGTCAAAACACTACGTACGTGTTAAAATAGTATTTAATACCAGAAATACTTTGTAAAAAATTATTACCAGCAATACATTATTACCAGCTATAAATTCAAAAAAAAAATACCAACTATACAAAAAAAAATAGCAGCAATATATTTTTTGTAAAAAAAATTTTACCAGCAATAAAAAATCTTGTCGGCATTAAATAACCCATTAAGCTGTTGATATGCCAGCAAACAAACCAAACCAAATCAAACAACTGTACCAAAGAAGACGGATTTCATAAGTTAGCCCAGGAAATGAACTCGTGGCCACCAGATAACAAAATAATGACGCTTAACTGATGCCAATTTGCATATCTTGTGGGACTGAAAGTCTATTGTATATTATGACCTCCTTCTGCAAAGTCAGATAAGTACTGTTCTCGATTGGATTGATTAAAGGCAGCAATCGATTAAAATCGTTCGAAATTGGTCAAACGGCTGTCGTCTCTCATCAAGATAATGCCAGACATCGCGTCTCTTTAGAGACATCGCAGAATTGGTTCATCGTCGCTGGGATGCCCTACTACATTCGCTGTAGTGAACTGACTTCGGATTACCACTTATTTAGATCGTTACATAATTTTCTTAATGCGAAGAATTTTCTGGAAGCCTGTAAAACCACTAGAGAACAGTTCATCGCCCAGAAAAATACGATGTTCTGTGAATATGGACTCATGGATCTGCCTCAAAGATGGCGAAATGGGGTGAAACCCAATGACAGATATGTGGTCTAATAAATCTGTTTACAAATGTCTAAATACAATTATTCAGTACGATTTTTGTTCTAACCCAATATTAAACCATATTAAAACAAAGTAACTTCTCATTCCTTGCTTACTGGATATTTATGTAAAGTTTGAAGTGCAAGTACGCAAATCTTTTTCATATTCAGTTATAAAAATTCTAATTTTCATAAAATAGTTTAGATATCCTTCAGTATTAATATTGGATTATGTATTTAAAATATTTTCAAGATACTGTTATCCATACCAAATTCATATTTCGTAAACTATTACTGTCCCAAAATAAGAAAGATCAGCATAAATCATATTAAAACATGTATCAGTCGTTACTAAACAGAATATATGCGAAAGAGTAATAATTTTTCCATACCATCCCCAAAACTGTATTTTCTGTTTAGTAAAAATATACTGTAAACTAAAACTTACACAGGATACGCTCTGATCTGACATTCTGTGCACTTTTCAGCCAATACCTTAAAAGATATCTCTATTCTTTATCCTGTATAATTCTAATTTTTAATTACGTTTTGTAAAGTGGACCGAAATAATCAAGGCAAAATGGATTAAATGTCAAACGGACTTTAACTTTTTTTTTTCGCTATGTATGAATCTTCGTGTTTAGCATAAGATGACAAGGAAAGGTGATCAAAGTCTTGTTTCATGCATTATTTATAACTGAAAAAATATCCCAACAATAATATAGTAAAAAGTTCTCAGTTTGTCTAAGAAATGAATGAAAAAAAAAAAATTCTTATTCTTTTCGGAAGTGAGTCGGGTCGGTAAATTTTCAGCACCCGCTCGTAATTAAAAGTGCATTTATGTACTAGTCATCAGCGCAGTAGATTTTGGTTATCTGTTAATTGCCTGTCTGCAAATGTTATATAATTGTACGGAGGTATATCAACATTTTTACGTGTCGATTAGTAAAATGATTGCATTATAAATATGTAATATAATTTGTGTAAAACTGAAGGAAAATATTTAGAGAGCATATAAATAATAAATATTAGGTTGGTGCAAAAATAATATCTTTTTTAACGTCAAAAAACGATATTATTTTTGCACCAACCCAATACTAGAAAGACATATAAAAATTGGAATTTATTAACTGTATACATTGAATTAAGTTAGATAAACGGAATGATTTGAGGTTTATTCAATAAGAACATTAACAAACTTAAACTGCAATTATTAAGAACTTAAAAACATATAACATTCATTTTTGACATTTCTTTATAAAAAATATTTTTAAAGTTACATTGTCAAACGTAATGTTTGCCATTTCTTAGCTTCCCATCCCCAAAATTCAAAATGATGCATACATTTTTAGTTAACTAAAGAGATCCCAAAATAATATAACTTAGCAAAAGGTGTTACAATTCTCAGCATTCCGTTTTCTAAGCTAAACCCCTTTACCTGAGTTTGTCTCTTTTAAAACCCAACATTAGCTTTATGTACGGATTTTATGAGTCCTTCTATAAAATATATTTTCAAATTCCCCCCAAATCATGCACTAATAGTGATTAAAAGTCGTCGATAATTCTCATTTAATTTTAGTCAAATTTTGCACTATTCTAATATCTGTAATAAACTGTTTTGTCATAAGCATCTTACTATAATTCTGTTTGCCCCTCCTTATTTAACTTGATCTTTACGCTCTGTCAATAACTCATAAATAATGCACTATTCCGTTTTGGGGAGACAGAAAAGACATTTCAGAGACGCTACCTGGTTTCGGTGAGCCAAAGAAAGAAGTGTTTAATGTCTGTTTCAGTAACGTGAAAAAGGTTGGAAATCTCAAATCCATTCATTTGTACCCGCTTATTTCTTAAAATAACGACCAGCATTGATATTTATGGTGATTTTCTAAGCGTAGTTATTAAGCTCAAATATTTAACGATACTATATGGCAATTTCTACGTATATTTTGTCGTCCTAGAACTTACCATGAGCTTATTCAATCATTAACTTAAGAAGTAAGATTCATGAGAAAATTCAAATAAGAAAACCGCGTAATTTTCACGACTCTTTCTTGGAGATGTTATTTTCGATAGATTTCGAAAAATCTAATAAAATTATTAGGTTGGTGCAAAAATAATGACGTAATAATGTCGTTTTTGACGTATTTTTTAACGTAAAAAAAAACGACATTATTTTTGCACCTACCTAATAAAATAATTTTTAACCAAAAAAAAAAAATTCAATGCTTCTATCAAGAGAAATACTGCAAAAATCTTGTTTTATTTATATAGTTAGTTAACCTGAATATTTTAGCTATTTTGCATCATAATTTTACAAAGAAATTGATTAATGTTGAATTATATTTTGAACTCGTGTCGTCGGCCGTTAATAAAAACAATTGTCTTGGTGATTTCAATTTGTGTTAAATTGCATATCAAAACCAGTTATAGAAAACTGAAACATAAAAGTAATTGAAAAATTAAATATATTGTCTTACTGGAAGGCATCAAATCAAATGATTCGATAGTAACATTCTTTTTTTTTACTAATCATGATGCTGTACATTGGAGTAACATCATTTGTTCAGACACGATGGAACCAAATAAGATTTGCTCTCAGCCATTTTAGAAATTGCAACTCGTTGATTTTTTCAGAGCAAGTTTAACAATATCGCCTGACTCCTGGAGTATAGTAGAAAGTTCCAATTATAGAATGTCTTTTCACATGTCTTTTCTTTTTGCTTACTTTTGTTTTCACAACATTATCCTTTATAAATGTTCATATTTTGTGTCATATTATTCTTCTAAATTTAAAAATTAATTTGCATTCATAATTTTCACCATTTTAACTTTATATAACAGCATTAATTTGTATTTTCTTTTGCAATAACACGAACTTTTATCAAATATGCCTGAGAATTTTATCTATTGTTGATAATTCATTAGAACTTAATTAAAGATTCTAACATCGTTTTACAATTGACAAGATTAAAGAGACATTAGTATATAGTCTTGGAGCACTAACTATAGTGCTTTTTCAGAATTGAATCCGAAGTAACAGTTAAATATTTTATTTTAAATTTCTAAAAAAATGAGGTTGATTAAATGATTTAAAATCTTATTTCAGAGGACGAAGATAAACTATAACGTCTGCTTAAAATATTTCGTAATACTTTTAATTTTATAAGATTTTATTTAAAAATTTTAAACAACCAGAAATTCTCCGTAGTTACAAATCAAACTATAATAATGTTCAATGAAAGTGAAATGGTGATCTAATAAACTATGATCAAAATTTGACCAAAGCATTGAAAATGCCATCCAGCGATATTAATGAACGAGTCTAAACGATTATCGCTTACATGAGTTTAATATTTACTTGTCACTCAATTATTGTTACCCTAAACCATATCGAACTTAAGTAAATATTTATATAAAAATAAATTTGCTTTCCTTTGACTGATGTGTCTTTTTCATATTTCTTGTAGTTGCATAGTAGATGTGTACGAATATAACTGTTATGGAAAACGGATGTGCGTCAATGTGTAACGATCAGCAACTTGGAAAGTGAAATCAGCGAGCCGAGATCGAATTTTGCTCACTTTCGTTACGTTTATTTTCTCAGAAATACCCTTAAGAAAAGATATGAAGTCATCTTTTCTACACCCCAAGTTCTGGATTAAATTGCAAGGCTGGCTGGATGTTACTGCCTTCAGGTTTCAACCAGTTTAGGAGAATGAAAGCTCTGCATTCAAAACCAGCCCAAAGGGAGATGACTTCTGTCAGACTACCTTACCGTAGGACACACCACTGCTGCTATTCCTGCAGTATATAGGATATCGATAAAACCCTAATGGGCTACTGGACTCGTGATCTGAAATGACACTATGGGAAACAGAATCGGTGAAACAGATTCAGTTTCTTTCCAAAGCTGCATGCATTCATTTCGCACTAACGCTCTTGAAGAAAAAACATGAATATATTTTTCTTACGCTCTGTTGCATCGGCAGATATCTTGACAAAAATATCTCATTACTAGCATTCCACAATGATTGATAAAGAAGAGAATGGGTGAATGAACAAATCGCTGTCCTATGACTACGTAATCTAGCTAAGTGGTAGCGGCAAAAAAAAATGGTCTCAAATTAGCTTTTTTAGTTTTATCCCCATTGTGAATCCCACTATTGTAGTTTTGTGCTAGGATAAGTTAAATAAATAAGGATATATTCTCGAGAATAATGAAAACTGTATTAACCATGAATAAATTCGCCTTTTATTATCTAAAAATATATAAACAATTATTAGTTTATAAGATTAGGCATGAGCGATCTTAATTCAATGAATCATTAAAAAGTGGAGGCACTATACATAGGTACATCAATAATTCCGTATCCTAATAATGAAAAAGTATTTACTTCGCACTAAAATATGTTATTCAGCATAATTTCCTTCCTTGTCAATGCAATCATGAGTATTAATCATATAGACCGAAAATTACGTAGCGAAAACTTTCGATTAAAATTGCATAATAACTGTGTGTTAGGCTACGGACATCCTGATCCAGTCTCATAAGAACATCATCTAAGTAATTTGTATTTTACTGGGAATATGGAGGTTGCTATGCATTTACAACAGGTTATATATTATTGTCTCAAATTTCTCACTGAGCGCAAACTAGCAATTCATGCGAAGCGACACAAAAATAAACGTTTAAAATTTTTTTTTTTTTTTTTCGTAAAACATTTATATGAAGCCAATTTGGACTTAATTAGATAGATGGTAAAGTTGAAGACAGACAAAGAATAAATTAAATTTTAGAAATTTTGGGAAGATAGAATTTCGTATGCCTTTTTTTCAATTTTTTGAATTAATATCAAATGTTAAAATCTTCGAATGTTCATATCCCTGAAAAGAGTTATCATTAAAAGTCTAAAGCTTAATGTTTCAACTATAATTTATAGCATTAAAGCTAAACAATATATTTTCTATACTTATATTAAAACGGCAGGCATTTGTGTTCTGAATAAATCGTTTCTTAGCGCACCAATACGAACTGACGTGTCACTTAATTTCCATTACGGAGAAACAAAATGGAGGAAATATTGCCATACAGCAATAAGTTATTCGGAATTAAGTTTTATATCGCAACATTTGCTCCAACTGTCATAAGTCATT
Organism: Acanthosepion lycidas; assembly: GCA_963932145.1. Classification (NCBI taxonomy): domain Eukaryota; kingdom Metazoa; phylum Mollusca; class Cephalopoda; order Sepiida; family Sepiidae; genus Acanthosepion; species Acanthosepion lycidas. The sequence goes on along the minus strand of OZ010585.1, from coordinate 109,358,785 downwards.
CGTAGTCAGACATTAACCTTCATTATGGTCGCTTTTCCTACAGAACAACGTTAGAGTTCACTGCTTACTTTGTACATCGCTGGTCATTTCGACACTTGCAGTCTCTCTTCTACAGCTATTTTGATATAAATATCCTATTAGAAACTCAGATGATCTAGAATTAAGAATGAATTCCATTTCAGTCCAGATTGTTCGATGGATTTGAGTTATATGTCGTATAAAGAAGACAGACATTCCAATATAAACCTCAGCCATGAAATTAGATTTGATAAATTATCAATCTTGGAAGTTATAATTTGTTGTAGGGACCAACTTATTAAGCCTTCCTACATGACAGGCAGATCCCAAAGTAAAGCTTCACTGTCACAAATGTCACTCACTTATTTATCACATTAGAAAGTTTTTGATATGAAATAAAGATAAAGATAGCAATTTCAAAATATCATTTTCTTGCCTTCATTTCTAATTCAAATAATACACAATACACTAGTCGAAATGATATTCGCAAATTCTAGGATGATATCTTTAATATTTTTTATCGATTTAAGATACCAATATATGGTCAAATATTTTTTGAAAGATTCTATGTTATTAGGTTGGTGCAAAAATAATGACGTAATGATGTCGTTTTTTGACGTATTTTTTAACATCAAAAAACTACATTATTACGTCATTATTTTTGCACCAACCTAATAAATAAATAACTCGATTTTTTAATAGTTTCTGGTGTAGGAGAAACACAGAAACATTTACACTTATTAATTATTGACTGCAAAGTAATAATTAATTTCTAGACATTGCACAAATTATAGAATTATGAGAAATTGATGTTGCTGTCATATAAACTTTTATTATGTGCACAGACTGGAAGAATGTTTAAATTGTATAAATTATATTTGCGAGTGAAATGAAATAAAATCATGAAAGTTCAATGACATGAAAAGATGACAAGAGAAAGTTATTCATTAAAACTTCGGCATTTTTTAAGTCCATATATTTCAAGTGTTTCCATACAATCCGATTTAATATATACATACATTGCATATCGCAGATAATACGAATTATTTTTATATCTTCAGAAAAGACACCAAAAACATAAATTTCTGTCTCTCTTATAATAAATAATGCCAAAGAACTTACAAGAATAATGCACATACAGATAATTGCCTTGAAAATGGTTCTGTTAATACTGTATGCAAATAACCGTATAAAAATAGAAAGAAGGTTGCCACAACAATGAAATATACTAGTAAAATTTGTCTTTTGGGGCATATATTGAATACTTCTCGTATTCGTATTGAATGCTGGTATTGGTATATTAAATACTTCTGGTATTTGTACCAGTTTTGTGGACGTCGTATATATATTCCTGTGATATTGTTTGGGAAAATAACAACTGAGACTTCAAAAGGCAAAATGTTTATAATTAAAGAAGTTACTCCACATAAGATACTAACCTATCAATCATTCAACAAAGCATAAATTCAGCATGAATTAAGGATTCTTCTTTAACGACTACATTGGCAAGAGTTGCACCAAAAAATTGATTGCGAAAATAAAACGTATAACTATAACATAAGAAATAAATGTTTGGCGTAATTTATATAAAACAATGCGACGGATTGTATTGCCCAAATCAATATTTCATTACTGCCAAGACACTGATGAGATGAACCAAGCAAAATGTTATGGATATTTGACGAAAATTTATACAATCATCTCCTCGCGTGCTTCTGTTCATAAAGTAAAGGACAGAGATGTCTCTTATAATTCCCAGTCAGAGACTACATCGCCGAATAAGCTATTTTGCTGTTCAATCTAATTTACTCTTTTATTAATAAATTATGTTCTTCATAAAAGTAGGGCCAACAGCTACTATGTTATTGATCAGTGAAAATAAGCATAATTCACTTGAACCATATGATAACATGTTCAAAGTTGTAAAACTTAGAGTTCGAAAAAATAGACAAAAGATTGTTCATAATTTCTGTTTCTTTAAAACCAACGTAGGTGTCATATTTTCTTGTACGTTAATTTCTTTGTAAAAAATTCTTTGTTAAAATTTTCAGTATAGACTTATATCTATATAGTATATGATTCACACCAGGAAATACTCTATCGAATTTAATGCCAATAAAGAATTTTTTTTTATAAGCGAACCCGGGGGGGGGGGCCTAATATTTACTAAAGTAGATTTTTCATTCAGTATCACACCAGAGCACCAGAGCACCAGAGAAGCCATTCGCAACAAATGACTTACCAAGGAGATGTCCTCATAGGATGTTAGTGGTTGTTCCAAACATGTAAACAGGCGGTCGACCCAGCTGCGTTTAGAATGTGCACACGTGGATGATAGAAGGCACGAACACTCGAGAAGGAAAAGGCAAATTCTCTCATATTCTCACAAGTAGATTCACACTCGGAAAAAAGCCCGAAAGCCACACATTCCCCAGCCCGTATTAATTGACCGAGTCTATGAGTGAATAAACAATAATGTTATATATGAACGATTTAGTCCCGTCTTTATTAACATCTACAACGATAACGTTATATCTATATAATATTGCAGCTTAACTTAGCTTTTTGTTGTATTTACACTTATATTTGAAAATGTGAGATTATATAAGACGAGGGTTTTTCAATACATATATATATATACATACACATACATATGTATATATATATATATATATATTAAGGCATTAAAAACAAGAAATTTTATATTGTAGGCCATGATAGATTTAAAACAAAAACACAAACCAGTCGACCGGTTTCGTCCCCTCTCATCAGAACTGTTAACGGAGAACTAAAATTATGAGGAAAAGAAAGAAAAAGTCTGTTATGGGTGATATGAATGAGTGGATCACTTGCTGATCACTTTATGAAGAATCCCACGTGTGCGATGGATTTCAGTGTGAACTGGTTTTCCGTTTTGGCCAGTTCGCACTCATAATTCCATCTTAAGGTGTTGGAGACGCTTTACATCAGGTCCAGGCAACCTTCTCTTTGTAAACAAAGAGATTGTTTGCTTGGACTTGCTGTGCCGCGTTTCTAGCATCTTTGTTGGTATAATTTTTATAATAATTTATTTCTCCCTGTCCAATCATTCATGTCATCCATAACAGACTTTTTCTTTTTCTTTTCCTCATAATTTTAGTTCCCCGTTAACAGTTCTGATGAGAGGGGAGGAAACCGGTCGACTGGTGTGTGTTTTTGTTTTAAATCTATCATGGCCTACAATATAAAATTTCTTGTTTTTAATGCCTTAATACGCTTCTGTACTGTTTCAAACATATTTAAATATATATATATATATATATATATATATATATATATATATATATATATATATACTATGGTTATATAGTAATATTAGGTTGTCCCAAAAGTTCGTAAACACTTGCGAAAAATTGAATTTTTATGCAACACAATCCAGCACAATCGAGACAAGCGATGGGTTCAGAAAGGGCAAGAGACACCGTCGGTTCCAAAACAAGATCGATTCGGCAAGAAAGTCATGTTGTGCGTTTGGGGGAACTTTGAAGGAATCGTGCATTTTGAGCTGGTTCCGAATGGTTGTGCCATCAGTGCCGAACTTTACTGTCAGCAACTGGAGCGGGTCTACGAAAAGTTGAAGCAAAAGTACCCGGCTCTGATCAACCGAAAGCGCGCTTTGATGCAGCAGGACAATGCCAAGCCACACACCGCCAGGAAGACCAAAGACAAGTTTGAAGAACTGGGCGGCGTTGAGGTTCTGCCACATCCAGCCTACAGTCTTGACTGTGCTCCATCAGATTACGGCCTTTTCCGCTCAATGCAACACTTTCTGAAGGGCCGCCGATTCGACTCGTTTGATGAAGTCGAGGAAGCGTGTCAAGAATTCTTTGATTCGAAGCCGGCTGAATGGTACTTTCACCAGATCCAGAAGCTTGCAGATCGATGGCAGAAAGTCTTGGAAAATGATGGTCTTTATTTTGAGGAATAATTTTTGTTGTTTTTGTTATTACTTGGCGAGTAAAATTTCAATTTCTTGCAAGTGTTTACGAACTTTTGGGACAAACTAATAGGTATCTTTTTTATGTCAGGTATATGAAATTGACATAAGTTGCAATAAAATTATAACGTCAAAAAAGAAACAAAGTATTGTGAAAACAACGTTGAAAACGGAAAAAAACTGTAAACATCAGCAATATAAGAACATTACCTACATACGTAAGAAATGTTGTTTGTCAAGCAGGAAACTACTTGAAGCTGGAGTTGCCAAAAAAAACATTACGTAAAAATTACCATTTTCCAGTCAACGTCATAAAGAGAAACATGAGCTTCATGAAGTAGTATATGAAAACGAATTTTTGAAGAGTAGATTTTCTTTTGGAATGTAGAGCTATATTGGACAGACCAGATGATTGACCTAGAGTTTAGGTCCTTCAATTAATTAGTTAATTAAAACAATGTAGAATACAACAAAAGGTATCTGAACTATCCTTTTGGGTTTGTATTATATGCAGTAAAATTATAGGTACATTCAAATTAGATGATGATGAAGAGAAAGGAATTTCTGTTAACTCTGGGAAATATGTTTCAAATTATACACACTACCACGAAGAAGCTTTAAACTAAAGGTATTTCTGTAAGAAAATGCCTCTTTACATTCTACAAACCTATTTCCCACCTTGCCAAAAACAAATGTGAATGCCAGTAAATTAATGGAATGATCCCAGCCTCGCCAGATATTAATGCAGCAGCACTTGTAGCTCGTGATTTAAAAAGGTGTGTATGAGAATTGAAAAGAATATTTAAGGAAGGATATTTTGAAGAAATAAAAACTATGGCAGGTCAAATCAGTAAAAATAGTGTAAAAAGATCAATAAAAAAACTTATAAAGTTTACGGAATATCAAGGAAGCCAACGCGTATAATAATAAATAATAATTCATACTTGAATATGGGATATTGCATTAATTAAATACATATTTCTATGATTCACATCTGTTGAATTTACTTATGAATAAAATTTTATATCGCATTTAGACTGATTATATAATAAGACCATCAAAATAAATTATTATCAATATTTTTGATAAGGACAGATATCGGTTAGTTATTGTGAAAAAAATACTTAAACTAATACCGGAACATTTTTTTTTTTAATGTTTTTAAAAATACAACATCTCGTAAGTCAAACTGCGTCTGAAAGAATGTTTCTGTAGCAAGTAGGAATTTAAAGGTCCTACCTCTAAAATTTTAACACCGATTAATTCATAGTCTTTCAAACTAATGGTATCAGTGATACGTAATGGCCAATACCTTACTCCAACCTGAAGCCCAATAGTAGATTCACATAGCATCTAGATAGAATTAACACGAGATTAACGGACAAACTCTCATTCTATGATACTCGAATTTGGTTTCACACATTCAGAAATAATTATCTACTCTTAGTAATGGGAAGTCGAGAACCATTTCATTTTATTTCAATATCACCACACATTCAGGATTTCAAATTGTCATAAACATCTGTAATGCAAAAGAGAAGTTTAGATTTATCCTCTAATCATCTCAGTATGGTGCATCGAATACCTTCTAAATATAAATAGTAAATTCGATCATTAGCAAAAGCCAAAATAACAGGCTGTATTCTCCATTTTCTTGCTCTGTGCTAAGCTGCATAAAGATACTCATATACAATATAATTGAAGAAAACGTCTCTGAGAACCTACAAGCCAAATCTGATAATATTAAAGAAATCGTTTCATCGACTTTTAAAAGCATAATGTTATATTTTAGCTGCATCTGTGGAGGAAATATGGAGTCTACACTTAAGTTAGAATAATTTGAGTCTGGAATAAAACAAACAAATTACTTAAGCTCGTAATGTCAACAGACAGAACAGTGTCCTTGCTAGGGTTTAATTCCTTTAACTGCATGGGTCTCGCTAAACTTTACAAACTTTCAATTATTTAAAAAAAAAACAGTGGGTTATGTCTATTGAATATCATTCGTTCAAGCCTTTTAAATCTTCTACAGAAAGTTACGTTACACAAAATATCCTTCTTAACAGACAATTATTGTCCTCATCATACTTCGATATGCAATCGCCAGCAAAGAATACAAAGCAATCATTAGGTGTATGGCAGCCAATTAAGTCTATTTACTTTACACTCGATACATTAAATATATTTATACAGTGAAGGACTGACGTTTCAAATGAATAATTAATGATAATAATATGTTTGATTCTGTCAGAATTCTTTGAAATTCCTTAACGAACAAGGATGTTGCGTTTGTATGTGTTTCATTTAATTCTAACTTTTCTTGTTCATTCTGTCCTATTGGGCTTCTGTTTATGATCAAATGAAAAATGTTTTTAAAGGAGTTTTTAAAGACGGAGGAAAGCAGAATAAAATACAAACACAACGTATACTTGTTTGAACCAACAAAGAACATAAAATAAATAATCAGCGAATAAATGCATAGGAAGAACCATCTTTTATTTTCCACCATTTTTCATATCACCTTGGATTTTTATTTATTGCATTCTTTGCATCTCATTTTGTTCATTTCCGGTTTCTTTACGACTACTACTGATACCATGTAACCCATTACTAGCTGTCGCATGGTCAGGTCATCAGTGATTTTTAATTTAATCATTTCAACCCAAGCAAGGCGATAATGCTACTATGACAATAAAGGAACAGCATTCAGGAAAATATATGGTGATCGACGTTACATTTAATTTATTGACGATTGTAGGTGACAAGGAAGAGAGTTCCACAGGCGATAGGTGCGAGAAGAGAAGCTGTTAGAAGAGACGGTTGTATCTAGCTAGTTCAAGAGTAAAACAGTGAGATCTAGTTACCAATCTAGTAGCACGCTTAGATTCGTGTAGTTGAGGCACTAAGGGAAAAAGCTAATCAGAAAAGTTGACATGAAAATTTTTGCATAAATGACAAAGAGGAGACAAGTTACGGCGGTGAGAAAGTGACTAATGTCTAGATAACAGGATCGATTAGATTATTTGAATTCTGTCAAGTATCTGGAAATATAGAACAGGATCCCTGGACCAGATATAGACAGCCGTATTCGATGTGTGAATGGATGTTAGATTTATAAATGTGCATCCTGGATTCTGCCGAGAACAATTTTATGGCATCACACATTGAATCATTTTTTCTTTCAGTGGAAGGAGAACGACTATATTGAATCAGTTGCTACGTCAGTAATTGAGCCAATATACTAGCTCCACTTCATGTAAGTACAAAACGTGAGCCCAAGATGGCGCAATGAGTCGCTCTCCCAGAGTTTAGCATCAGCCATACTGGTGTCAGGCAGTAACAATTGTGATTAAATGAAAGCAGTTTTGTTTTGGATGCGTTAAAATATGCAAACTATTTCTTGCCCCAATTAACCACTACTTGAATGTCCTTTTCGAGAGCAGTTTCCTGATCTGCCAGACGTGCTACTTAGACAGGAGTAATTAGTTGTGTCATATGCATAAAAACCTAGTTGGGAACTGATGACATAGGGAATATCATTGATGATGATCAGAAACAGCGTAGGTCCAAGTATAGAGCCCTGGAGGACCGACACTTTAATATGAAATGATCTAGAAGTGCGTCCATTCAACTCAACCTTCATTACACGATTTGTTAGGAACGATTTTATTAAGCAAAATATTCGTCCCAGACTGAAGTCAACAGCCAGGACTAGGTGGGTATCTAGCGATGGGATTAATGTTACGTGTCCATGACAAAGGTGAGTCTTCAAGTTGGAAGACATCGGTTGTGGTTTGAACTGTGCAGGGATAGGCTGCACCAAATCTACTTTTCCAAGACTATGCATGAATAAATACCTTTCAACCTAAATATGAGGAGGCAACTGGTCATATGCTCAGCCGCAAAGCGACCATACACCACCCCTGGCCATCGGAGTGATGACGGTGATGATGTTGATGGGGATGAGGCTGATGATGATCGTATATTGAACTTAAAAATATTAATAGTTTCGTTTTGATAAATATTATATCTAGCAATTATTAGTAATTTTAAATAATTTATGATTTTACTATGTTTTTGTTTTTACCAAATAATAATATTAATTGACTGTATTCGAAAAAGACAGACTTGGGAGAAAGACTGAGAACTGTGTTGACTCAAAGAACTTGAAGATGGCGCAAGGAAGTCAGGCTAATTAAAAATTGACCATGACGACCAGAAGTTACATTAAGATTAACAAAAGGGGAAAAATAACCAAAAAACTGTATCAACTATTCAAAAGAGAAACAAGAAGATTTTCCAATGAGATGTCGTGGGCATGTTTGCGCAGTGGACATCAGAAGAGTAAAACTGAATATCTCTTAGTGGTATCCCAGAAAAGTTCTATAGAATCACACTACAAACAGAACACATCAGAATAGTAAATGTGTCAATTGTATAGTAGTTATTTACTAAGAACAGCTTAATTTAGACACACGGTTACAAGTTTGGGGTCATCGAGTTAGGGTTGAGCTTACTGCTAATAAACTAGAATACTAACCAGCTAACCTTTACACTACGACGAGTTGCTGTGGTGAGTCATATAATAAGGGACTACCTCAAATTTGGTCAGAGGTACAAAAATAGATACGACAGGGTGGGAAAAGTGCTCTGTAAAGATTTTGGAAAAGTTCGTGATTTGTACATACAAAACATTGGTATATCCATAAAGTCCAGAATCTTTTACAGTGAATGGAAAAGTAAAACTCTGTGACGCTCTCAAATTTAGAAGGATCACCCAAGAGATCAAACATTATCATCGTAAAAAAATAAGAATATGTATCATATAGTGATTGTCAAAAGACATCTGATTGTTCAAAGAATACTTCAAAGTAACTAATAGCAACTTCTCTTGAAAATTAACAAAATTTGGCATCATTGTGTTATCAATTACCTACAGAAAAAGGGTTTGTCTCTCAAGGACATTCATGTGGACATTGTTGCTGCATTAGGAAATGACGCTTCAGATTCATCAACAGTGCAAAATTGGGAAGGGGGGCTGATTCTAAGAGGGGAAGGGAGAGTCTTGAAGATGACGAAAGATCTGAACGTCCTGAATGCCACAACCGAGGAAAGGATTGAGCGTGTTCACCACATGGTGATGAATGGCAGGCGATTGATTATAAAGCAAATAGCCAATGCTATTCAATAGCGCACCAGGTTCATCACATCACGGGAAATTTTAACATTGTTTTAGGAATATACATCTGGTTTCCTTGAACGTTTCCTAACCCAGCATGAGTGTTGGGCTCATCACTTTGAGGCGAAAACAGAGTTAATCCATGCAACGGAAACGCCCTTAGTCACATACGCTGACGAAGGCCAAGGTTGTTTCAGCTACAAGGAAGCTGATGGACACAGTCTTTTGGGATACAAAAGGCTTTGTGTTTAAAAGGAGCTCATAATTAATGAAGAGAACTGTTCCAACTAACTGAGACAGTTACGAAAGACTAAACGCCCAGGAAAACTGTTGAAATGGGTTTCATCAGGACAATGCTTCTGCACGCAAGTTCTTGGTTTCAATGGCTGCTGTGTGTGATTGTGGCTTTGAACTGGTTGATCACACTCCCTATTCTCCTGATTTGACTATCATCTGTTCCCCAACATGAAAAAACACTTTGATGGGAACCAGTATCGCAGTGACGATGACGTTATATCTGCTGATGATGACTTTTTTAACCAGCAGGCTGAACAGTCTTCTTTGAACAGTCAAATGTCAGTTTACCTGGAAATAAATAATGTAGTTAATAATAATAATAATAATAATAGTTGGAATTAACGCATGCAAGATTCACAGATCTAACGTCACTACTTCATAGTCAGCCTATAGACTTTCAGCCCACTCTCCTATTTCAATACATTAAAAATTGTATCTAGACTTCTGAAACTGAAAGGTCAACTTCAAGATCCATGAACATGAAGCTAACAGTTGCACTCATCAATGTTGGCAGCTTAGAACAGTGCAAAACTGCATGCAGAGATTTAATAAATGACAGACATTTTCACAAAATAATTATTTTACTTAGATTTTGTATCTGTTTTTCTTCACTAAGACAAGTTAACAATCTTTACATTCAGCAAGCATCTAAACGAGATGAGATGCTGAAAATTTCAGTATGAAATTATGTTCAGCTACACGAGATGAAATGCTGAACATTTCGGTACGAAATTATGTTCAGCTACACGAGATGAGATGCTGAACGTTACGGTATGAAATTATGTCCAGCTACACGAGATGAGATGCTGAACTTTTCGGTATTAAATTATGTTCATCTACACAAGATATGGAGCCTAACATTTCGGTATGAAATTATGTCCAGCTACACGAGATGGGATGCTGAACTTTTCGGCATGAAATTTTGTTCGGCTACACGAGATGAGATGCTGAACTTTTCGGCATGAAATCATGTTCAGTGCCAATTCATTTCAATCTTCAAACAGATTTGTAATTGGTGTTTATTGTTTCCCATATGAAACTGAACAACGATAATCACCTTACATGGAATGTAAGCTCACGTTCAGTCTCTTATTTAACTGTTCAACTTTCAACAATATAATAGTAACAGAGAGCACCGGGCATGCCCGCCTATCTACTTGTTCAAGTAACCGCCATGCTAATTAGTGTACATGCCATGCAGTACACCTAATATTAATGGGTTTTGTCACAACCAATAAGTTAAAATTGAACAGACAATTCTCATAACTAAGTTTTGCAAAGCATCTTCTTATTGATTTATTCATAATTTCAAAGAAATTACACTGTATTAGATTCAAGAGATAGAAAGAGAGAAAAATAATAGTCGATTATAACTTTTGCATTTGCCCCTGAATTGGGAGAATCAAAAATGTCTTCTGAGAGGCCTTTAAGGCAGAAACTCACTTGATGCTTTTAATAATTGCTTCTTGTTTACCTAAATGAAAGGTGAGTCCATCTCTTATATAAATGTGATACACTCAAGTGGCTACGTAAATCTTTCAGTGAACACATTCTCACACAAGAATAACCGGAAGTTATTAAACATAAAATCGTCACCAGTCACGAGGATTTACATTCCTTTCTCTTTTTAGTTTTAACAATTATACAATGATTTGTGCAAACGAAAGCATATAGACAAACTTGAGCCTCCAAATGCGGCTTTGTACCTACACATTCGAAATATAAATAAAAATTGGTAGCGACTGATGGAGTTAAAGCATCTATTTGTTTACAGTTTAGCGTTCTTAGTTAAGATGTGCAATGAACTATTATATTTCGATACTTTGGCTGTTAGAGTTAATCAGTTGTAAAATATGCGATACAATATGAATCGTAGAAATGCAGTATAGTGACTGTATGACTGAAATCGCTCTATAGCAGATGTTTATTTCCAACACAGTTAAACGATATCACATATATAGTATATATTAATTTCACTTTATTTAGGCTTTTCCGATCAGTTTCGAGTAAAAAAAAAAAAAAACAGTACCTGTCTAATTTTCTTCTAACATATAGTTATCCTCCAAGCGTAGCTTAGATGTGGCACAAGGCCGAAAATATGGGGCACCCAGTAAGGATCGAACTCACTACTCAGTCGTAATTACTCTAGCGAGACAAGCTTGCTAACCATTACACCACGCCGAGGTGCCCACTGCTTCAAATATATGTGGAGCTGACAAAATACAAATCCAAAGCACGGAAAATTCGCTGTTTAATGAAAGCCTGCGAATTTATTTCTCTAATTTATTCTTCGGAATATAAATGGAGTCGATGTCATTCAAGTGAGATGAATTCAGTGCTAGATTTTACTTGGTCTATATGCATGAATCTATGCTTATAATATATATATATATATATATATATATATATATATATATATATATATATATATATATATATATATATATATATATATATATATATATATATATATATATATATATATATATATATAAAGACATTTGTATGCTTAACGTTCTTTTTATAGATACAAGTATGTAAGTAAATGCTCTGTTTATAATAAACAGTATTAAGTAACATTTACCGGCCTGAATGTCCGAGAAATTTTCATAGAAAATATTCGTCCTTTGACAGGATTCGAACCTGCATAATATACGGAACCGTCATTTATCTTGACGTGCCTAACCGCTCTGCCACAAGCTAAACGACGGTTCCGTATAGGATGCAGGTTCGAATCCTGTGAAAGGACGAATATTTTGTATGAAAATTTCTCGGACATTTAGGCCGGTAAATGTTATTTAATACTGTTTATTATAAACAGAGCATTTACTTAAATACTTGTATCTATAAAAAGAACGTTAAACATAAAAATGTCTTTAATAAATAAATTGTCGGATTTTGTCAATTTCTTAATATATATATATATATATATATATATATATATATATATATATATATATATATATATATATATATATCGAAGTGTAACAGCAAAATTGTCCAAATCGTGTAAAAGCAAAGTTGTCCAATTCTTAGATTAAGCTCTGAACCGTTGTATCTTAGAAATGATTAAATATACCTTACTGAAATTCTCCGAGGTTATTTTAACACTTTTGCACTCTACTTTGAGCAATAAAAATGTATAATTGCTCTTCAAGCTAAACAGAAGAATTGTGATGAAATTGATCATAAAAGAAAATGGCATGTTCATCATGAATTAATCATAGTTAAGAATCGGAAACTCATGAGGGATTGAAATAAAGTTCAAATATATATTATTCCAGGATCATTTTTCAACTTATTCAGGATGATATTTGTCCTATCTAACCTTCTAACTTTCTGTCCTGGAGTAATAATTTGTATCAGAAACTTCACGCACGATTTCATTTTCATATCTTTTTTTTTTTTTTTTTTTTTTTTACTGCCCTTTAGACCGCCATAGCTGAAATACCTCTCTCACGTGCCAAACACCTTATGGATTGAGTTGAAACTTTTCTAATTGATCTCTTTAGCTCGAAGTTGAAATGATGATCCCTCTTCTTTTTGAAACAAAGAAAAAGGAAACAAGAAGGGAACATGAGAAAGAAAACGAGAACCAGAGAACGAACACAAATCCGTATACCTACATACATACACATTCTTCTATAAACACATATAAATACACATACATTCATGTATTTCAATCCAGATTCATATTCGCATCCATCTACGCATATATGTTTTCACGTAAATTGTTCACGCATACGTACATACACAGACATATATGCACACAGACATATTATCTATTTTTATTCATAAACACGTATGCACATATATGACGAGTACATTCCTAAATAAGTACTCAGATAACATGTAAGATGTCCTCAAATACATTACTAACCATATAACTCTAAAGAGGTACTTAAGAGTGTTTTCCATCAAGTGTACCCAGATATACACACAACGCGTAATGTATTCACCTACTCGTGGGAGAATACAACATATAGCACACGAATACACCCTTGTACTTATCTACACAGACGGGGGCACACATGTTTGCATATGCAAAAATATATGTCCCAACACAGATACAAAAGCAAAGAAGTACAATAGTATGTTTGTGCATACATGTACATGAAGAAGAGATATATGTAAGCGATGGATGCCCAGTTTTTTGTAAAGTGAAGTCACATGCTGATGAAGGGAGAGGAATTAACATGAAAAACCATAGGTGGAAATTCTGACTATGTGATTTATTAGTATTTTATGTATCTCTCGCTATATATTTTTAGATATGCATATACACATATACCTATCAATATACATATACATATAGATGTGCACAAATACATGTAAAATATCCGAAAAACTAAGTTTGAGTTAATTTTCTTTAAAATTGATGTTATTTTAAAAATCAAAAGCGATTCTTGTGTCTGCATTTGAAGACAAGTTCGTTTTGTCGATTAAGTAGTTCGTTAGTGTTTTATATTTAATTATCAGGATTTTTTCGTTTATTTCTTAATATCTGTCCTAGTGCTGGAAGTTCGGGCCATACAATGATCCTCCCATATTATTTGTGGGTGAAACTTTCCGTCATAAGTTTCCAAAGTGTTTTGACAAGGCTGTCTGCTGTCTTAAGGATTCGTTGTGAACTTCGAAATGTTGTATATGTAGACATCGATTGTTTCCCAATTTCCCGCTGAAATTCGATGTAATTTTTTTTTTTGGAAAAATCGTAGTCTCATATACTACATTTTCCGAAGTTCAAATCCCTCTCACTGGACTTAACTCTACAGCTACAGGGAGGTTTGTGCCTTCGTGACTCACTGTCGTGAAATTTACTTAAGATATGGTTGTTGTGGGAATTAATTATATTTTCTACTTTACCAACACATGAGTAACTGATTTTTTAAGAAAAAAGAGACAGAAAAGAGAAAAAATAGAGAAAGTGCGGCTAGTAAGGAAAAAAGAAAAAAGAGAAAGAAAAACATCAAAATGCAGATTATGTGATAAATATCCAGAAACGATTGATCATCTTGTATCAGGTTGCACGATATTGGCACCTACTGAATATAAAACCGGACATGACAGAGTAGGCCTATATCTGCACTGGAAAATTTGCAACTTCTACGGGAAGGAAACTTAAAGAAACTGGTATGAACACCACCCAAACCCGGTTACAGAGATAGGACCTGTTACAATTCTATGGGACTACACAATATACACTGACAGAACAATCAAAGCCAACCGCCCAGACATTGTTATTAAAGACCACAAACAAAAAAAGTGCCTCCTTATTGATATGGCAGTCCCTGCAGACTGCAATGTATCTTTGAAGATATTCAAAAAGCTGTCAAAATACAAGAACCTTGAAATAGAATTCTCAAAAATGAGGCACATGGGAACATCAACAATCCCTGTTGTAGTTGGAGCCCTAGGAATGGTTGGAAAAGATTCCAGTAGACTAATCGAAGGGACTTCTGAAAGTCCATGCCTCAAAGAGATACAAAAAATTGATCTGACAAGTACAGCCCACACTTTACGAATGGCTTCATCTATGTAATTTTTTTTTTTTTTTTTTTTGTCAGTGGAAAGTGTCATGATGCCATTTCTAACCTTAGTTCCCTGGGCGGCACCCGGAAAGAAATGTGTAAACGCCAGAAATCAAAGGAAATAATAATAATAATAATAATAATAATAATAATAATAATAATAATAATAATAATAATAGCAACTCAAAGTTAAAAACAGAAATAAAGCTCCAATAGAAAACAATTGTGTAAAGGGTTATTTTTATAAACGATGTAAGGATGTTTTTACCAAAAAATATATTATATAACAATATTGAGCTAAGATGGAAAGAATACGATATTTCATTAATTTAAACAAAGAAATAAATCCCTAAGGATATATAAACAAATTTTTAAGAAATTATAAAAAAAGCTCTGATGTTTTTTATAATTTCTTAAAAATTTGTTTGTGTTACTATATTTGGATTGGTTAGTATATGGTTAGTATATGGAGGGCAAATATAATTCCAACAATAGAAACATACATATATGTCATATCAGTACACAATATATAGTCTACCGGTAAGTACATATGTATCACATACATATACATACGTTATCCATAAAAACAACACATAGAAGTGCATACATATACCCATCTCTATATAACCCAAAATATACACATATTCAAACAAGTACATATATATACTTATATCTATACATCCACATACACAAACTACACGATTAAATTTACATATCGAAACCCGTTTATATATATATATATATATATATATATATATATATATATATATATATATATATATATATATATATATATCCACACATCCAAATACAAGCAAGTAAATACCTATATATATAAACGTCTGCATACACATACACCCACATATCTGTATATTTATAAATACCATATAATCACCTACAAATGTCAACACAATTATATGAGCACATATCAACACACATATGCCCATATACAAATATCTATACGCTTATACAGTATAACATAAGCAATTAAACCTATATAGAGAGACAACAGATGTTATTTCTGGCCTTCGAAATATTAGATGTAGTTTGTTATTTTGAGACTATGTCTGTGCCTGCATTTAAAGATAATTTCATCGCGGTGATTTAGTAATTCCTCAGGTTCCTTATGTTTGATTATTAAGATTTTCTCCTTAATGCAGAGGTCCCATTTGTCTCTAAAGTTTCTAGGAGTTTGAGCCCTAGAGATAATTCTTCATTTCACTTGTGGGGTGAAGCCGTTTTCCATCAGATCCCAATAGTATTTAGACAGTGCTGTTTAAGGGATTCATTAGTGAAGGAATGGCGATAGTTATAAAGACGCTGCTTCCATTTCCCATCAGATATTCCAATATAAATCTTTTTTTGGTTCGTATTCTCTTTGGTGAAGATCGTGCACCACGTTTTCTGTCATATATAATCTTGCCATTTGGCATTCAGTTTTTACTCTGCAATTACAGGTAGAAGTATTTTTTGTAATTGATTAGCATTAAAATCTCTAATATTATTATTATTGTAGAATTTATAATTTTCTCCAGATTGTGCACACATAAGTAACTAATTTTCAAGTTCATTTTATTAAAATTTATATATATATATATATATATATATATATATATATATATATATATATACGTGTTTCGATCCAAGCTTGAGTCAATCGGATGTCAACCCACACTGATGATCTGTGATACAGCGAAGCAGTCTGTCTGTGGATGACTATATATATATATATATATATATATATATATATATATATATATATATGAAATGTACTAATATGTCTTCATGCTTCTCCAACTTGTATACATCAATTGCTTGTTGACAGTATATGTATACAATATTATATAAACTTGAAAATAGGTTTCAGATTCTTGAAGTAATTATTATTAAAATAAAGAATATAAAGTTGAATAATTTCATCAATCAATTATTTTGCTTTTAGTCATTGAAATTTTCAGCACAGCCAATAATTTCAGTTGCATATATTCTCCTGCATTACGTCTTTAAAATTAACAAATGCTATGGCAGAAATTAAGCATTAAGCAATTTTAAAAAGTAGTTATCTGTAATGATAGATTTGTTCTCAATCATGTTAATTAATCGTTAAGAGTCATTAATCGTGAAAATGACCAATGACTAACTGAAAGTGATCAACATTTTTTTCGTTGTCTAGTCTTTTATGAAATTTATAATAATGAATGATCGCTGCCCACACATAGGTTATATATATATATATATATATATATATATATATATATATATATAGCGTGTGTGTGTGTGTGCATACAGCAAACCAAGACATTGGTAAAACCAACACAAAACCTGTCAAATCATCAATAAAAATCAAAATTAATAAAACTAAATGAAAAAAGAAAAGGAAACATAAACTAAGAAAAAATCAAAGACAGACATCTACCTAAACAGTAAATGAAAATGTTTATGAATTTTCTTCTCATGTTACTTACACACACACACACACACACACATATATATATATATATATATATATATATATATATATATATATATATATATATATAATAACTGAAAGACTTTTAACTAATTTAACATATAAATAGAAAGTGTTAACAAAATATGATTAGTACCATAGAGAAATGATGTAGAAATTCACTTTATGACTTTTCTTCTTATGTTACTTAAGAAAAAAGTTTAGGGGTTTTCTTCCCATGTTACTTATAATATATATATATATATATATATATATATATATATATATATATATGAGAAAACTCATAAAATAAATAACATGAGAAGAAAACTCAAGTGAATTTCGATATCCTTTCTCTATGGTACTAATTATGTTTTGTTATGACTTTCTATTTATATGTTAAATTAGTTAAAAGTCATTCATTTTTGTTTCAGATCATAACTGTGTTATTTGCTTACCTCAGTACTTTTTCAAAACACGCCAATATATATATATATATATATATATATATATATATATATATATATATATATATATATATATATATATATATTTCCAAGAGGGGAGTATATAAGGCTCAAACACTAATATTCTATGTTTGAGCTTTTATATTATATATCAAGAAAGTTATAACGCGAAAAATCAATAAAAAGAATTATTCTAATTACGCTCACTATTAATGGAAGTAAACTTTTCTATTCCCAGAATATTTCACAATTCGACTAAACATAAAATTTTTGTATAATGATTACCACAAGAATGTAGAAACAAATAAATATTCCATTGATTTTTTTTTTTTAATTCACCACACCAAAACCCAGGACCTTCCAAATAAGGACATTTTTAAACATGAAAATGACTGCTTCATTGCCTTGCCCAAAAGAATTGAACAATAGTCCGTAGCTGTCAATGGTGCCTTCAATGATGACTGTTTAAAGATAAGATTATACCAAGGGCCAGAGGAAAGGGAGAAAAATTAAAGCAACCTTTGATTTGTAAAACTTTGCTGATAAACGAGGCTAAATCACGCTAAACTGTGCTTAACGAGAATCATGCCGGCTGTGTTATATTTGTACATTACACATACACAGACATACACACACACACATATATATATATGTATATGTATATATAAATATCGCCTTTTAAAACTATATATATATATATATATATATATATATATATATATATATTGTGTCTTTAATACAACACAAAGATATTAGATGATAGGAAATTACTGGGATAGACTTGTGCTATAATGATCATATATTTTATATAGTTCTGCGGTGTGAATTATATATATATATATATATATATATATATATATATATATATATATATATATATATGCGTATATTTCAGCAGCATGCTTTCACTGAGACATGTTTCGTTGAATAATTTAATTTTCTTATTTACGAATAAGCTTTTTGTTGTCATTATTGAAGGACAAGAGAAAATCGCCGTGTTGATTCATATTTCTTTTATTTACAAGTACTTTCGACATAGCAATGTCATCATCAGGATATTGTTTAATACAAGATAAATATTGTAGTGTTCATTATTGTCAAAGACAAAATTGTTGTGTTCATCTGAAATTTAAATTTCATACAAGTGGAATGAGGAATGCTGCGTTAGCACGTGACCGCTGAAACCGTTTAAGGGGAGGAAACTAAGTATGATGTGGATATTTTTTTAGTAAATGCGTAATAAAAAGAGAAATTATTAGTGCAAACCTTGGCATTTCAAATTATCTATTATACACAGTTTATAACATTTGTGGAGTATTCATAATTAATTTTATTAAGGTTTGGTTTCAATTTTTAATACAGATAACTTCGAGAATTTTTAGGTTATGTTTATTCACTTCGTGAAAAATATAGCGGTATTTTCAACAAGGATTTTTCTGAATAATAATCAACAATACCCTGGTGATGACATTGATTGATGTCAAAAATACTCGGAAATAAAAGAAATATGTATCAACACGGCGATTTTCTCTCGTCCTTCAATAATGACGCCAAACCTATCCGCAAATATGAAAATATGAAAGGATCCTATTGAAAATAAGTAGACAGAACATGTCTAAACTATTCAACCAAACATGTCTCAATATATTATATTATATATATATATATATATATATATATATATATATATATATATATATATATATGAAAAAGGATATTTAAACCTCACTGTTGTCCGCCACTAAAAGTTCCATGTAGACATAACGATGTTAATGTTACTGTAGCACATTCCTCGGGTGACAAAATATAATATAATATTTGTTATTAAATAAATACGTATAAATAATACACATAAATATTCATTTATGTGCATTACAATATTTTTATCGCCTGATGATTGTGTAACAGTAACATTACCACCTTTATGTCCACATGAAACTTTTAGTCACGGACAAAAGTGATATATTGTTATGGTCCGGTTCCTTGTACCACGGTGATAGTCCAAAGTAGAACCAATAAAGAAGAACTCGAAGGCTGATATGGAATAACACAGATATATTACAAACAGGGATATATACAGAGACGTAGAAAAGTCTTAATACGAACAATCAGGTTTAGTAGTAATTGTCTGAACGCGACTCTGTTTCGGTCGGACTGCCTATGACTCGACTGACTGACTCCTGACGGACTTCCCTCTAGACTTCAGACGGAACTCTCTACTTCCTCATGAGGGGCAGTATTTATTACGTATGGAATAGTCCATTATGTTATTATGGGTAAGGTCCCATAACATATATAAATTTTGTTTTTTGTAGAATTTATATTGGCTCTGTTTTGCATATATTTTTATAACATATATTGAGTATGATAACGTTATTTTCTTCATATATTATATAAACGCCTACACGCTGATCAGACAAAACATTATGAACAACGATACGCTACAATACTGACAGTTAGTGTGCCATACGAATTACACATCTCCGGTTCAAAGGAATATAAAAAATATATTGTGATGGGGTGAATGCTACAGTTAAAGTGATTTTGATAAGGGACAAATCATCATGGCCATGAGACTATTTCAAGGCATTTTGAAAACAACTGGTCATGTTAAGCTGTAATGACTAACCATTGCCAGCTGTCCGACGAGAAAATTACTAATCGCCGAAAAGACATTAGACCGTCAAGATTTCTCTCTAAATGTAATCTTACAGAATAAAGACAAGTGTATGCACTTTGGGAAAACAACAACCCTTGGAAAGTATTTTTATGTTAATGCCGATGTTCTGCTGAGAAACACAGTCCTATCTTTCATCTGAAAGGTATTTTAATGCGTACCACCTACCTCAAAATTATTAAAGAACAAATACACTATTTACTGGTAGAATTATTCTACGACTGCAATGGCATCTTTCAACAAGCCAAAGTGCCCTGCCACGCAGTATGGCAATTAAGAGGTGGTTCTACGGTTTTCAAAACCTCCCGATCAGAGGCCTTGCTGCCGGATGTAGTTTATCATCATACCAAGGACAGTTGTGTGTGTGTGTGTGTGTGCGTGTGTGTGGGCGTGTGTATGTATGTGGATGCGTAGGTGTAAGATAGATTGGTAAAATAAAAGAATTACGTATATTTCTGTATGTACAAGCAGAACTGAAGTATCCACAACCTGAGTCACTTCTAAATTCGGTAATTTGATATTTCTCCCTGAAAATACTAATACTGGGAAGTGGATCAGTCGAAAATTTTTCAGCACCTCCTTGTAAGCTCTTCTCTTTTTTTTTATCAGTGCGCGAATAGGATTTATCAAACTATGGATGGCTAACTTGACAAAATATATTGATGAATAATAGCAATTGTTCTTTGGCTATATTCAGTATCTCTTTGCACAATATTGTGGGGCCCGCCCCTTGTACACAAAATGGACTCGTCCAAGTATACTTATACTACGGAGAGATAGCTTGACAAAAAGGTCAACACAGGGTGCTCACAGAGAGTTACGAGTGTTCAGAAAGAAAGATAATTACGGCTTTAATTACAGAGACTTGTAAATATTCATTTCTACTAACCCGCATTCCTGGACTACTAATCTTCATTTCACTTTGTATTCTTACGTTAATACACATATTTTCTTATTTCTATTACTGGCGTTGTTATTTATTTTTGTCTGATTCCATCCCCGGAAACCACAACACACAACAAGCACAAAATTGCAAACCAAAACGATTCAAATGCAATATTTGATCTTTGGTATCTCAAAAAATAAAATAGACATTTGTACAATATTATAAACCATAGATTCAATAAATTATGAGCTGAAAAATATAGTTTCGGCCTCTAAAAGACACGAAATATCCAACCTACATTCTTTATTAACGCTTAAATCCATGTTTGATAATTCCAATAATTCTTCTTTTGCGTGCTGTGTCCCTTCAAGATATAGATGACTATGACTCTCCACTTCTTCCTGTCCCTTGTAGCTCTCAATAAGTTTTGTCTTTTTGTTATTTCTCCCAGACCATGTTCTGTCATCCACTTTCTTAAGTAAATCACGCGTTGCTTTCTCTTGTGCCTCTTTCCCTCTGTCCGCTCTGTGAGTGTCATATTTTCCAAGCCCTCCTTTCTCCTTACGTGTCCCAAAAATTTCAGCTGCCTCTTTCTGATGTTAAATATGTTTCTTCTTTGTTTGCATCCTCTCTAAGACCTCATCATTGCTTACATGTTCGGTGCATGGTATCCTTAACATCCTTCTGTAGAACTATACCTCTGTTGCCTCGGGTCTCTTCTTCATCTTTGAGGAGATCGCCCAACATTCGCTGCTGTAAAAGAGGGACAGATATCACGTAGCATTTCAGTAGTTTTTTTCTTTGTTACCAACGAAACCCTCGCCTAGCTTTTGGAATGCCTCTTTCGCCATCTAATACTTCTTCCAGTAATTACATTTTTTTAAATCAATTCACCCACAAGCAAACAGACGGAGGGGAGTGAGAAAAGGAAAATACTTTAGAATGACCCTAAACACGGAAAAAGGGATAAATCGCTACTCCTGTTCAAAAGACAGAGGGGTTGTGTGAACCGGACGATAGGCGAACTTATCTACTCCTATTAAGAAGAAAAAATAAATAAATAAATAATTAGTGTAAAATTTCAGAGTTCAGACTGAGACGTCAGAAGTACAGAGTTGAAGTCGATTTTAAAAGGAACTGGAAACTCAATCCTAAACAAACAACAAGCAATAAATCTTTATACCTGTTTAAAAGACAGAGAGGATTATAAACTGGCCGATAAATGTGCCTAGCTGCTTCTATTAAAGAAAAAAAATAAATAGTAAATAAAATTATTTTAGGAAATTTTGCATGCATAACAATTAAATTTCAAACGCTAAAATAAAAATTTGCATGAATATTGGTAATGTCAAATTAGAAATGAATATCTCAATTCTCTTTAATCAGTGAAATGGTATCAATAAGTATGAAGTACATATATATTTTACTAAGTCAAACCAAATGTGAATTACTCAGACTATCATTCCCACGCTATTCGTTTTGATTGCAATGTTTCAATTGTTTTAATCATTTCAACCCAAGCAAGGCAATAAATCCGCTAAGACATAAGATACTGAGCGTGAGAAAATATGAGAAAAAGATGACATTATAATTTAGGAGAGAGATCAATAAAGAACAGGAATTGATAAGACAGTAGGTAACGAATGACGTTGCATTTAAATTTTCGAAGATCATAGTTGACTGGAAAGTAAGATACCGAAAGAGAATTCTACAAACGACAAATGAGAGAGAAGAAACTGGTAGCATAAAACTTAGAGTTACATCTAACCATTTCAACTGTAAAATGATTGCCGCCAATCCATTACTGCGTTTTAAATTCATAAGGCCTAGGTACCAAAGAGGAAAGCTCATCAGAACAATTACCGTGAAACTATTTATAGAAAAGGCAGAGGGAAGCTACGTTACAGCGGTGAGTAAGTGACTGAAGTCAAGATGTCAGATCAGGACTAATAACATTGCAGATTCTTATCTGTATTTTATCCGGAATATATAAATAGATAGCAGAATCATCAGACCAGCAATATTCAATGAATGGACGACTGGTATACGTATAAATGGGCAAGATAGATTCTGACGAAAAGAATTGTCTAACACAGTGAAGCAACTTAGCAATTGATTCAATATACTAGTTTCACTTCATGTAAGCGGAAGGCGTTAGTCCGATAAGGCGGAGTGAGTCACTCTTCTGGATTTTGGTATCAGATTCGTTTGTTTTCTGTACTTGGGTGTGATATGCACAAAACTGGAGAATTCACTAGGCAGACATTTTGTATTAAAAGCATTTAAAATAAAAATGTGCGATTGATTAATTCATTCAATAACAATAATGGCTTCTGGTAGAATATATAACAGTAACACATAATGCAAATAAGGCAATTAATGGAAACCGAAAGTGTAAACCAAAATATTGCATTAATGTATCATGATTGTGGATTTTGGTAAACTTGCTCTCCTAAACGTGAATGTTATTACCCTTTAAAAACGTATTTCTAAAACTGACATAAGTACGATGCGCAAAGAGAAAATTAGAGCAAAGGTCATATAACATATAAAGGTCATGTAATATGTATTTCTGATAAAGTTTCAAAATATTGTCTATATCTTTGAGACGAGTTTTATATTATTTGGCATTTCAAAACCTAACATATCTTTACAGTTACAATAATTCCAATAAACTGCAGCCATCATCACAATAATCAACACTACTTTGTATCCTTAACATGAATTTACGTTCGCACACTTTTTTCTCTTTTATTGCATTAAAATTCTCGATGCAATAATCGAATAAACTCTACAGAAAGATCAAAATTATCTCACTTAAATAAATCTTTGAATTTGAAGGATCTTTACTGTAACGTTCCTTTCAAAAATTTGAACGGTTTTTCCTCTACGATTTGCTCTATAGTATTTATCGTAATCATTAGAAACATACTTGTAACGTTTAAGACATTAGCTGTATCGAAACTGTTATAAGAGTCCAGCAAGCTACAAACACAGCCTTGATATATTATAGAACCAATTCAGTATTACATTAAAATGTAGCTCTTGCCGGACATTACATGTCATAAACAATTGGTGTTTATTCGAAATATTAATGAGACTCATTTGACCTAATGTAGCTATTCCCTTGCACGTTTGCAAATAGTAACTGGTTTCTTTATTCACGTTGATAATACCATATTAATTCATTACATTTATTTTCTTTTTATTTTAAAAATCTGAAAATACGAATTATGCCATTCATTAATATTCAACTTGAAGTCGAACAGAGAAGGTGATCAAAAATGGCCATGTCAAGATCATATGGGATTTCAACTTCCAGACAGACTGCATTGTCGAGGCCATCAAACCAGACATTAAATCCCCCTCTTATCCCATCGCTTCAACATCTACGTTGATTGGCTTTGCAAATATTCTGCGAAAGCTTCTACCTGTTTGTACTTGATGGAGAACACTCGCAATGCAAAATCTCTGGTTATGAAAGAAAAGAACATACTACTAATAATAATCTTTCTTGCCTGTCCGTAATTTTCAATATTTTGTAATTGTTGATACTATTAAACATGGAAAATATTATTCGGAATATTATATGACATGTACACGCTTAGGATTCCATTTAAGTAAGTACCAATTGGGTCACAACAATTTTACGAAAAAAGAAAATATGTTAAATACCTATATCCTAGGGAAGATTTTATCAAGCTATATCACAATAAAAAAAAAAGAAGCTGTCATCTAAAGTTAACATAGAAAACTGTAGCATAAACCTCGAACCTATAAACCTATATTCAATAATGTGCAAAAGTTAATGAGACCTTAAGATAATTTTTTTTTTTTTAAATTGTCTCTTTTTTTTCAGATGATCAACAAATCCTAAGTAAACTATTATATTCATTAAGAAAACCGTTTCTGAATGTTCCAATTTTTCGCAAGGAGTATGTTAGTTTCCTTCCAAATTATATAGAATGGCTTTGGCTAGTATTTTATCATTATATTCTGATTAAACTTAAAAGGCAACCAAGTTTATACAGCAAAATCCGCCATAATCATTGTATAATCGCTTTTATACGCGGTAATTTACTCGTTTTTTCTTTATACATCAAATTTACTTCCAAACTTCGAAGGGAACAGGGCCTATCATTGCCCAAAGAATTACTTTTATCAGCCTCATTTTATCAATTTGTATATCCTTAACCTTTCATCAACATGTAATAAACATTAGCCATGTCACCTTTTTGTACTGGGTTTGGGAAGAATTATTGATAAGTGTATAAACGGATATTAAACATAAGTATTACAATACGCAGATCTGTCACATGAACACTTCTTCACGATATATTAGGTGATAAAACTTCTAAATTAGACGATCTATTTCAGAAGTATTCGTAGTATAACTCCAATGATTTCTTTTAGAAAAGTATTTGAGAAACAGCAAAATAAAAAAACTAAAGTACTCAGCTGCCATTTTTTCCTATAATTTCTATTTCTGATATAAATAAGAAGGAAATGGCTAAAATTTAAAATTACTTTAAAAAATGAATTAAAATTAAAGAACATTTAATAAAGATAAGAAAAGTAGCGAGCCGAGCCAATGAAGAAAACAAAAGGAAAAATGAGAATGAAAGGAGAAATTAATGAAAGTAAATAAATAAATGATAAAGATGAAAAGAAAGAAAAAAAAGAAATCAGTGTCAGTCTTTATTTCCCTATAGGTAAATGTTTTTACAAGAAACTAAATTTTATTGATCAATAACCGGTGTTAAGGGAGTATTATTCATGTCACGGAAAAAACATTACTTTCAAACGTGAGAAAGATTACATATAAATTACAAATATATTTTTTATGAGTTTTCCCTCTGTAAATGATATCCCCCGTGTATTCTCTACTGCGATTGACTACCAGTAGATTATATGACTTTTCACGTTAATCTTTTTTTGGTTATTTTTTATATATTTATTTTAGACTAGTGTTTTTGCTTTGTTATTTTGGGGGGGTTTTTTTACATTTTTTATTGTTCTTTTACTACAATATTTTGATCAGTCCTTTCTCCAGCCTTCTTCAGACAAAACGGTATAGCATCTGTTATTTGCCCGTTCTTGTATGATCTAGTCCTTGATCTATGTCATATTGTCTTTGTGTCTCCTTGCTAACTTGTAATCACGCCATAGCAAATGTCAACTGTTTTGTTTGTTCCTTTTTATCTCTTGCAATGATATGCTTCTGAAGATTACTTTCTTTTTTCGTTGTATATGAGTTTTACTTTCTTTTACGTTCTTACCTTGTTAGCTGCATGCTTTTGTTTCATGCCATAGGCAGGGTTAGTAGTTCTGAGTGTGTTCTCTTGCTTTTTTTAACGAACACCTTTTGTTTAGTTTTGTTTTACATTTTTGGACATGGCATGTCGTGCGATGATTACCATTGATAGAATCTGATCAACACATCTACTCAGATACAAATGGCTATATTTTCTTTGTACAAAATACAAAAATATGGCACAAGGCCGAAAAACTGGAGAAAGCGAAAGTATTGATCCTTACTATCCTATCATTGACTTAACAAATGGCATTTACTGGCCTAGCCATTTTCTTTGTTAATTTCACGTTAAATATCGCATTTGTCCAATAGCTTTCATTCAACAATCAACAAAACGGAACTTTTTCTCTATAGAAATTCAAAACGAAATGGAAATATGTGGAACTAAAAAAAATAAATAAAATTTTCAATGGGTACAGATTTCCATTTCAGCTAAATTAGCTTAACAAAAAAATCAACACTATTCACTCTAAACTTGGGCCTTATTGATGCAACATCCCCACGATCGCAAAATCCCTAACCAGTCACTTCAAGATGCCACTCGTAGCTATCACTTCACGGCATTAGTCGTCACAAGCGTGAACACGAGTCCCGTAACCCATTGGGCTTGTCGGGACACCACATGTACTGCAGCCATAGCAACACTAGTGTTCAACACTATATGTGTCAGGCAAAATAGCCTGATGGAACCCAACCTTCTCCAGACTGATTTGAATTCAACGGTTTCCTTCTGGTAACTGGTTACGAACAAAGGCCATGTGACCCAGTCTATCTTGCTATTTACCCATAAGAAGAGGTGGAGCAGAAGAAATGGATTCATATCTTTTCCAATGATATTTAAGCATAATGATTGTAACGTACTCAACTGGAATTTGAACTCTGCTCTCCGATTTCTCATTTCAAACCACTATCAATACCTTCGCTCCGTAACCATAAGTGTGAACAATATTACATAATTAGCTTAGAGCCGGCAACTAATCAAACCACAAACCAAATACCATTTTGTAATTTTAATGCTTACAAGTAGAATTTTTATAGTTTTATGTATTTATACTTCTAGCAACTGTATTTTCCAAAATCAAAATAAAATGCCGAAGAAATAAATAATTGGAAAAATAATAAATATTAATTAAAAAATCAAAGAAAATGTTTTTAATTTTTTTCTAAAAGACTGAAATACAGAACAATGATTTTGTTACTTACATCATACTTCTTACTTCAAATTATAATCAATGTTTGTACTATTTATAAATTGCCTAAAAAAACTGTACTAAAAATTCTATTAGTAGTTATAAAAAGATATTTTAGAAAGTCATGTTTAGACTGTGTGTTCTTCAATGGGAAAAGGTAAAGACCAAACAGACCATTAAAAAAAAACATAAAACTTGTTCAAATTTTGATTTCTGATAGCTGAATTATATCAGTTATCAGAATTCAAGAATGTTTCAAGAGGAGGCACGGTGGAGTGGATATCGGCTCGGATTGGGGAATCAGAGAGCCGAGTTCAAATTCCGGTCGAATCCATTACATTCACTTGCGTGAAATGCATTACATGGGATTCATAACTTGGGAAAGATAACGTCAAAGCGTTTACAAAAACAGTTTTATCTTTGCAACTCTATGTCCAATGAGCTCTAGAAACTCTAACTTTAAAGAGATTTATATACGTTAACTAATTCATACAATGACACCAAAGATGTTCTAATAAAGCAGGTTCTTTGTTTTAAGCTACCTGTTTGCTGTTTAAATCTTGTCAGTAATACAAACTAACTAAGATTAAGTAATCTGAACACAGCGAACAAGTCGGATAGGACATATAGTACTCTACGGGTTAAAAGATAAATTAAGATACGTTATGTTTTTTGTTTTTGTTTTTTTTTTTTTTTTCAATGAAGTTTTGACAACAAAATTTCATATTATTTAGCAGAAAATAAAACTCAGGCGTTTTATCCCCCCCCTCTCTCTCTCTCCCTTATCTCTCTCTCTCTCTTTCTATCTCTCCCCTCTCTCTCCCCCTCTCTCTCCTCTCTCTCTCTCTCTCTCTCTCTCTCTCTCTCTATCCATAGTAATTGCCTTTTTCGCATAATAAAATTCTGAGGTAAACGCGTACGAGTTTTTTTTACATTATTCGTTTCTTCAATACAGGGATTAAGTTTCAATCCATATTTTTAACGATTAAAACGCTCGAAGAAGTAAACTCCCTTCTAATGTTCGATAAATATGATAACATTTCATGAATGCTACTTGTCGCAGACATACAAGACACGGTGCTTGTTACCAGAAGAACAGCAATTTAAAATCAACTTATAATTTAGAAAGATCCAACAGAGAATCGGCATTACATTTTTATCACGATATCATATGATAAACACACACGCGCACGCACACACACACACATATACATATATATATATATATACATATATATATATATATATATAAATATAAAAGTGAACATAGAAGTCAACACTTAGAGGCGACAGTCTGTTTCATGCTATATGCAATCGTCAGGCCACGTGGCCTGACGATTGCATATAGCATGAAACAGACTGTCGCCTCTAAGTGTTGACTTCTATGTTCACTTTTATATTTACACGCGCTCTATCTCTGATAGTGAGCACTTTATTCCATAAATATAGCACACCTTAAGACTATATTTCTTTATATATATATATATATATATATATATATATATACTGTCACGGTAATAAGGTTGTCTGGTCGCTATTTCTGTCTCGGCTTAGAATATCTATTTGAGTGTATCCGTGCACTCAGCTTAAGATCGCACTTCAAAGTGTCATTTCTTGGCACATTTCCTATGGTAAATAAATTTGTTTAGTGAGAAATAAATAGTGTGAACAGTTTTACCTACATAATATGTATGTATTTACTACGCGTATTTATTCTCAAAAATGTATATACTAATATTAAATATATTATATATACATATGTACGCAAGAGTTGGGACTTTTATTTTTTGATATTACTCTAATCATATCACCTCATACAAAGCATTAGAACTAAAATACAGTGGGTTACGGCGTGTGAAAGAATAAGAAAAAAGAGAAACATTATCAAGAAGTGAAAACAATGGCAGAGTAATCAAGAGGATAGTAGATAACGAGTGATATTGCATTTGAATTTTTGACGATCAAAGTTGGCTGAGAGTTCCACAAGCAAAAAGTGCCGGAGAAGAAACTGTTAGCACAGAACTTACAGTTGCATCTAACCAATATTATTGAGAAATGATGAGACCTTGCCGCCAATCTAGTACTGCGCTTAAATTCATGAAGTCTAGCGAAGAGTTCATCCAAACAATTACCATGAAAGTATTTATAGAAAAGGCACAGGGAAACTACATTAAACAGTGAAATTTTGATTTAAGCCTAGATGCCAGCTCAGGATTAATAATATTGCTGATTCTTCTTTGGCGTTTATCAAGAATATCTATATAGACAGCAGGAGCACCGGACCATATAGGGCAGAAATATTGTAAGCATGGGTGAATGGTAGACTTATAGATATGTCAGATAGATTCTGGAGACGAAAATTGTCTTGCACGACACAGGGAACCAACTTTCTTAGCATCAGATCTAGCAATGGATTCAATATAATGTTCCCAGTTCATGTCAGCCGAGAATGTTAGCCGAAGAAGGCATAACGACTCATTTTCATGGAGGTTAGTATCAGCCATGCAGACGGGAGCCAGGAATGGGTCTTTCAGGTGATTGACAGAGAGCGGTTTAGCAATGTAAAACAAAGTTTTTGTAGCTTACTTAATTACCTCTGTGTGTGTATGTGTGTGTGTGTGTGTGTGTGTGTGTGTGTGTGTGTGTGTGTGTATGTGTGTGTGTGTGTGTGTTTGTGTTTTATAATCATAAGGTTAAATAGTGAATCTGTTGAGTTTTCTCAGGCATTCAAGTACGAACTTCTTTGCTACAGATTCAAATTCTAGCCCGACAACTAACTCGTTAACTGTCATCACATTTGGAAGGTGCGTGAAATACTCCAAAATCAAAGATTGATGACTGGACATCCGTTTTCCCGAATAGTTTTTTAATGTCCAAAGATGGGTTGGGTTAAGAGTACACTATTATGTGTGCAGCAAAGACCAAAGGAATTGCGTATTTTTTGGCAATCACTCATATACAAAAGGATCTTGTGTTATATTTTCCCATATTTTATCATCTTGTTACAAGTACAGTTTTTATTCTTCATTCATTTTGATTAGCGTGTTCTTCGTTTGTGCCGTTATGGATATGACTCATAAGTTACATGGTTTTTCTCACGGCTAGAAACATTAATTGACGGGGTCGTAATAGAAGCTTTTAACGCATTCATTTAAATTAGAACAAATAAATATAATTATTGACTGTAGTCTCCGACAGTCTATGACAAAGGTACAGAACCTAAATTATTATCACAACTTCTCCACTATCTGTGACAGGCAACATTTCCAGTACTGACATCTTTTAACTTAGTCAACATTTTATTACCGCGTTTAGTTTCACTGGAATTGGTCGCCTATAGTTTTATACTAAGACATTCTGCGTATTTTTAGAACAGTCCTTTACTGTTGTATCTAGCGATTAAATATAAACCTTCATCTTTATATGCAATCATGCGTTTGTGGTGTGGTGTGAAATTACAGGATGACTAGCAAAAAAAATCAAAACTGCTTTTAGTGTTTCATATGTAATATGCAATTAGGCTGTCATGCATTGCAAGCAAATTAAAAGTTTGTCTAAAACAATAAGTTGCAATACAAATAGAAACAATGCATACAACCTCAAAGCAAAAAAGTAGTTTACAAATTCATAATAATCTTCATTAGATTATCGATTACATTGAAATAACTGAAGAAATGACAGAAATGGAGATTATGACGTCAAATTATTCAGAAGTATACTCGTTTATTTTAAGATATTTTTATGTTTATACGTTCTTTTTTATAGATACAAATATTACATGTAAATGCTCTGATTATAATAAACAGTATTAACAACATTTACTGGCCTGAATGTCCGAGAAATTTTCATAGAAATAAGCAGAGCATTTACTTAAATATTTGTATCTATAAAAAAAAGAATGTATAAACATAAAAAATGTCTTAAAATAACTGTCGGACTTTGTCCATTTCATGTGTGACGTCATTTGTTTACATTTGGGTAAACATCGAGCAGATATTAATGTATGAGAGAAAAGCATGAAGAACTGTAGTTTAAAAACAGTAAAATCGACGTGGCGGACCAAAACAATCCTTTGTGGCTCAATCGGTAAAAGAACGTCAGTCTATATGACGGCTCCGTGATAGGATACAGGTTCGATTCCTGTCGGAGGACGAATATTTTCTATGAAAATTTCACGAACATTCAGTCCGGTAAATGTTGTTGATACTGTTTATTATAAGCAGAGCATTTACTTAAATATTTGTATCTATAAAACAGAACGTATAAACATAAAAAAATGTCTTAAAATACTCGTTTATATAAAATGTGCTAATATTCTGTTTTTCGAAATTTTGGAAAATAACGACTTAAAATGATGGATGGTGCCCAGTATAGGACCAAATTTAGACAAGACTACATTGAATGGAGCACTCAGAGTTGAACTATTGATTACTTGCGAAATAAAACCGCCAACTTCTGCATTAAATCGGGTGGTTATTTGACTGAAACCAGAAGAGACAAAAAGAAATAACCTTTTTCGTTCACATACCTACTTACAGAGCTGTCGGGAGAAATAAGTTCATTTGATATAAATGTTTGCCTTTCATGTTTTTAAACGTACTAGTTAAAAATGGAGTCAAAATAGACAGTAAGAAGATAAAGAATAAAGTAAAAAAAAAAAAAATCATCCGTGATGTTTCGTAAGGTGAGAGATAAAATATTTAGAGAGATTATTTCGATCTTTTTGCAGTTAGTATTTTCCTAAAGTGATTCATTCTGTCCGATTTTATCCTTTCCGAAGCAAACATTTCTTCCACAAAGAAAAGAATAATTGTTATATATTAAAGACATTTTTATGTTTAACGTTCTTTTTATAGATACAAGTATTTAAGTAAATGCTCTGTTTATAATAAACAGTATTAAACAACATTTACCGGCCTGAATGTCCGAGAAATTTCTCGGACATTCAGGCCATAAATTGTCGGACTTTGTCCATTTCGTAATATAATAATTGTTATCTTATAACTGCGGCGTTTTCCTCCTTAACTTTGTTTCGATTACTTAACTCCTAAGAGAAAATATATTTTACGTCAAAGATTATTAAATTCGATAGGTAAACAATTCAGGTCTTAACTTTTCGAATAACTCAAGTAACAGAGAATCTGTCAATCATTAAACGTAAATAAACATAATATTTTAAAGATTAAATATTATTCGCAATGATATTGTTAATATTTAACACATTTACGTCTTCAATTCCGTTCATACCCTTTAACGTTTTTTATTTAGTTTCACATTCGCTTAATGAGCATGCAACGATTTCATATTTGACATCTTAAAGATTTTAGTAAGACAGACTTTAAAGAAAATTTATTCATGCCTTGATTTGATTTGATGCCTGGAGAATATGTATATTTCATTAGAATAAATGATAGATGACAGGCTAAAACTAAAATCACCAACTCACATGAATAAACATATCAATAGATATTTTGCTTGACAGATAATTTAATCACAAATTAGAAAAACTGTTCTGTCAACATTAAATAATAATCGAAAAGTTAAAGACCTACATTTTGCAACAAAAAGCACTTGTATCGTTCCTCTGTAAAACTACTTAAAAAGAGCTTTTTTTTTTTCGAATCAACCGACTGTAAAATTTAAGTAAGTGTAAATCTGTATCCATAACAGGTGATGTAAATTGCAAGTAAAATACACGGTGTTCCAACATTATATGCAAATCGCGTTTCTTTAATTATCCTCTGTTTGACTGCACGCATTGTCACGAATGTTTAATAAAAGCTTAGCGGTAGCAGCATGCGAAGCATTGTGCATAGTCAAGAGGTTCTCCACATTAATAAAAAAAAATACTAACAGCCATTTTGGAGGTATTTCTTCTTTTTCACCGTTCCAAATATGCAACATGAACCGTAAAGCACTTTAATCAACGATGAGAAGGTACAGAATTGTTGAAAGGATTTATGAAGGAGGAGCAACAACAGACATTGTAAAACTCTTACAAGAAGTCACCGTACGATCAAGAAATGAATCTCCAACTACAGCGCACGTTTTGACAAAAGCAAGATAAGTGGACGTTTATCTCTTACTTGAAGAATGAAAATCTGTTTGAAGATGGAGATGAATAAGCGTCCACTTAAGAGTAGCAAATAGTTATTTACTGCCAGTGAAACTCCAAATTTTACCTAAAACCTGAAGATGAGCCAACTTGAAACGCTTACGGATGTACACTAAATCTGTTATCTGTCTTACATTGAACGTGTTTCCTAATTTTAATTACTTTACGGCGTAAAGTATTTAAAATTAGATTTTCAGGTTGTGTTATTCTCAAATGAGTGTTTGTCAGTGTTAGATCGTTCCGACGTACTGAAGAACTAGTTCGTGCCTGAAGGACGACTCTAAGCCTCTTTGACTGAGGCATCAGCAAGTAGTCGGAGGATATTTTGGCAGTGAT
The DNA here is from genome assembly GCA_963932145.1 of Acanthosepion lycidas. Classification (NCBI taxonomy): domain Eukaryota; kingdom Metazoa; phylum Mollusca; class Cephalopoda; order Sepiida; family Sepiidae; genus Acanthosepion; species Acanthosepion lycidas. The sequence goes on along the minus strand of OZ010585.1, from coordinate 109,324,350 downwards.
TATTGGTAATGGTTTAGTTGCCCTATCAAGTGTTGCTGATGCCGTTAAAATGAACTCACCTGTCGATATCGAATTCCTAAGGATCAACTTGCAGTCATTGCTCAATGAAAAATACTGGCTTTCAAATAAAATATTTATTCACGACAATACGCCAGCTCACACAGCTATCGCAACAGTAGAATACTTAGCTGAATTAAGGTTAAAAATGAGTGGAAAACGTGTTCAAGGAATCTTACTCTTAAGAGGCACCCTTTGAGAATATCAAACAATTTTCATCCAAGAAAGAACTTTGGGAAGCTATATTAGTTGTTTGTGAAGCCATCACTCACAAGTGAATAAATGCGGAATTTACGTCTTCTACGGTTGGTGGAAATCATCAGAAAAATGGAAATAATTTCATCCAATAATATAATTTTGACCAAGCGCAAAATATTTGCTTCATATGTCCTTCCTTTGAATAAATCATTCTTTTGTTATTCTTCTAGAACTTTAAGTTTATTCTTTTGACACGTTTGCATGTAAATGGGAACGGTTTGAATAATCATATTTTTTTATATTTCAGCATAAAGTAAATACTATATTTCATACGATCGTATTTTCTATTAGTCCAGATATACGTATGGCCTAAACATGACCGACTTTTTATGATTCTAAGAGCATTAGTTTCATAATTATTTTCATTTTATTGATTTGTATATAGTTTTGGAAAGCAGTGTATATAATTCATTTAACAAGTATAATATTTCATTTATGAATTATTTAAATATCAGAAGTGAAATATCAGCTCCCTATAATCTTTTAATTTACAATCTTTAATTTCTAAATAGTTAATCCTTAATTCGCATTGCTATTCAGAACTGTTTCAAATTGAAGAGCATACTGTAAATCGGTATGATTGCACATCGTCAGCAATTTTATAAATAACTTTTATCAGTTCCCTCCAAAGCTCTCTGCCATATGCTAATTTACGAAAGTGCTGCAGGTCTGGAAGCTCTTCAAAAGTTTTTTACCGGAAATGATGGAATTTTATTGATATCTAATGTCTTTGTTCAATGTGTATACTATGGTTGTTTGTCCAATGTCTATAGATGTTATTCTTCCATTTGATATTGATATCAAAAACATTTCTATAAATGTACTGTCTATCATCAAAGTTATTAACTTGTACTGCCTAACACCAATATTGATTTAGGTTTCTTGGAGATCATATACATCAATGGTATATTAACGCCCCGAGCCAATAATTACTACTTTTTTCATTTAAAGTTAGTCCTCTAATTTTAAATGTCCTGATTATTCAATTTCTATATACAAGAAGCATTTACAAAGTTTTAAATAAGAAGTTTCTAACAGTTAATAGACGGAGAAGTCATTACTTTTCCTCCAAAATATAGATGAGTTTTTAAAAGTCATAAATTTAATTTTTAAATTAATGCAAACTTATGAAAATACTTGATGTACATATATAAGTGTGTATTCATCACACTTTGAAATAACTGGCGAAAACCACCAGAATTTTTGCGGCATCTAAAAGAGGAGTGTCACAATATTAAAATTAACAGTCACAAATAAACCATCCCTTGTTTTTTCAGGGTTTGTTTTTGTAACTCTTAAAGCAATTCATTCTTTACGAAATATACAAGCGTCTTTAACGATTGAACTTTGCACTGAAAAATTCATGTTTAAATTAAAGATTAACACTTACCGAGTTAAAAGTGCTTATCTTGACATTCACACTTTAGCTGGTTCTTTTACGTAAATAAGTGAGAAGAAATACGTCAAATGAATTTGAAAAACAGAAAGGCATAAGCGGAAATGACGTCATGCACATGAGCGTTCTTTCCGTAACGGTACAATCCAAAACACTAAATATAATTTCTCTTTTTCGGCACGAGCAACTATCAAATAGACAAAGTTATTTTACTTTCATGATTTTTTTTTTTTTTTTTTAAACATGTTCTAAGAGAAACACTGTGGCCTGAAACCAACGGACTGACATACATTCGTTATATTTAATGGAGGAAACAAAATTTTAATTTTCTCGTTTTTATTTTTTGCGGTCATTCCTACTTCAAACGTCAGCATGTTTATAAGTTAGAGATACAATGCAGCTAGTAAAAATACATGATCATGGTGAACAAAGAAATTGCTTACACAGTCCTTTTTATATATGAAGTCATTCATTTAAAAATCATTTTGCATGGGGATATCTTTTGGCGTTTGTCTATCTTTTCTTATAATCCAAATTAATTTAATTTTTAGAAATCTCAAACAATAGCTTATATTTGATACAGTCATCCTCGTTTTCGTCATAACCTGTAGTGCCTGAAATTAAAGACAGCTAATGTGGTGACCAAGCAAATTGTTAAGTAATAACAAAAAACAGGTTTGCAAATGTATCGTATATTAAACGGTAAGTACACCAGAAGAGTATTACACGACTAGTAAGCGTGTATCGTATGAACCAGCGCTCAATCTATTTACTGTTCGCTGTCTCCCGAAGCCTTTAGTCCTACTAATCTTATAGTAGGCGGAAAAGCCTAACATAGACCCATAGAGGGAGGACATCACAACATATTATGATTAGATCCTCTCTTCGCTTGAATAACGGCGTCTACACGATATTGTCTGGTTTCTACTGGATGCGAGAGTAGCTGGATATTACAAGCACTAAAGTATAGCTTCATGAAATTTAGTGAGATCTCCCATATGCCCCAGACATGCTTAATTGTGTTTAAATCTGGCGAAATCATAGCGCCAATGTAGTCCATGAAGCTTGACGAGGTGTTCCTGGAAGATGGCTCAGTTTGCGCCTACGAATGATGTGTTTTTCTCGAGCATAAAATGGTCCAAACTATAGCCTCATGTAGATCCATAGCCTCAAAGAACTCAAAATTTATCTGACCAGTGCATATAGCACTGTACTTTCATAATTTAGTGGTAATGTTCTATGGATCAGGTGCGACAAAAAAAACGATGCAACGGTTCTCTTGTCGGTCAATGACTTCGTACACTTTACAATATTTTAACTGATTTTTTGAAGGTTGTCACCATCCTTGTCACATATACATATTTCTGATATATCCTAGTTACTGCTTGCACAGTAATGTCACAGCTACATTACTTCTTTACCTATTACGTCTCACAGATGAATGCATTTCTATAAGTAGAAGAAGGTAAAACAAATCAGTGTACTACTATCTCTAACTTTTTATCAATAATAAAATAATAGTCCTAAATAATTGATATGTTATTCCCCAGATGATATGTCATTTTCATTCATAATCCACATACACACACAAAATTTTACATACGCAGGAAATTAGTAAAGTAGTTTACAGGTTAACATAAATCGACAGAAATGAAAACATTGTAAACACAAAGCGGATATATGGATAACGGCTCGGTATAAGAATTCGGAGAGCGGAGTTCGAATTCCAGTTGGGTTCGTTACATTCACTTACGCGAAAGTAAAGGTATGAATACATTTCTTCTTCTGCAGCTATGATTTAAATGGCAGAATAGACTGGGTCCTATAGCCTTGGTTGGCAATCAGTCTACTGCAGAAAGAAACGGTAGCCTACTGCGGGAATACCTTCTGCCTAGTCAGTGATGTAACGAAAGATACATAATCACCCAAGCGTGTATCACGTAAGCACAACTGACTGAAACATAAAGCAACACGAGGGGGTGTAATTATCGCAACAAAAGGTATACTGCTTGTGAAATTCTTACCGCATAGTCAAACTGTTAATGATGTTAGGTACTATGACACTAGGAAAACTGTTGACCGAAAGAGATCGGGACCTTTGAATAAGGGTGTCATCCTGCTGCACGTCTAGTGCCACTCTTTTACTTCTATAACAAAAGCATATGGAACTATTCCTTAGATAAGTTTCATTTGAGAGACAAAACAGATGATTCTCTGATTAAGCAAAACCAGGAATATGCACGAAAACATCCCAGCCCAGCTTGGGTTTCTTTTTTACTAGGTTGATCATGTGGTTCTGGTGTAGTGTCATTAAGACAAAAAGACAGATTTCAATACGACCTTGTAATACATTGATTGGCAATAATGAAAATTTCATATATACACAAAATAAATATCCAAGAAACACGCTTAAGAATAAGAATTTGCAAGTTCTTCCTTAGGAAATAACGGAAGGAACACGCTCGCCATCCTATAACAGTTATAAATGTTTGTCTCTTGAAGTGAATAAATAAATGTTGTATGTGATCCACGCCGGAAGAGGCACGGTGAAGTGATGGATAGCGGCTCCGATTGAGGAATAAGAGATCCGAGTTCGAATTCCAGTTGAAAACTCAGGCAGAAGACCCTGAACTCTGCTCGCGGGAATTAAGAAATAATCAAATAGAAGAAAAGAATAATGATTTATGTGGACAAGTGACACTCAACGTGGGCGGTAACACCCTTCTTTCGACGCTGTAAGCTCCCCAGAGGGCGGTAACTATGCAGGGTGCTATCAGTTAAATAAGACAATAGTACAACTATTAAGTACATTTAGTGATAATGCAAAAATATTTTAATCTTGATTATTCCAAGCCAATGCATTTTATATACAAATTTGTTATTTTTGATGGAGTAAAACCGAAAACTTTCACGCCAAATTACAATCGATTTGTAGATCCTTTGTTATGCTTCCGTGCAGAAAATGCTGTAGTAATAGATGATTAGAGAAAGTCTTTTATGTGCCATAGCCTTTCAAGGCATGAGAAACTATGGCTCTCTACTGCTTTATATCACTAAGTTGCATCTATCTTTTTAACAGGATTCTTTTGTCTGTGTTGTACTTGTTCTGTCGTCCATTTATTCGAACTAAGTTACTCTCTGTTTCCTTTTGATTCTCTTGTGCATTGGGAATGTTAAAATCTCCAAGCCTACTTTCCTCATTATTTCCCCCTAAACTTTCAGTTGTCTTTTTCTGATTGCAAGTAGCAATTTCTTTAGTAATTCTTATTCTTCCAAAAACTTCATCGTTTCTTACTTTCTCTGTCTATCTTAATCTCAACATTTATCGATAGGTCTATATCCGTCGTTTCAAATCATTTCTTTATCTATAAAAAGATTGTTTAACATGTACTATCGTGAAGATTAGATATTGCTACTACCGCAAGTGTATATTTTTAAACTTTCCGAAACATTTTAGCACACTTTAAATTTTACACTAAATTTTGTCAAATATAAAAATATAATGGTTATGAAAGTCTTTTGACACTTTTTCATGGAATGGGACGGTCAAAAAGATATTTTTAGAATATATCTTAGTGACAACACTGTTATAGTGATTTTCCAAGCGTATCTGAGATGTGGCACAAGGCTAAAACCAGAGGGCACCCATTGAAGAACGAACTCGCTATTCAGTGGCAATTGTTCTAGCGAGACAAGCATGCTAACCATTACACCGCCTTGAGGTGCCCCGGCAACTCTGCTATATCATAGGAGAAAAAAACTAATTCAAGGAGGAACTAATGCCCTGTTCGCCCTCCACCAATTGACGTTATAAATGCATTAGCGTTGGCTTTCTACTGAACAAAAAGATTTTTAGTGGTGAATGCTGAAGGTTTAAACTATAGATTTTCGGCTACAACTTAATATACATTGAAATCTAAGTTATTTAATTGAATAAGAGCAAAAACAAAAAAAGAAAGTGTCGGTAATACTCAACTCAGTACTTTATATATCGTATTAGTCTCTCTGTAAATAATGAACATTTACCAAAGACTTTCCCAAATAAAAAGATAAAAAATAAAACTTCCAAATAAAACATCGAAATAAAACAAGTCAACCAACATGAAAAGAACTTATTCCAACTTATAAAACTGAAAATCTAATTAACTAATGTAGAAAAGCATATTGGAGTATATCCCATCCTCCAAGAATAATTTAATACCATAGTGGCTTCTAATACACCTGCAGTAACACTAAATATGTAATATTTCAGTATCAACTGAAATTGAATAAAATGCAATATTAAAGATAAAATTTACAATTACTTGAAAAACAACTGGATTTTTTTACATTTCAAAACAACGAAATTTTGCTATTGACTTGCGTGCGTTTTTATTCAAACATCAATCAAAAAATTATGGAAGAAATTATTTTCAATTGAAAATTTACACCAAATGTTCAACAACAATTTACAAAACAATTGAGTAATTTTTAAACGATAAAAGTATTCCCCATACAAAGGTCCTTTTATGTGCAACTGATGTAGATGCCTTCATTAATTAGACGTCATCGTTTATAGTTATCACACTTTTTTTTTCTTTTTTTAAAAAAAGGCAATTTCCAACATCTTCATTATTCATAGAGCATTTAGTAGCAAAACAGCTGCGTGATAATGTAAATGGAACTTTAGAAGTTGCTAGCAAAGTAATCAACAAAATAAAATTCCATCTGTGTTATGTGCACATATATTTTGTCAAGTTTACCATGGAAATGATGAAAGGGAGGAACAATGACTCATCACAACACTGGTTTTGGCTGGGTTGAAGTTCTATTCCAGTGATATATGTTATGAGTAATTGTTTCCTTTTTTTGTTTAAGACTTGAAGTTTAAAGGGTGTTGGTTCTAAAAAGAAACACTTTCTTATACAAGAAAAATAACCTTATAATAAAAACTGAATGCGACAAGGGAACTCAACAGAGTACTTCCAATTTTCTTTCTGAGTCTATCATCAACACAGTGTTATCCGCGTATCTTAATGTCCACCAATAATAACTGCTGATGGGTTTTTTTTTTTTTCATTAACTTGGGATCTTCTTCTTGCATAGGTTTAATATATCCGATGGGAAAATATATCCATGTCTTACAATGTTGTCTGATGTGTTCAAAGTTATCTTCAAAGTTTTGTTTATTTTTTTCTTTCCAGCATATTGACTGAGGTCTTTGGGTATTTCGCCACTCTTATCTAATACTTTGCGCTACGCATGGGTACCAGCCGCATCCCAAAAGTCATCCTGTACGGAGAGCTGTGTCGGGGGTCCCGCCCAACTGGAAGACCTCACCTCCGCTTCAAGGATGTCTGCAAACGAGACATGAAGCTGGCCGACATCGACCCCAGCACCTGGGAAGCTGCGGCTGACGATCGTCAGCTTTGGAGAGCCACAGTCAGAAACGGCGTCACGATTGCAGAAGCCGCGTGGGAATATCAGTAGGCAGCAAAGAGAGTCAGGAGAAAAGCAAAGACAGCCGTGTCATCCATTTGCGCCAAGTGCCTGAGAGACTGCCGCTCCAGAATGGGACAACACAGTCACCAGAGGCGATGTAACTCCATCGCCTAGAATTTTTATTTAAAAATAAAAATAAAAAGCGCTACTCCATCGTCTCCTGAGACGGACGGATGCCGACGACGATATAATACTTTAGTATTTAGTTCTTGTAAACATTATATGTATGGCTGGCCGCTCGTATCCGAGTATGCTAGGGTGTATTCTGTAATCCCTCTTACAGACGCCTATTCAGACATATTTATGTTTGTTCAACACCTACAAAGCCCCCCCCCACTGACCTTAGTTACAATTTCTTTCGAGCACATAATATAGCGTGATCAACAGCTTGAATAAGGTCAGTACGTTCAAACCCTCGGTCACAATGACTTGTGATTACGTGCTAACACAACTACCGAAAAGTTTCGTCTGCCCACTTTTGCCCACAACACATGGATCAACTCTTGGTGTCGTTTCCAGATATCGTTGAGGCTGATCGATATTATCAAGAAGTTAATTCCCTGACAAATCGTCCACGGTGAGAGTTGAATATGGGTTTGATGGTTGGAATGCTAACGTTCGAACCACTCACGTGCCTATTAGTTTCTAAGTATACAAACCTAAGAACACTATTGATATTGTGCAACATAAAATTCGTACGAAAAGTGTACAATTTAATAAACACAAATTGTATAGTCCGGAAAATATAGTCTACTTGTGTTTACTTTGGATTGGTAAGGTTAGCACAAGATTTGCTATACAAATTACTCAAATTATACAGTTTTGTTATTTTTCTGCCAATCCACGGTTTTCCAACCTATCGTGGAAACGATTCCTACAGAATTTCTGTCACTCTCTATCATTGTTTTAAATGCCAATGCCATTCTGAATATATTGGCAGAACTAATCAGTAACTGGAGGTGAGAATCGACCATTACGTACCATCTAATGGTCGTGGAGGACAGGATAAATATGTACCCACGTTTGTTAATACTTCTGCGATTGTAGTACCCGTAAGAAACAATCCAGTTTTCGTCTCGTCTTTTGCCAGAGATTTTTTCACAGTAATCAGCAGCACGCATTCAAATTGTCATTTGCAAAGCTTGTTTTTCTGTGTATTAAGTCTAGGCAACTTCCCTTCAGAAAGCAGACGGAATGATACCTGGGTCTAAATATAATCTGTCTATGATTTATATTGCTGATTCTCTGGTAGTAGTTTTATGCTATCGTTGGAGTTACCGTGCACATGTTTATGTGTTTGGTTTCCGATTGAGCTCAGAAGAGCGATAACCGATTGGCTTTTTTAGTTTTGTTCTTGCTTTCATTTATAATTATCTATATTTTTTCATTCACCTGTTTACGATGAGTAATATATTTTATTTATTTTTAATCTTCCTACACCTTTTTTTTTTTTATATATTCTCATATATAATGATAATACACACTTTTAAAATGTCCATTTTTAAAATTATAGATAGATAGATAAACGCTAGAGCGCTCAAAAATTAACGACAGCATGTCTAGAAAAACAGCAATTGAAAGAAAAGAGGAAAAAGAAAAAATAGAAAAAAATGATTAAAAAGTGAATGTAAATTGAAAAAAAAAACGACGAAAAGGACAAGTAATCACGACATTCTGCACGTACGCACATCTGCCCAGACGGGCGCATAGGTGCACGCATGCGAACGCATACACACACACATACACTATGAAAAAAATTGCACTAATGAAAAGTAAAATAAAATAGAAAAATCGAGAAGTATAAGCAACCAATTGCTGATATCCCCTGGCGAGTGGACGGAGTAATTCTGGAGTAGAGACGCTGAAGGTTACATATATATATATATATATATATATATATATATATATATATATATATATATATATATATGTTATATGTGTGTGTGTGTGTGCATTCCGGCAGCAAGTTTTCATTGAGACATGTTTCGTTGAATAATTTGTACATGTTCTCTCTAATTATTCTTGATAGGATGCTTTCATATTTACGAATAAGATCTTTTGTGTCATTATTGTAAGACGAGAGCAAATCACCGAGTTGATGCATCTTATATTTTACCATGACACTGCATTCCTCACTCCACATATAAGAATTTCAATTTTCGGATGACCACAACAATTTTTTGTCTTTCACAACAATGAAGACTACAATATTTATCCTACAATTAACAATACCCTGATGATGACATTGTGTTATGTCGAAATTACTCGGAAATAAAATATAATATGTATCAATACGGCAATATCCTTTCGTCTTTCAATAATGATACAAAAAAGCTTATCCATGAATATGAAAGCATCCTATCGAGAATAAGTAGACAGAACATGTACAAATTATTCAACGAAACATGTCTCTATGAAAACAATCTGCCGAAATATATATATATATATATATATATATATATATATATATATTCATGAATCATTCATACAAAAAACAAATATAGAGGTTAATGATTTAAATGGCGAGAATACATCGTCGCAAACACATAAATAAGATACACCAACCCCGAACCTGTATATGAATGATAGGATCCCTGTTTATAAATTGCAGTTGCATAAATCATTAACCTCTATATTTGTTTTTTGTATGAATAAGTTATAATTGCACCTTTTAATTGAAATATATATATATATATATATATATATATATATATATATATATATATATATATATATATTGTGATTATTTCTGTCGTGAATGGATAAATGATAGAAATATATATATTTTGGTGTTGTTTTTTTTAATGAAAATTAACTTAAAATGCTGAAATGGTAGTTTTTGTTAATAATTGTTTGCATTGGGCTATTTATAGTCTCTTTTTTAGTTTGTGTTAGTTGAATTAGTCTGGAAAAGTGGATGGAGGCTATATTAGTTATTTGAATTATTATGCAATTTTTTCACCACTTTTTATTTATTTATATTTCTTTCAAATTAGCCCTTGTGGTTTAAGCTATTTTTAGATATTATGTGGGAGGTATGACGTGAGTAGAAAGAAAGCGCAAAATTATTTTTTGCTTTCTTTTATTTTCTAATGCTCAAAGTGGAATGAAAAACCGTTTTGATTTTTTTTTTTTTTTTTTGCGGGGGTGGGTGTTTGGAATCAACCAAAATAAATACGGATGAATGGAAAGCAGAAATTCAAGAAATAAAAAGAAGTTACTTTATTGAGAAACACACATTTTGATTCTCATTATAAAACTGCATTGTTTTCCAGAAAGGAAAATAATTATCATATTTAAAAGAAGTTTTTTTTGCTAGAGTTTTTCTACTTGTATTTTTTCAAGAATTTAATTTTTTTTTGGTTATGCATTGTTATCGACGATAAACGTTGGTAAAAAATGATAATAAATATTATATTTTAAATTAATAAATATTTTACACTTGTAACCAATTATATGCTTTCCGTCAATGCATAATTACTTTTACTTGATTGTTTCACTATAATTGCTTTAGTTGATTAATTTGCTCCTTTTGTGACGTAAAAGAAAATATTTTGTCGTTTTTGTTTTGTTTTGTTTTGTTTTATGAGAAAATTCTGCGTATCTTCATTTAATTTGATTAAAATTCTTATAGCCCTTAAATCAATGCTTCTTAGCCTAGTGTATTGTGTACGCACAAGTGATTCATATCACAATTTGTGGAGGACGTGAAGACGATGGCAGATATTTTTCGTTTTATTACTGATGTATACAACTTTTGTTCTTGTATTATTATCTTGATACAGATTTATGGTAATTGATTTTTTTTTAAATTTTATTAAGATTCAAGTTATCAGTTAAAACCAGAAACCGTATAAAATATGTTTCCGAAGAAAATATTTTGCGGAAAAATGGTTTTAAAACACTTTTTTTACTTTTACTAATTATCCTAATCTTTACGTTAATCTTTTATTATTCATATTTTTTTTAATATTAACTTTATCAAGTTTGCCTTTTTAATTAAATACGTAACATGCTTAGATTAAGAGGTTTGATAAATATTTTGACACTAAGAAAGCGCGCGATGCAATCCTTAAAAGAGTTTGCTAATCACTGCAATTAACGGATGAAAATGCATTTTTTTAAAAACTTGTTAAGTAATTCCATGTTTTCCATCAATATGATCTTTGTTACATTTGTAAAATTATCAGTTTGTAAAACAAGTATTTAAAGTTTTAAAGGGTTTTTCTATTTGCAGTGTAACTTTATTTGGAACCTTATTCTCTATCTATCATGCAAAAGTTGCAATTATTTCACTTATTATTCATGTATTTTGATATATTTTATTGATTTATTCGTTCAGCTCTTTTATCTATAAATTTTCCCAATTCTTTTCTGACGTGAATTTCACACATAATAAAAGTTACTCTTTCAACTTTTCTAAAATCAAATCGTTTTCCCAAGACGATTCTTTTATTCTTTTTCTCTATTATCTTTAAATTGTCATGAATTCTTATGAAAGATAGTGTAGTGGTCTGCATCCAAGGCTACAGATTCCAGTCTCCTCTGTTATTTATATCTGCGTAGAAAAGAGACGAATTCATCTCAATTCAGAGTTATTTGTACGAAATTTCCTTTAACTCTACGTTTCTTAGATTGCAGTTTTATTTGTTCAAGCACTTCATGGGAGGCACTCAGATACCTTTGTGATCGTTTTGCTTCAGACTGATCTTGAAATAGGCTTTGTCGTCGCAAGTCCTTGTCGTTCTGTTTCTACCAAGAGATATCTCTATTTCGCTGTTATATTAAAAACATATTTTTAAAATGAAAAGGTATTGAGCAAAAAGTGATGTATATAATATATATATAATACCAGGAGTAATCAATCAATCATAAATACCTCTAAAAAATATAAAGGACGGTTAATTGACCTCTAGCTGTGAATCCTTTATCTCTGCTTTATTGAATTTGAAGATTGTTTCAAGACTTTTGTTTAATTGTATCTCACTATTAAAACTTTCTAACAATTGCCGTCATTTTTGACAGCACGAGTATAGTAGTATTCTAATAAAAGCAATGTACAATAAAGTCTGACGAATAAACATTAAACAAAAAGAAGTGAATGCATGAAACTGTGGAAAGAATTATTCGATTATAAATAAGTAAAAGTAAGGATGACCATGACAATAGGTTTGACAACAATTCGGAAAAAACTTCACGAACATGAGATTTTGGTCTCTGAATCTACATCCATATCTAAAGCTAATTTGGCCGCTAGGTCTGCATTATTGTTAGCTTCAACTCCGATGTGTCTAGGAATCCAACATAGTTTGATGTCCTTATGCTTACAATTAGTGCTCATTTTGCGTATTAGTTTGATAATGAGTGGGTTTCTAGATTTCAAAGCCATTAGGAAAAACTTGGAAAAAAAGAAGAAAGAACTAGAAAGATCCGTCTTCTGATTTTTGTTTTATGGTGTATCTTTAGGATTTATTTAATATAACAGACAAGGAAAATTTAATTTAGTTTTATTTAGTTTTGCCAACGTTCTTACATTTTTCCTTTTGGCAGGGAGTAAGGGCGTGCAAAAATTTTCCATATTGTTCCAAGCGCTTTCGACCACATCTTTAGCCATTTTCAAGGGTGGGTTGTTTTAGGTACTGTTAATTTCTCTTCTTGCTTTGAGCGTTTAAGATGTATTTGATTTTTATTCAAATAGTACACACACACACATAGATAGATAGATAGATAGATAGATAGATAGATAGATAGATAGATAGATAGATAGATAGATATGTAACCATTTCACTCCAGGCAAGTCAATAAAGACACAAGGGTCTACCGAGTGTAAGAGAATAAGAAAAATAAAAACATTATTAAAGAGCGAGAACAACAAAAGAGAAGGAATCAGGAATGCAGTAGATAACGAATGAAATTGTATTTAAATTTTTGATGATCAAAGTTCGCTGGAAAGTAAGAAGCCAGAAGAAATTTCCACAAGCGAGAAAAGAAACTGTTAGCAAATCAATTACTGTTACATTTGGATATTCAACTACGAAATGATGAGACCTTGCCGCCAATCTAGTACTGCGCTTAAATTCATAAAGTCTAGGTGCCATAGAGCAAAGTTCAACAAAATAATTACCATTATAGTATATATAGAAGAGGCACAGAGAAGCGACATAGGTTAATGAATTTTTGAGTAATTTTATATTTCGTAATTTTACGAATATAAAATTACGAATATAAATTTACTCAAAAATTCATTAACCTATTTATCCCTTTTCCTCGCAAACCCCTGACGAGCTCTTGAGGAACCCTGGGGCTTCGAAGAACACCTGTTGAGAAACACCGTTCTAGACAGTAGAGAAATGACGTCTTCTTTTGACCACTGTACATTCAAATCATGTGATTTATCCACGGAACTAATAATCAACACAATGAGCGAAGAACATTTTCAATATAATTTTGATGGAAAATATTAATTAACTACAGCTGCATTCAAATAAACAAAATTGTATGACTTAAAAAAATAGAGGCTAAGCAGATAACTTATGTAAAGAATTAAGAGTCAGTTGGTGTTTTTGCAAAAATAGCTAACATTTATATATCAGGCGAAAAACAAATCAAGAACGACTTGCAAAATATAGATAAAAGTCGCATATTCTCGTAATAGATGACATGATGGAAGAAACTATTAGGTTGGTGCAAAAATAATGACGTAATAATGTCGTTTTTTGACGTTAAAAAATGCGTCAAAAAACGACATTATTACGTCATTATTTTTGCACCAACCTAATAAAACATGAAAATGTTTTGAAGCTGAATGCGCAAAATGGCGATTTTAGGAAATCTTAGAATCTACGCATTTCACTTGAAATTAATTTTTATGCCTGTCATTTTTTAACATTTTATAATAAATGAAACTAATCTTCTCTCTCTCTCTCTCTCTCCCTCCCTCTCTCTCTCCCTCCCTCTCTCTCTCTCTTTCTCTCTGTCTCTCTCTCTCTCCAGCTTTTGTATATTTTGTGGTGACTTAAAAATATTTATAGTCGCTTATATCAAGGAAAATGTAATCGCTGAATTGTGCGTTAAATTACTGATATCAGTTTTTTTATGCAAAGACATAAATCTAAAATTTCCTTTGATATGTTGCACATCATCTAAAATATATTTTATTACTTGAAGAATACGAAGACATAATGAAAAAGTGAAGTTTGTGACTGCAGATTTACACAGACAATTATAGCAAAATGAATGTCCTATCCATTATTAGTTATGAGAGAAGTTAGTGTAAGGGTTTGAAATCAAAGATGAAAGTTACTTTCATTAATTCTAATTAGAATGTGTGAGATTTAAATTAAAAGAAATCGGTCCTTCATTCGTTTTGCTATCAAGAGTGTATTTATTAGTTTAAGTCCTCAATCCCTTCTCTCGTCAATCAATTTGAATCGCTATCATCTTCTGTCGATAAAGTAGAATACTTTATTTGTCAATTGTCTTCCAATTCTACTTTTGTCTTATCAGAAGTATCTTTTTCTGACTTTCCACTTATAACTGAATCTCTACTGTGTGATATGGATGATTTCCGCTGTCATCTCTAAACTTGATCCCCACAAGGCATGCGGACTCAATGATATCCCTTCAATTTTCCTTGAGAAATGTGCCCAAAACAATAGGGCTTTCACTTCTCTAGGTCAACCACTCAGGTTTTGATAGTTTTTGTTGAAAGAGTCTATCAAGCTTTGACCTTCAGTTTGCTGCTAACTTGTTCAAGGAATGGCTTGTTAATTTTAACGCCCCCAAAACGAAACTACTCTCTACTAATATTCTTTATTGTCTTCCATGAGTATGGCTGATGCTTACCGCCAGGATAACAACTCAATGCGACTTATTGGTTTTACGTTTTCTACTTATATGGAATGGAACGATTATATTGAATCATGATGCGCTAGACAGTTTTTCTCGACAGAATCTATCTTGCACATTTATCACAAAGCCTCAACCTAATAATGAAAGAAAATATTTAATTTAGATAATAAATATTTATTTTTCAACATAATCACCTTCCCTGTAACTACACTTAAATCAATACTGAATATTAATAATCCCAGAGCACAAATATTATATAGAAACATTTCCATATCATCTAATTGAAACCAATCAATTGATCCTAAGTTGAGGATCATACGCCAGAATCTACGTACATGAATACATTTTAACAAATACTTGTATATATAATATCTCCGCGTAATAAGTATATAAATTCATACCATAGAATTAGCATTTAAAATACGTTTTTGCAATACTTGAATATATTGGTTGTAAATATATATTTTATATTTAGTGGAGCCGAGTTCAAATTCCAGTCAAATCCATTACATTCACTTACGTGCTAATACCCTTGGGAAAGGTATGAATCCTTTTCTTCTCCTCCCAGCTATGGGTAAATAGCAGGACAGACCGGGTTCTCTAGCTTTGGATGGCAACTGGTCTACCGTAGAAAGAAATGGCAACCTACTGCAGGAAAAACTCTGCCTCGTCAGTCATGTATCGAAAGATACATGATTGCCTACGCGTTTATCACGTAAGGCACATAAATGACTGACTGAAATGTGTCTATGCACGCACGTGAAAACCAGATATATACGCACAATGATTAAACCATATATTTTTCAAATATGTAAGTATATCTATACTTATGAAGTGTTTCCTCTTCCCGCGTAACTAAAACAGAAATTTGACTGACACACGGCCAGGGGAAACAAAACTGTTTTATAAGTACAAATTTCGCAGAAGCTTCTTTTTTTTCAAACATAATTTTGTTACTTGTTTATGATTGGTGTGAAAGAGAAAATAATCTTAAAAATGACAAATTTCGATTGTAATTATTCGATGAAAAGTAATTAAGTCTCCAAAACTACACAGTAAACGCTGAAGTAATTAACTGGCCACAGAAATATCTTTATAACTAAACAAAAGATCTTTTGTGTTATGATAGGCACTCGTTATTAAAGTGATCTCGTTCCATTCTCATTTCTTGATTCAGACATTTTGCTCCCCCAAGTATTTGTTTAGTGCGATATTAAGTATCTCTCAAAACATGCAGTTGTCATCGTTATTGGCTTTTATTAATAGAATGAAAGCAATAGAATTGGCTTTAATTTTTTCTCGGATTACCCAAGAACCGTTACAAGCAAACACAAAAGATTGAATACAGAAACTTCAATCTAATTTTTTCAAATAGCTAAACATTTAATAAAAAATGCGCGCAGGTTAGAAGTCTGTATAAATATTTCTTTCGCTTGGAAAATTTTACAAGTACAGCTAAGAATATCAACTGCTAAGAATATCAACTGCTAAGAAAGTGGTAGTAATATGCTATGCTCTGACATGGACAGAGTTTTCTTTGATTGTGAACCTTACTTTATCTAAACGTGAACGTTACGTTTTGTTTTATGACAAGAGCCTTATAGAAATACTATATCGAGTTTTTTTTATATATTAAACTGGGAAAGATGTCTACCTGATATTTACTAAGCTTGGCTTCGTACACAGGAAGATTTTGTTGCTTTCATCTTGCACGACTGTCTGCCTGCCTACATTCAAGCTTGAAAAATCAGTATGAAAAAATTATAGCTTGAAAAATCAGCATGAAAATTATAGCTAATTATAACTTGTGCTGATGCAGAACACACAGCTTAAAGACAAGTCCCTTGTTTGTTTATACATTTTTTTAAGAAAAAAAATTACAACACAAAAAGACAATTTTCGATGTACTGCCTGTGTTTTGTTTTAAAAAATCCGTAGCATTTCAAAAGTTAATAATTTTGACTTTTGTTCTTTTTTAACAATTTACAAATAAGGAATAACGTGATAAATCTTACTTGTTAATGTATATAAAGTATAAGTATATAAAGAATCGATTTAGGCTACTGTTTTTATACTAAGTCGGTTACATTTTTACCAGAAAATCATCAGATAAAAAGACAAATTTCAGAAGAGAACATGTATCCTAAAGGCTATAGATTACCAAAGTCTTCTGTTTGATTAATAAAGTTAAGGAACTTCATCAGTACCAAAGCAATAATCGTGAATTCCAAGCGCAATGAAAGAAGAAAATGGAGAGTGGAAACCCTTTCTAAATCTGTCATAGCTGCCAATAGCTTTTTTAACGGGTCATCGTATTTTTCTTGATTCATTCAAAATCAACCTCAAACAAAACAAAACATTTATCAACTCTACTGAATCTAAGAGATATTAATTACAATCTCTATGGAAATGTTAAATGCAGAACAAACATTAAAACGAATTTTATATTATACTTTTATTCCCTACTGTTTCTAAGTAGATTAATACGGTAATGAGAAAATGGAAATTTAATTTTTAAAAATTTGTAAATTTAATTTAATTTAAATCCTTTTCAGGTTTTTGCAAGAGCCTTTTGATGATGATAACATACATATTTTATAGAACGTAATCTTTCTTTAGAAAAGTTTTAAAATGTGTTAAGAATGAATGCACTATTCAAAATGAGAGGAAAATGTCTTTGCTGTTACCTAAGAATCTACAACCGCTGTTCGTGTGATTTGGAAAGAATTAAACACAAAAATTGCCTTAAGAAAGAATAAGGTTGTTTTTAATTTTGCTAAATGTTTCTTTGTTTGATTTTATAGCTGATCTCCACAATTCAATATGGCGGTAGCTACATCCGTTTGATTAAAGATTAATAAAAAGAAAAAAATTAATATTTCACCCAGTCAATAACAAAACACTCAACACACTGTAAAGAGCACGAACACGTCCCGATTAGGCCACCGTTCTTTTTTCTTTTTTTTTTTCTTTTTATTTACATTTAAATATAGTCGATATATGATGAATTATTGCATGAACGAACAGATTTGTTTAACAGGACAACACGCAATACACAAGTGATACAGCTGTTACTACTGTTGTTACTCCTGTTAACGTGGATAAACATTCAAAAAATAAAAGCAAATCGATATTTTCTGTAAGGTCTTCTAATTGATCAATTATATTTGAGAATTCATTCTGCGTCCCCTATAAACTTCATAAACATTACTACTACGAAGCACACGCATTCTTCCTTCCCTCGCGTTTTGCATGTGTTTCCAGTAAGCGTGCGTTCTTATTCGCAACAAAACAGAATTTCATTTATTTGAAAATTCAATAGCAGCTTGCCGCTAAAATTTGTTTTTCCTCCATTAGAGGAATAAAGTCGACTTCTTACTCTTTGAGGAGACCGAACCGGTTCAGATGGCATCACTCGGCAGTTTCTGTGCGTAATGCATTTGTTTATGAAAACTTTTGGTCTCTGATAGCCAGGATAGAAAAACATCCACTTAAAACATTCATTCTTCCTGGCATCTTCACAAAGATGCGACTTTAATAGCCTAAAATTAAACATACAAATGTACTTTCTTGCAATATAATATATAATTCCTATACATTAATAATTCATACACCATATATGACCATTTTTTTCAGCGATTAGATCTAATGCAACTTTATTTTGTAATGATATCCAATATATATGTCTTTACTTGTGCAAATGTATCCACACAAGTAATACAGTGTTAGACAAGCACAAAAGGAAAGTGTTCTCGAAGAGTTGGTCTTTTTGAAAGTCATATTCATTATATAAATACTCGCCTCAGTGAGATACCGGATATCAATTCAAAATTGTTCATAGTCTATTAATATTTTTCTAAACTATCTTCAAAGATTTAAGACATACGTAATATACCTTATTAAGTTTAAGCATGTCTGACTAACAAAACAACTAAAATCGACTTATTTAAAATGAATAAAAAGATTGAATATTCTTATAATGTTGGTATATTTACCAACCTCCCCACAAAGTAAGATGTGGCACAAGGCCGAGTTTAATGTGGGGGAAGCCGAGCCCGTAGCCTCGGACAAAAATTCCCCGTATAAAGCGGGGTCGGATAGCGGTTTCCCGAGACGAGACTCTACCCTTCGACATAGCCCTGTTTGGGGATCCTCTCTGCCCGGAGGTAGAGAGTTTGATCAGCACAGCTGGAAAAGATTCCATGTTGGTTTCAGTTATAGTTTTTATTTAGTTTGAATACAGTAAAGAAATACTTCAGCCTTTAGTTAATTTAGTAACCTTCTTAGACATTGTGCTTGAAAGAAAAGCTTATATTTAATAACTTTAAAGAATACATTGTTATACTCTAGCAGTTATTGCTAGCAAAATGTTCTTTTAAATTCTATGAAATAAACATATAAAAAGTAACAATTCCTTATTTAACTTACTCTTTGCTTCGGGTTCGAATCTCATCATGGTCAGTTAATCAGGAAGGTGACTTCTTGATGCTATCGGCCTGGGGAGGAGATCCCAGCGTGTGGTACGTTTGGAAAGTGCCTGAAAGCCATACCACGGGTTGACCCAAGCCTTGTGAGTGAAATTGGGTAGACGGAAACCTTGAGAGCCGTCAATAGCTGTGCTAGCACGAAGTAGCAAGTCATCGTGACGGAGGGTTTAAGCGTACTGGCCTCGTGCAGTTCTTGGTTTAAGCGTACTGGCCTCGTGCAGTTCTTGGTTTAAGCGTACTGGCCGTTGATCACGCCAAGTAATGTGCTCTTTTCCAGAAGCTGTAACTAAGTTCCACTCAACATAGTTGCAGTAAAAACAAGTGGGTTCTATGGGTGTTGAACAAAACGTAGATGTGCCAGAGCTGGCGTCTGCAACAAGGATTGACTAGCTGCCCTAGTTGGCAAATATACTCGGATACGAACGACCAGCCACCACCCTTTATTAACATACTGTCGGGTACTTTTACTCTTACTCTGAAGTCACCTCCTACCAGTTTTTATTCCGGGTAGTGCCAAAAGTAGAGGAGTATATTAAAGTAACTGTAACCCTTGAGCTTCAGGGTTTGCTTTTGGGCCAAGTTGCGGCAAATATTGAAGTGGCGTTACGTTTCGAGTAATATAAACCCTAAACCTTTCCCCTATTTTCGGTGATCTGCCTCACGGTGTGTTACTGATAGAAATGAGTGTCGTGATGGAGAGGTTAAAATTGATCGCAGTAACAAATGCAATCCGAACAAATTTTATTAATTTGTATTTATTAGAAGTTGCAAGAAAAACGTTTTGAATTCTAGCGTTTAATTCGTTTTATTTATTTTTGACTAATTGTTTTTGTATAGGCGATTTTCCCGCTGTTATTCATCACTCAAACAGTTTTATACTACAATAATAAAAACAATCTTATATATATATTTGACAATAATCTTATACTATATATTTATTATATATATATATATATATATATATATATATATATATATATATATTCTTTTCATACAGTGGCCCAAGAAAAGTTTGCGCTTTATCGAGTTAATATTTTCCACTAACATGAAGTGGAAAGATTATATTGAATGAATTGCTTGATCTGCTGCTAGAAAATCTGGTTCACTGTGTCGTGATAGACATTTTTTCTCGTCAGATTCTACCATAAATATCTGTAAATCTACCATTCGTCCAAGCTTTGAATATTGCTGCCACATCTGATCTGGTGCTTCTTCTATGCATTCAGAGATTCTTCATAAAAAAACAAAATGTACTCTGACCTGACATCTCGTCATTAGTCCTTTTCCCACCTCCGTAAAATAGCTTGTCTGTGACTTTTCTATAAATACTTTCATGGTAATTGTTCTGGTGAACTTTCTATTATAGTATCTAGATTTTATGAATTTAAGTAAAGTACTGGATTGTCGGCAAGGTTTTCATCATTTTGCCGTTGAATTGGGTACATGTAACCGTAAGTCCTATGCTAAATGTTTCTTCTATCGCACTTCACGTTTGTGGAATCTCTCTTCCGGTTCCATACTTTCCTGCCAAATTTGATCTTCAAAAATTTAAATGCAATGTCAATCGTTTTCTTCTGTCTTCTTAATTCATGTTCTTTTATTTTCCCTTCACCTTATTAGTATTTTTACTCTAACACTCAGTAAAACGCTTGCGTCTTAGTGGTTTCGTTGCTTTGCTTTGGGTAAAATGACATATATATGTGTGTGTGTATGTATAATATATATATATATATATATATATATATATATATATATATATATATATATATATAACTTCTTTTTTACCTGATGCTACCAAGAACAAGAAGAAAAATATTCGCACCAATCGGTGAGTCATGATTATATAAATATAAGTGACAAGAAGAACACCTACTCACTTTTAGACATTCATTTTTTGTTTACATAGATCATAAAAAAAACTCAAAACTTATTTCTTTAGTGAAAATAAAAATATGTATCATAAAAAGCAGTTAACATTAAATTTAGCTAACTGTATCTTTTTTATTTGTTTGCGTTTGTTTGTTTTTTTTTTTGGTTTTTTTTTTCGAAAATCATTTAAATATACTTAATAAAATTAGTTTTAAGAAAATTCTTAGCAGAAATAAAGAAAAAAATCTGGTTTCGTAAAACTTAGACATTTCAAAATTTTACAGATAAATTTTATGGAAATTAGGAGGTTCATTCAGTTATGGATTTGTTGAAAGAGAGAGAGAAATAGAAATAGTCTAGGTGGAATTATATATATATATATATATATATATATATATATATATATATATATATATATACATACATACATACATACATACATACATAGATACCTACACTAGGTCGCGTAAAAGACAGCATAGCATGATGAAAAAAGGCCCCAAACACAATAAAAACTAGGTTTTGTCATCAAAATGTCTATGTTATTATTAAAAGGAAATACCAAAGTATTTTTTTATTATTTTTGAAATTTTTTTACTCCTGTCTAGCACGTTCGAAATTTTGGGTAAGTATCTTGTTTTTTTTTTGGGGGGGGGGGTAATTGTTTTATTTTGCGTTTTTTTCGAGAAAAACACACATTGATTTGTAAATTCCTGCAAAATTCAAATAATTGTCGGATTTTAATGAAACTTTCAGAACATATTCAGAAATGAATGAAATTATTTTTGAAATTTTTATTTTTAGAAAATCTTGGTAAAAAAAATATTTCGTTTTTACATATGTTACCACCCACTTATATAATTTCATGAAATTTCAAGAAATTAAATTTTTAAGTGGCAGATTTTTTTTATTAATTAAAAACAGGGCGTTTTGGAGAACGTAAATCATCAATTTTTTTTGTAAAATCTGTTTTGAATTGTAAAATAAAAAATGCAATAAAACTATAGCATTATTTAATTTAAAAACCTTTCAATTGCTTTTGTAAATAAGTTATATTAAGGACATTATTCTCTCAAGAAATAATTTCTTTTTTGATGAATAATGAATTTTTACAAGAAAATTTAGTGGAGGTGCATATATATATATATATATATATATATATATATATATATATATATATATATATATATATATATATATACCTAAATGTATTTGCCACCACTTCAAGGAAGGTATGTCTGTCTTCAGTTGTAGTAGCGGGGTGCTTAAAAGGATGGCTAAATGAAGGGTATATGTTTTCAATGTATCAGTATGGTTTCATCGTTTAAAGTCGCCAACTAGTCGTGCAAATGTCGTATTTCGTTACTGGCTATGTTATGATGACCACAGCATTGAAGAATGGACAAAATTAATTTATCGATACTCCTTTTACTTGATTTTCAATCCATTTATATACACATCTATAAATCCACTTTCAAAAAGCCGCTCTGCTTCCCATTGTCATGTGGCCTAATATCCTGACTGTGTAAGCGTTCTGATTGGTTGGTCGAACTATGGCTCTGTTTGCATGTCAATCTTAAATATAAAGCTGT
Source organism: Acanthosepion lycidas (assembly GCA_963932145.1). NCBI lineage: Eukaryota > Metazoa > Mollusca > Cephalopoda > Sepiida > Sepiidae > Acanthosepion > Acanthosepion lycidas. Next base: position 109,301,359 of record OZ010585.1, on the reverse strand, counting down.
TTTTTTAAAGATGATGAAATTTTGGTTTCCTTGTTATTATTTGTTTATTTTTTCGTATATTCTGTTTATGAATCCTTTCTGGTTGGTTTGTCGAAATATGGCATTATAGTCTGGCAATTCTGATTATCTGTCTATTTTTAGAGATGGTGAAATTTTGGTCTTCTTTTCATTATTCATTTTTATTTATTTCTTTATCACGACAATTTCACTTACTAATTTCTATTTTGAAACATTCGATTTCAAAAACTCATAATTCTTACATTATCTTTCATTTTGTTTTGCTAGATAAAATTATAATCAGACACTTTTATAGATAAGCAATTTATTATATTTCAGTGAAACATAAAAATAGACTTTTTTTATTAATGTGTATTTAAAATAAATTTGTTTTAATTTCCATTCTTTCCATTCAAATTCCAAATATAACTGTAATATTTTAACTTTTTCTTTCTCTTATTTTACCTCACTAAAATGGATCGGTTTATGTCCGATCCTCATATCAAAATAAAATGCATTTATAACATTTATGTTGCCTGCTTTGGAGATTAGAAAATCTTTCCACAAAATTTTGATTAATTCAGTTCTTGTAACCGTGTATCTAAGGCGCTGAGGTTCACGACTAACCAGAAAGCTATTACACATTGTTAGCATTACAAAAGATGAAAATTAATACATTTATGAAGATAATGAAAATTGACAAATGTATTTTTGCTATATCAACTTAGAGGTTTCAATAAAGTCCCGCCTTCACTTGTAAATGCATTTAGAAAGAAGATGCAGTAAAGAGAGGAAGAAAAAGTAGCTTATGTCTGTTATGTTCCATACATGAAGACGAAAATATAAATGGCTCGATTTAAATAATTTATAAGCATTTAGTCTTTAAATCTCATTTCTGTCTGGAGATCTCAATGGGTGTGTCTATCTAAAACTTCAAAAGTTATGTTTATTATGTAATTTTATATATAGGCTTTGATTCATTTCATTTTAAATATACTTTAAGTGGATCATGACATCAGGGGTTAAAGTTTTCTAATACTGAACAAAGCATAATTGTGAAACGAAATTCTATTTTGCAAAATTTCTTGAAGAGGAGACATTACTTTTTGGTCTAATTTAAAGTGGCGAGAAAACTTATTTTGCACAACACTAGATAACAGATTTGAGCAAAAGGTGTTCCTGTTTAAATCTGTTATAATTTCTGAGTTCTTTAACTGATAAGTTAAATGTATATAGGACAGAAATAAAAAGACTGAAAGTGAAAAGTTATTGATCATTTCAAAAGCTATTTTAGCCGGGCAATACAGGATAATGTTAATATTGGTATAGATATATATTAACTCTCGATTAATCTATCTCCCAGTGAGGATCGAACTCAGTATAGTGGTAATGAGTTGTAAGATTAGCCCACCAACTAGTATTACCGGTACCCAGCTGATGATATTGTGGCGGAATTCCAAACGAACGTCGGAGTTATCAATGAGATGTCATGTATCTAGGCCTCTCGCCACATTTATTTAATTTTTGTTTAGGAACTCAAACTGATATAAGAACAAGGGACAAGGAAAAGGTATCAATATATATATATATATATATATATATATATATATATATTGTATTCAACAAAATGTACAACAAAGAATGTATACGAAAAAGAAGAATGCAATGAGTAAGACGAGAGTAGTCTCTCTTTTACTATAAAAGTTTATCAATGTTCTCTGAAAAGGAAATGAAAGAGTTGTTAGTCTGTTATAAATGTTCTTAGACATTTCTGCCGTGCAAGAGGAAAATTATGTAAGTGTGATAGAATATGTAATTTGAGAGTGAGTGAGAAGATGGGCGCATGTCTTAGACTGATGTGGATTCCAGTAGCAGTCGAAGTCTCACTGATGTTGGTCGTCTTTTGTTCTGTTTATATAGGTAGACATCGAATTATGAATCTGCGCGGGAAAAATTATTATCCACATGCAGAGAATCTGATTGGTCGATACTGACCAATCAGTGCCTGAGATTTGGGGAGACTTCTGAGAGCCACTTCTCCTAAAACTGCACAAAATTTACTATATGAAAATATAGCGATTTTAAAATTGTAGTTTCGGATAGCAGAGGTGCTTTCTGTCCAATGAATGAATGCTGTTAAAGATTTGGATTTTTAAGGGTGTATTTGTGTGTGTGCGATAATGATGATCGCTATAATATAACAAAAGAAATTCTAGAACCGTATTTAGATGTTTATACTTGAAATTTTTAATCTCACAGATCTTCTCAGAGTTGAAAGAGTGCACACAATATCTTGATTATTTGCATGGGGGAAATAATGCCTAATTCAGTTGAAATTAAAATTTAGTTTCGAAGACCTCATTAAACTCAAGTTTTGCTTATCGATTTTGACCGCAGAATTTACAATATATTCACTAAACGATCCCATTTTTACTAGCAGGTAAAACAGTGTGTTCAAATCCCTCGCTACTTAAAAGAAATCTGGCTGTTTGCATTTCTGTTCACAGACATCTGTCAATAACAAGACGCTGGATCTAGCAGAAATTTTTAAAATGAACGATATATATATATATATATATATATATATATATATATATATATATATATATATATATATATATATATATATATATATATATATATATATATATATATATATATCTGAGATGAGGTATTATGTACATTATTTACATTATTCGGACTATTGTCCTCATCTTTGTTGCTATATTTATTACAAGTTTAAGGACACATGGCACAGTGGATAAGGACGTTAGTTAGATCCAGTGACAGGACCCAAAGTGTGTGAGTTCAATACCCGGTTAAGGCAGTGGAGAACTTTCAGAGGAAAATTGACAGGAGATAACTGATAAGTGACATCCATTAAAAATGTCACGTGGAACTAGAACAGTCTACCCCAGTGATCGAAATAAAGGGTTCAGTTCGACATTCCAACCACCTGAAGAAGGCCGGGGCGTACAACGGCCAAAACGTTGTAATAACTCCGGCGACAAAGATTCGGACAATAGCCCGAACAATGTAAATAATGTGTGTGTGTATATATATATATATATATATATATATATATATATATATATATTGCTGACACAGTCCGCAAATTTAAATTCATTCTTGCTTTCCAATTTTTTCTTTCAGACACTCCTCTCTTCCCACTTTGTTTTCCTCCCTACATCTACCTACCCTCCTTAATTTCTATCTCTTTCTCCTTCACCTCTCTCTCTCTCTCTCTCTCTTTCTCTCTATTGTGCAATGTCTATCAAAATGTCCGCTCTTGCTGAATCTATTCGACACACGAAAATCAACTTCCATGCACAATATTTCAGTCATTAATAAATTTCCCATTATTTTTATGTGGTCTTTTTTATGAATGCCTTATAATTTTATTTAAATGTATTTTTATTATGTATTTATAACAAAAGGTCGGAACAGATCTATAAGAAAATTTTATATTCTTTATATGGGACTTGATATGTTCATGAATTTGTAGTACATTAGTATAGCATCAAGAAATTTGTTGTTTATTAGTACTGCATTAACTTATGAAAAGTCCATTAAAGAATGTTCCATTCGATTTTTTCTTCTTTTGCTGAAGTATACGAAATGTTTAATAATCGGCAACATTTTGTTTAATTTCGTTCTTTTCTTGGAGTCTGTATGTTCAGAATTCAAAACTGCACAGAACAGATATTCAATATGGCCTATTAAAATGGTGGCTTGGTCTGGAACAATGATTAGCGAATTAGTTGGGTTGACCGTTATTATCTAAGTCATCAGTTCAGTCCAAACATGATGCCTCATATCTGTGGCCTTGTGCCAAAACTAAGCTAAGCTTAGAAAACATCAATATCATGAGTTTAATTACAATATCATTTATATTAATACATGTTAACTGGGTTTCATACTCCTAGCTGGCAACACTTATGTTCTTTACCGATATATTTATTAAATCGAGAAACTCTTCGTGGTGTAATGTTTAACAAGCTGGCCTCATAGATATTTACTAATGAGCGGTGAATTAGACCCAAACTGGGTGCCTCATTCTAGTGCCAAAAGTAAGGTTTATAAACAACCTTATTTTTTAAAAAAATCTTACATTTTTCCTCACAAATTCAAATAGTTTAAAGTCAAAAAAATATTTGTTTGACTTTGGATTAAATAGATTTTATGCAGTAAAGAACAATCCTCAAAACAACAGGTTTATTAATTAACGCATTGCTAAGAAGATGGGACATTGTCGGAAGAGTTAGCCATATATAAATCGTGTGTATGTTTAGTCGGTAAGAATAAAATAGAAAAAGAAATACAATTCAAAATATTAATGCCAAATAATCTTTCTGGGTATCTGTCTATATTTCTGAGATGATGTATTATGTACACTATTTCCATTATTCGAACTATTGTCCTCATCTTTGTCGCCAAACTTATATGAATTTTGTGAATGACTATGATTATCTCCTGACTTTAGAGTCACAAATCCCTGATTCTGGTAAATATGATATAACCACGAAAATAATATCTAAAATCAAAAAAGGAAAATATCAACACATGAATAGTAACAAAAAGAAAAGCTCAGTTTCAAATTCAGCCTTGAGGAAAACTAGAAAATAATGCCATTGTCCTTTTGCAAAAATTCGAGACATCAGCAGCCCACATATGTAACAAGAAATATTGAAAGAGTCGAAAATGTGCCAATTATTGTATCGAGTATTCTTCTACGTTTCCATTAATGAAATTGAGATGCTTAATGCACATTTTGATGAAACAAAAAACGTTTTATTAATGCAGTATCTGTTCAATATTTTAATTCCAAATCCTCTCGGAATAAACTCAATTTTAATATTTATATACATAATGGGGAATTTCTTTGGGGTTTTTAATGTTCTAGACCTACAGATATTTGGGCGGAAAATATTCATGAAGTAAATGGTCAAAGAAGCCCCTGCTACATCTTCACAATGCCTTCATTTCATAAATGAAGGCAATAACACTGATGGCCATCAATTCGTATTACCAAAAGTCCCTAGAGAAATTAATGAGGCATGGACTCAGGACTTAAAAGAAAATACTAGCGGAAAAGCTAAAAAAGCGAAGAGGTTTTACAAAGAACCGAAGTCATAATCAACCGATAATATCTATTGTATTACAAAACCATTGAAATAACCCTGAATTAATAATATTGATGCCAAGAGACGAGATAGCCAAGAGACAAAAGAGAAACAAAATGCATTTATGATGGTATGCATATGCAAATACAATTTGGTTATTTATAACCCATGAAAGTGATGGAATGTATTAGTTCAAAGCCGGTAAAAAAATTACTTTTTCATCCTATTATAAGTTCTTTGGCATGTGGCTTTCTAAGTGGACACCATTTGATTTAGTAACAAAGCGTCTCCTGCAAGTTTTGACAGTTTTTTTTTAAAAGGCCGTCTGCTGTCCTTTGATAACATTTGTATTTCGTTTTTTATTTACAAATCTGTAGTCGACAAATAGTCAGCCAATTAAACCGGATAGGAAAATCATCTATCACCTGTCATTTAATTTGATTAAATCATTAATTACTAGATGAATAATTAATAGAACCTAAATGTAAAACTAAGTATAAAATCCAAGATACGGATGGATATCTATTTTTTCTATGCTACTATTCGTCTAGATGAATGTTGGGCTAGAATCATTTACTCTTTCTGAACGAGAAGCCTTTGTAATAATATTAAGCAGGGTGAAATTTATTTAAAAAAACAAGGGATATAAAGGATGGAGTAGGATGTAAGAAAAAAGGAAACCAGGTGAAAGGAAAAAATAAATATTTATGCATACAGAAAGAAGGAGAAAGGATGAAGCAAAAACTATTACACAGAGAGGTAGGTTTGTTAGCTGGATATCAGAAGACAATGAGCAAAGGACTTAAATACAATCAGGGGTGTAAAGGAATAAAAATTGCAACAGATGAAAATTCTTTATGAATAGATAGAACGAAAACAAAAAGAGGATACAGTAGAAAATATTTATTCCTTCTTTATTCCTTAAATCCTTGTTTATATAATATCCAGATAAAAAATACTAAGCGGGCAGATAGAGATAATGAGCGAATTAGAAGATTTATGCAAAGATAAGTTAATGAATAATCTTAGTTGATAAGATCTATGTAATTTCAATGAATCCAGATTATTTTGATTATTCTGCTTAAAAATGAATATAATTATAGCTTTACTAGAGGATACGTCGAGATTACAACAGCATGGTAGACCAAGAACTTGGTGGTTTGCGTTAGCCCAGGATTGCCGAAAAGACATCCGCAAAATTGAAAGATTACATAAAATGAAACTTCGTCAAATCCTGAGGTGTATGTGGCAGGACCGGATCACAAAGAACGAAGTTCTCCGTGCAAAGTTGGAGAGCCTAGAAACCATCATGACTCGCCCCCGATTACGATGGGCCAGACACCCGAACGCCAGGCATCCGCCTATCCAGACAAATCCTCTTCTTAGAACTCGCATCTGGCAATAGACCACCTGGTCGATTCAAGGATCAGATCAAAAGCATGTTGCTGAATACAGAAATCGATCCGGTCAATTGGAAGATAGAAGCTTCAAGAAGAAAACAATTGGAGAAGAGCAGAAAAAACAACAGCCTTGGAAAACACCAGAAGAGAAATAGAAGAGACAAAGAGATCCCAAAGAAAAGCCAGATCTCTCCATTTCCTGAACACTATTACCCTACCATGCGGTGGTTGCGGACGTCTCTTCAGGCCCAACATAGGACTCATTTCACACAGAAGGAAATGTCGATGATCACCCCAATACTCGTCAACGAGTTCCGCCAACGACGACTGGATGATAACAAATAACGATCCTATAATATCAAAATGTTATAAGACTATTATCTCAAAAACACTGCTGCTATCAGCATGAAAGTCTACCTAGAACCTGCACCAAGAACATAAACGAAATCTTTAAAGAATATAACTTGAAGAATTGCATAACGCCCTTCTTTGCAATATTTACAGGTAATTACATCATTATTGTGTATTTGTTAATATCACTCTATTTTTAATTTCTCTCATCTTATTTAGACGTGTGTAAGGATCACTATACTGAAAACAAAATTTTCTTTTTCGTGAAAGGCATCTAATAAAGATACAACAAAGCTTAACGTAAGATGTTCTAATTTCATCTTTTGAAGTTAACATTATATAAAATGTTAAAAACATGACTTAGGTTTGCTGTCAACTGTAATGACCATTTCAAATTTTCATTTTGACCATTTGAAAATATCTTATCATTTAATGAGATTTTCATAAAATTCTGCTGATTATTTTTATTTGGAGAATTTTTATGCTTCGCCCGATCCATTCGATTTTTTATGGTTCGACCGATCCATTCTACTGGCTTCACGTTTGCGACACATTTTCAGGTAGATCAAAGTAAAAATTGCAATATGAGCACTGATAAAAATGGTTGCTGAGACATTAGGTTTATAATACCCAAAAATTCATACACAGACACGGACACATGGCACAGTGGATAAAGGTGTTGGTTAGATCCAGTGACAGGACCCAAAGAGTGTGAGTTCATTACCCGGTTAAGGCAGTGGAGAACTTTCAGAGGGAACTAGAACAGTCCACCCCAGTGAGCGAAATGAAGGGTTCAGTTCGACAGGTTGGATCGTACAACGGCCGAAACGACAAAGATGAGGACGATAGTCCGAATAATGTAAATAATGTAAAAAATTTAGTTGACAGAAAAATTAAACGTTAATAGTAACGATTGTGTAAAAAGTCATTCTATTTTCAGCAATACATGCCGCACAGGTTGTTACGTCATTTTCAATTTTGAAATGATAACGGTTCCTTTCATTGGTATGAGAGGAACCGTTATCCCTGCTGATCAACGAAAGCCACATCAGATCTAAATCTATACTGGTCTGATTTTGCCATTTAGCCGATAGAAGTATAGACAGTATCAAGACGTTAGGTTCCATTGTTAAAAAACAAAACAAAGAAAATGATTTCCAATGCATCACATTAATCACTAGCTTATGTTTTTGTCAAGGTATATTAATAAAATTGTAATTAAAACTGTGCGTCTGTACGTGTGTGTTCTCAATCAAAGAAAGAGTAAGGCTTAGTTTTGGAACGTGTAAGTAAGGAAAACTTTAAAACCCCACAATACCTCACTAACAAAGAAGTTACTTTCAAGAAGAATTATCATTAGATTCTTCACCATTTACTTTGCTCCAAATAGCAATTTTTGTTTCACAACGTAAAATTCTAAATGTGGAATGTCAGTCACAATATATTTAGTAAGCACATTACGATGTAATATAGTTAAACAAGAGACATGGTGATCTATAAAGCTACAAATCCAACATAATGGTCAATCTGTAATGATTCAATCACGCAAGTTATGAGCATAACATAACTCCAACTCACCCGTCATTCCCTTTGGAGAAACTCTGATGTTGCTAATGTGATAATAGTCACAACATGAGCTTTGCCAACAATTCAGATTATATAAATAGCATCTTTAATAACAAAGATAATGGGAGATAATGTACACAGCAAGTATCTCGTGTCTTGCTTGTATAACTTTATAAAATATGCTATCAAAAATGTTCGTGAGTAATAAACTCATTTTAGATGAGAAAGTTATTGAAATAACCCATAATCTCTACTAGGAACAATCGACAGACTTTTCGACAGAAAAAAAAGTTCAGTGAACATACAAAAATAGAAAGATGTGTAAGACAAGTGTTGTGACCAAGTAAATGGTTAAAGAAATAACAAAACAAGTGTTACAGATATATAATATATTAAACAGTCAGTACGACAGAAGAGTATTACACGACTAGTGAGTGAGTGTCGGTTGACTCAGCGTTCAATCTCTTCGACTGTTCCTAAAGCCCTTCTCTCCTACTAATCTTATAATAGGCGGAAGAGTCCAACATAGACTCTTTAGATGTAGGACACCACAATACCCACTTTCAGCCTGACTCCATATAGATTCTTTTTTTATAATTACCACACAATACTTTTTATTCAACCAAATAAACCCTTTTTCACAAAAAAATCAGAAACAACCACTTTGAAAAAGCTATATACAGGAATTACATTGACAATTTTTTTTTAGTTTTACGAAAATTATTGTACGTGTTAACAACAGTCCCCTTTTATTAAGGTCTCTATTCATTATTCCTGAATAATGAAAAATTGGAAAAGTTTAATGGTAAATTATAATGTTAATAATTTCCAATAATCCAATGAGTATTGTTCTTTTCTGGTAATTCAAAGTTCATAAGTAAGGAAATGTGTTTTGTTTTGTTTTTTTACTCATTCTTTTCCTTTTCTGTAGACATGATATGAAATGATAAATGTTCAATATCTTTTTCTTTTCGGGTTAATTCCTAAAAATTTCCTTTTTCTTTTAGGACTACTGAGCTCTGGCCCTGATTGTAGTATTGGAACCTCAAACGTGTCAAAGACGACGTCCATAATGTCATCTTCTATGATATCACTGTCCACTATCCTTTTATACCGTTTTCTAATTTGGTTTACATGACTCTGTCTATTGTTCCTATCTCGCAATGAGCTTTATTATCCCCAAATACACGAAAAAAAACCTTTTCACCAATGTTAAATCGCTTTTTAAGCACTTTATTCCTATTTCCTTCTTTCGTTTCATTCGGAAGTAATTTGTCAAATGCCGATTTTATTTTCCTGGAAAACATGACCTCCGATAGTGTCTTGGTAGATGAAGCAATGATATTAGGTATTACACTATAGACTGCTGTATAACCGTGGGAGTACCACTCGCCTTCCTCAGTGCTCTCTTAAAAGTATCCACAAAACGCTCTGCCTGTTCATTACTTCTTGAGTGATATGGCGCCGTGGTAATATGTTCGAACAGAAATGACTGACAAAAATCATTAAATTCACAGGATGTGAACTGTGTGACATTGTCTGTTACGATACAGTAAATAACTCCGAAACGGGAAAATATTCCATTCAAAAAATTCACTGTCACATACGCGGTCGGTTTCTTACATTTCAATATTTCTGGCCACTTGGAATAACTATCAACTACTACAAGGTAATAAAAACCATCAAATGGGCCAGCAAAATCAATGTGAATCCGCGACCTCGGACGGTCGGTTTTAGATCAGGGATTGAATTTTATTGTGGGTGATTTAGCAGCCAAAGCACACCCATTGCACGATCTTACATTGTTTTCAATATCCTTGTCCATGTTGGTCCAGTAGATGTAATTCCTCATCAGACTCTTCATTCTTGAAGTTCCCAGATAGCCAACATGGAATTCCTTTAATGTTTTCTGTAGTGTAGATGAGATTAATACTCTGTCTCCGTACATTAGTATGTCTTTTCAGAGTGAGTAAACTTCTGGGATATTTGGTCTTTACTATTTAGTTTAACCTTTACTTCCTCTATGAACTTTATGACGCTTTGTCTATTATCTGGTCAATTGTTATAGGAAGCTCCCTGACAGTATTGCACAAGGTAGATTTATTTCAACCTCTGTTCTTATGGCAGCAATGACTGTGTCTTTCAGGGGTTCAGCATACTTAGGTATCAATCTAGACAAACCGTCTGCATCACATATTTTAGTGGATGGGAGAAACTCCATTTTGTAGTTATAATTGAGGAGAAGGGTTCCCCATCTTTGCAGTCTATTAGCAGTATGTGTTGGCAGACCCTTTTTTTGATTCAAAGATAGTAAGGAGTGGACGATGTTCTGTCTGTAACAAAAAGTACCTTCCATGAATAAATCTATGAAATTTAGTCACCTCAAAAATGATTCCTAAGGCTTCCTTTTCTATTTGTTAGTCACGCCTTTCAGCTGGTAATAGTGTCCTAAATGCATGGGCGATTGGCTTTACCGATCCATCCTTTAACTTGTGTAAAATGCACGCCCCGATGCCTAAGAACTAGCATCGCTGGCTACGATGATGTCAAAGTTTGGATCGTAATAATTCAGGAACAGATCTAATGTAAGCCCCCTTTATTTTCTCAAATGTTTCCTAGAGTTTGGTTGTCCATTCCCACTCTTTATCTTTTCTCAATAATTCATTAAGTGGAGATCTCAAACTGTGAATTCTTGGGATAAAAAACGTTGTAATAATTGGCAAGACCTAAAAAACTTTGAAGAGGCGAAACATTTTCTGGTGCTGGCATATTCTTTATTGCCGTTGTCCTATCTGGGTCGGGACGTCTTCCGTCTTTGTCAATTATTTCCCCAAGTACTTAACCCTCTCTAAGAAAAACTCACACTTCACGTCTTTTAATTTGAATCCGTAATCCTGGATTCTCATGAACACCTGCCAAACGCGTGATTTGTGTTCCTCGAGGCTCTCGCTTTTCGTTAGGACATCATCGAGATAGCCCGCCGCAAAATCCAGACCATTTAACATCGTGTCCATGACCTGTTGAAAAATAGAAGGGTCGACCTTAACCCCGAACGAAAGTCTTAAAAATTTGTATAAACCCTTGTGGGTGTTTATGCTAAGAAGCTTCGAGCTTAAGTCAATCTTAGAAAAATATTTTCCTTCACTGAGCTTAGTGAATATCTCCTCTGGACTTGGAGGGGGATAATGGTGATCCTTTAGGGCGCTGTTCAGCCCCGTAGAGAAGTCAGCACATACACGAATTTCTTTGCTCTTTTTTTAATATAAACTGTGGGAGATGCACATTCACATTTGCCAAATGGAACGTTACGTTTTTTCTTAAAAACTGGGTTTACGTCTGGCTTTAACTCAAACTTAGCAGACATTTTTGTGCATTTCCCTAGTCTTCCACTGAAAATGTCGGGAAAAAGTATTTTAGTGTTTTTTTTATTATTATTATTCGGCTTTTCTGCTTCGTTAAAGAAATAACAAAACAAGCGTTGCAGATATATCATATATTAAACAGTAAGTAAAACAGAAGAGTATTATACAACTAGTTAGTATGTCTTGGTTGACCCAGCGTTCAATCTGTTCGACTGTTCCTCCAAGGCCTTCTCTCCTACTAATGTTATAGTATGCAAAAGAGTCCAACATGGACTCTTTAGAGGGAGGACACTAACACGGCAGGAATATATTTTCTACTCGGATTTATTTAATAAATACAGAGCTAAAATACTAAGAGAACTAAAATATACAATCCTGAAAAAAAAAAAACAGAAGATATAATCTTAAAAGAACTAGAAGACCTACAAGAATTTATCATCGACAAATATAATCTTAACATAAGATACGCAGATTACACAGTGTTGATGTCAGGCGCATAAAGGAAACTGAAATAAGCGTTCAGAAAAGAAAGTAAGAAATGACGATCAGTTGACTGTAAGAAGACGGAATGTAACAAAAATGAAAACCCAAAGCGGAATGGAAACTTCAAAATCTCAGTAGGTATACAAATTATCTAAACATTATATTAACAGATAAAAGAAAATACGTCTATATTTCTGAGCTGAGGAATTGCAACTATTTACACTATTTACATTGTTCGGACTGTTGTTCTGATATGTATTACTATGTAATCTGTATTATTCACGACGTTTCGACTGTTGTACGCTGCGGCCTTCTTCAGGTGATATTTACGGGAATTTCGAATCGAACATTTTGTTTAGTTCACGAGGGTAGACTGTTCTAATTCCATGTGTTATGCCTTTGAATATCTCCGTTTTAGTTAATTCCCCTTGATAACTCAACAAGCTCTGTGTGTGTGTGTGTGTGTGTGTGTGTGTGTGTGTGTGTGTGTGTGTGTGTGTGTGTGTGTGTGTGTGTGTGTGCTGTGTCTTGGAATTGAACTCATAATTCGGTAAATTTGCTTTTAAACACCCGCGCTAAATATCTCTTAAAATCTTCCCAAATCTTTTAATTTCTCATTGCTATTCAACACGGAAAAAAAGGTTCTTATTATTTAATTTGTTTTTGTCCTAAATAAAACTACACTTACCAAAAAAAAATTAATTTTCTTTACGGTAGTGCGTAGTGATTTTCTGCAAGGAAAGACTGTAAAAGAAGTAAATAGGCCAAATTTTCTGATTACGACAGCGGAAGTACTACGCAGTGAATCAGTAATCATATGGCAGCAATGGGGGACGAATAACCAACAAGAAATCCAATTTCTTCTTCTCGATAACTCCAAAACGGTAGCTTTCTTCATAATTTAATTATTAATTCGAGTTCCACATGTAAATTTACACGGAATTATGACGATTTGGGAAAAATTTAAGAGATATTTAACGCGGATGTTAAAAAGCAAATTTACCCATAATTCTTGTCCGAGAAAGAATCCAGAACAACGACTCGATAAAACATCACTTGTAATGCGATATCTCCCAGATTCTGGAGGCCTTCTTCAACAGAATTACCGACGACGCAAATGCCAACACGATCTGGATTATTCCTACACATCCGAATTCGATGCAGCCAAGACTCACCAAGTACAGAAATTGAACAATTTGAAAGATCAGAAGGTGACCATCACACACCGCCAATCCCAGGAAAGGCAGTAATCAATATTAGTCAACACCAGCTGAGTACCTCTGAGGAGTCAGTATTGAACAAGTGTCCCAACTTCACAACAACTATCAAGCGGTTACCATAGTTAGACATCATAGCTTAAATCAAGAAAATAGCCTTGAACATTCCCCAACCTCGGAGAGATGAGCTAAAATGGAAAGTGGACAGATACTGAAGCAATCCAAGCCGCCCAAATAAAACATCACAAGAGAGGCTGTCAATCAAAACTATACAGAGAAATGACATCATCATCATCATCATCATACTATCAGCTGACAAAGGCAATGCGACTATATTGATGGGCACGGTAGTATATACAGGAAAACTGGACGACCGCATTAGAAATTGTAGCTATAGTAAAAAAAAAAAAATGGCCAGCAACGAAAATAGAAAGAAAACTATGGCAGATCCTAATAAAGAACAAAAACCACTTACCACCTAAGATATACAGACAGTTGTCAAAAGGTTATGGCACGCTATCTCACATTTACGGTCTTCCCATAATTCACAAAGACGGTATTCCTCTCAGGCCAAATGTTAGCTTCCAAGGCTCTGTGTGCCACCCTCTGAGTCGCTTCCTTGTGGGTATAACTGATCCATTAATAGGAAATTAACCATCATATGTCCTAAGCTACGCCCACTTCGTGGAAATAATTAAAAAAATGCTCCCATTCAATCCAAACAAATGGATGTGGCGTGTTTGTCCACTAAGGTACCCACGGAGGAGGCACTATCAGAGATCATGGATAGACTAACCTCGGACTCATTTTTAGGAGAACGTACCAGTATGCTAATAGATAACCTGATGGAGATGCTGGTATAAACAACATACTTCGGAATGGGATCATATATATATCGACAGGATGAAAGCTTTGCAATAGGAGCTTGCCATGATCACCGGTAATGGCTAACATATACATGGAATACTTCGATGAAATGGCTACAACATCGAGCAAAAATCATGTGTCGGCTCAGAAATACGGTTAGTCTAAGAAGTAACCTACAAGGTAATAACTACCCTTAGTACATGACAGCACCGCCCACAAACTGGGATAAAAGAGCACAAGATGATAACAACACTCTAAAAACATCCTCGGTCTGTCTCCACTCTGTGAAGGAATTATCGGAAAAGATACAAAAGATTTGTGGTTCATTTAACATCTGGACACCCTTCAGGAGTGGTCCAACACTGCGTAGTCATCGCTTCCGACAGCCCATACATGAAAACATGATTAAGGGTTGTGTATACGCTATCCCGTGCAGCTGTGGCAACTTATATAAACGCGAAACAGGCTGCCTCTTAAGACTCCAGGAACACCGTAAGAGAGGAAACAGGAAAATCAGGCATGGCTGACCATATATGGAAAGAAAAAGGCGAATACTGTCCTCTATGCGATTAATTTGAAATAATAGACAGGGGATATCACTGGAAAATACAAAAACTTAAGGAATCAGCGCATATGCTAGAATACAAAGATCTCCTAAGCAAGCCAAGCATAGAAATGAATTCAATATGGGAACCAGTAATACAGAGAGATAGAGAAAAGCAACAATGACAAAAAATTATAATATGAGCATTGTAAAAAAAAAATGTTACTGAAACATTAGGTTTATAATTCCTAAAAATTCGCTCACTAGGACAGTGCATATAAGCGTTGGCTGATTGATCCAAAAGAGTTGTGGGTTCAATTCACTGGCCACAGCAGAGAGAACACAAAAACTTGAAGAGTTGATTTATCAGTTGAATTCGAACAATGTAAATAATGTAAAGGAAACTATGATAAAGAAAACTTAAAATGCATAGGAATAATAAAAGACGTCTTCCAAAAAATAAACAAAGTATTAAGACATGGGAAAAGAGTACCGAACGGCTATATATTATCTAATTTCATAAATGGCAGAGTATTCTAACCAATTTCTTCACCGATAAATAAGACGCTTATAGCAAGAGAAACGTGGTTCTAGAACAAAGAAGTCTTATGAAAAATAGGAACTGCAACAAAATGTATACTTAGGGGCAGAATGAGGCAACAGAAGCCCAGATAGCCTAGAAAATTAAACTCCTGCAATGAAGGAACAGCGAATAAGCAACTTAACAAGTCTGTGTGCAGGATAAAATGGGATGGTAAAAAGTCAAATGTTACTTAATGCACGAAAAGACCGTTGGGTCATGGTTATTAGTAAATTTCCTTCGAGCAACAGTTCGCTAATATCCTTCCATACGTTATTACTAGGGTTTTCGAAACTTCTGCTTTTATTTTTTATGTTATGCTTTTTGTTTTCGCCAAACACTTCGAACGTTTCAGACATTTTCAGAAATGTGTACACTGCTTCCGTAAATGTTTTTTATTTGAACAGCTTCGCTTAAACATCATGTCGTCTATTAAACACATTCTCATATATAGAAACATTAATAAGAATTTTAATACATTCATATGCAAACATGTCTAATTTAGATTTTGGATGAAGCATATGAATACCAATAAATGGAAATTCATTAAAGTAGGTTTGTCTGGATCTAAATACGTTTTAGAGAAACTTTGAAAATTTGAGCAAACTGACAATGGCTTTTGAGGTTGTGTTTCGTACCATATTTCCACGTCTTTATGAATACAGAAAGAAAAATCGTTAAAACGATTTTTATGTACAGTTATTTTTACTGAGGATGATTGATTAAAAGTTTCGCTCAAAGTATTCGACCATATTTCAGGAAGGAAAAGCGAATTTATTTTTCAAAGAGAAACACCGAGAATCAGCAAAAAAAATCAATTCTACAAATATAAGCACTTCAACTGAGATTTAAAATTCCACCAAATTAAATCGGCCTATTTAAAAAAAATAACAAGTTCTGCATTGGAATATACACTACGCCAGACTTTAACATATTAGTCCATGTCTATATTTCTGAGATGAGGTATTATGTACATTATTTGGACTATTGTCCTCATCTTTGTCACCATATTTATTACAACGTAGGACCACCTCTTAATTACTGTTGTTCCGAGATCTACCCTGACCCGGGGTGGTAGCACCTGTTAGGGGGTTCCAGCTATGGGCAAATAGTTACCCCCGCCAAAAAAATGGGTCAAAACACTATGAAAGTATGAAAATAGGTTTTAATATCAGTAATACATTTGGAGGAAATTTTTTATCAGCAATACATTTTTGAAAAAAATATTACCAACAATATATTTTTTTTAAAAATATTACCAGCAATAAAAATCTTTTCGACATCAAATAACCCATTGAGGTTGATATGCCTTTGTGTGAGTTCAATACCCGATTAAGGTAGTGAAGAACTTTCAGAGGGAAATTAACAGGAGATATCTGATAACTAACATACATTAAACCTGGCACGTGGAACTAGAACAGTCTACCCCCGAGAGCGAAATAAAGGGTTCAGTTCGACATTTTCATGCACTTCTCTAATCAGATTACATGTTTCTCTTTTTACTTAAAGGTCTTAGTTTGGGTGTTTTCATGTCTTTAACCGATGTTTTTAATATTGTGCCTCTTTTCATTCGCATCACCAGCATCTTCAAATATTTTCTGGTTGATCAATCTACTTTTCTTGCTTCTTATCCTTTTCATTTTTTTCTTAATCTTCTTTTTGAGATATTTTTAATGTCGGTTTTTTTTTTCTTCTTTCTTTTTATTTGTTCCTATTATTTCTTTTCGATTATTCTTAACTATTTCGTAATTTCTAACTTTCTATTCTCCCTACTCAATAACTTTACTATGTCTGGTTTCTTTTTTAACGTCGTATCTTCCGTATGACCTATGGTAATCTTTTTATATCTGAAATTATAAACCTCTTCCAGACAAATAATATAGCTTTCGTTTATCTAAGTCAACTGCTAATGTCCTAACGATTATTGCGGAAAGAGTTCATTAAGCTTTAGATGAAAATGGTGCAGCTCGGGCAGTTGCTTTAGACATCTTGAAAGCATTCGGCAGGGTTTGGTATACCAATCTCCTTCATAAGTTAAAAACATTATGGCCTGTCATGATGAATTTTTGAACCGATTCAGTCTTTCTCATCAAATCGTAAAATGAAAGTTATCCTGAACGGCCATTAGCCGAGATCCTTTTTTGCTAATGCAAGTGTGTCCCAGGTCTCTATCCTTGGTCCTATTTTGTTTTTGTTTTTTATTAACGACCTCCCTGATGACATCAGCCCTCATTTTTGTATCTATGCTGATGACAAAACCATTTACTCCCGTCTCGATGGTAAGCCTGATCAATCCGATAAGTTCAAATTAGCGGCTTATGTTAAAAAACGTGATTCTTTATAAAGTCCAAAGAAGAATCAGCAATGTTATTGATCTTAACCTGGCGCCTCGGCTCCAGTTACTTTGCCAACACCGTAACGCAACTTCTCTGTGCCTTTTTCTATAAATACTTTCATGGTAATTCTTCGCTATTGTACCAAAACTTTATTAATTTAAGCATAGTACTAGATAAGAAACAATGTCTCGTCAATTTTATTTGAACTGGCTAGATATAACCATAAGTTCTATGCTAACAGTATCTTTTCTCGCATTTCTCGCATTTCTCGCTTGTGGAACTCTCTTCAGACAACACTTCTGTTGTTCTCTTCTGATAACTCTTTTATTGTTCTCACTCCTTAGTAATATTTGTGTTTTCTGTTCTTTCAGAACCAGCAACCCCTTGTGTCTTAGCAACTTTACGGCCTTCTTTGGTGTAAAATCGATTAAAAAAATCAATATCTATACTGTTAATTCTGGAGTTGCATAATGAAATCTCATACCGCTAAATAATTTACTCTAATTATTTCTAAAACAAAATTGATATATAGGCTAAATATACTATTTTATTTCTATTAAAAACATATATTATATGGTAAAAATTCACGTGGTATATTTATCATATGGATATACATATATGCTGATAATGTTATCAACTTTAATTGATTGATCTCAAGTTTATTATTAACTTGCATAATAAAATCTAAGATAGCATTGCAAGGATGTTGACTGACAATATATGACGAAGAATTTACAGTAAATATCGAGGAGAGTTTTATAAAGTTCACGAAGAAAAGTTTATCAATATTATGTTCTGAACATAATGGCGAGTCACCTTGCAGACTAAGGTGAACATTGCTATACGTGTTTCGGCTGTAATATCTGCATATCGATTGTCTTTAATTTCTTTAAATAAGTCTCAATCAATAATATATAAAGTAAGAGAAAGACATTCTTCCTTCTCCCCAAAATACCTTAATTCTTCTTTGCACTCAACTTGTTTACAATAATCTATCCAGTTGATGAACTGTTTACGCGTTTTTCCTGTTACTCTTTTAATTTTTTGTATGTCTTTGTATCACACATTTTCAAGAAGAGAATACGAAAAAGACAATCCTTTTGCTTTTTAATACAAAAGTAGATAGTTGGTAATTGAACAATAAAATGAAAAAGAAAAAACTAATGTTACGAGTTCCATCTAAATTTATCAATGGACTCTTATACAGATAAGGAGGAAAATACAACAAACATTGATTCCATCAATAAAAAAACTTTATTATTTTGAAGAAGTCCTTTCGAAGAATGAAACGCGTAAGGTTGGCGTTTTGGGGTTTTGTTTGTTTTGTTTTTTTTTCTATTTTGTCATTAAATTACCCACTATTATTCTGATATCTACATTTGTATATCATACCTTCCATAAAAACAAATGAAATTAAAATGTTACAATTCAACACTGTGGTACCATGGTTACCAAGCCAGTCTTGCAGACTGTTAATATTGTACCGAGTTTGAAACCTATTGCATGTTCAGTACTTTTCGTTTGTGTTAGACCAAGCTAAGTTTAATAAATACCCAGTTAATGATGATCATTTTTACTTTATTTATTTTCACTATTTACATTATTCGGCCTATTGTCCTCATCTTTGTCGCCATATTTGTCACAACGTTTCGGTCGTTGTACGCTCCGGCCTTCTTCAGGTGAACACATGGCACAGTGGATAAAGGCGTTGGTTAGATCCAGTGACAGACCCAAAGAGTGTGAGTTCAATACCCGGTTAAGGCAGTGGAGAACTTTCAGAGGGAAAATTAGCAGGAGATAACTGATAACTGACATCCATCAAACATGGCACGTGGAACTAGAACAGTCTACCCCAGTGATCGAAATAAAGGGTTCAGTTCGAAATTCCAACCACCTGAAGAAGGCCGGAGCGTAAAACGACCGAAACGTTGTGACAAATATGGCGACAAAGATGAGGACAATAGTCCGACTAATGTAAATACTGTATATAAAACCTCATCTCAGAAATATAGACAGAGAGCCTCATTCTAATTCTCAATATAAGTATTTTCTCTTTGCTTCTATAAAATTTCATATAGATCTTTGTATCGTAACTCATCAGTTGCTTTTGTGTAAAGTATGAAACATAGCTATACCTTCTTTTGCATTTCTATTGCTCACTCTATTTTTCTGAATATGAATATTGCACTTCTTGTTCCAGTGCCTTTAACGAAACCACATCTTTTGTATTATTTCTGGTTTAATTATGTTCCGTGCTCTATCTATCAGTTCGAATGATAAGCTTAGTTGTGTGGCTCATTAAACTGATTACCCGATGGAGCTCGCATTCATTTGCACCCGTTTTCTTAGTACTGTGAAGGTGGATCTGCTAATATTTGCCGACATGTCGCCACTGTTGTCTTTTTCGTTTATTACTTCCGTAATCTTGCTGATGTTGAAATAATCTAAGTCTGGTATCATCTTTATTTCTAATTTCTTATCCAAATAAATAAACTTTTCCAAGTCCTGCTACTTTGTGTCTGCTCATCTTGGCTAATGCAGATCTTACCGCAGATTTTAATATTTTAGATTCTTCCATATTTTTTCCTATTGTCATGAAAGAGTTCTTGAACATATTCGTTCTAACTTCGAAGTATTTTTTTCTTTTCCTATTATGAGTGTTCCTTGTTTTTGATTTCATGCATCCTGTTGATAAGCACGTCTTTTGTCCTGTCATTCGTTCATTCTTTTATTCTTACCTGCTGTGGTTTATGATGCCAAAATAT